>VWZF01004475.1:1271844-1587650 GCA_013396755.1 Sclerurus mexicanus | reverse complement strand
CAGCCCGCTCCCCTGCCTCCCGCCCTCGCCCCCAGCCCTGCTGCCTTGCCTCTCCTGCCCCCCGTCCCCCTCCGGCCACATCGCCCGTGCGTTTCTACGAGTGGTGGGGACTGTGGCGCTCCCCCCGCCCGGCTCCCTCCAGCATCGTCCTTTAAGCAGATCGGCTTTCCGTACGCTCCTTAAAGCGCACAGAGACACACAAACACCCCCACCCCAAACCGCGAGCAACACGAATAAAAGAAAGCAGGCGGAAAGTTCTTGGCCGCCGCTGCCGCGGTTTCGGTCGCCCCCGACGAGCCGGGGGAGGATGGAGCGTGTGCCGGGTGCCCGGGGCAGCCCCGCGCCGCTCTGCTCTCTCCTCCCCGCCGCCGGAGCCGGGATGAGCGGTGCCAACAATGCACTTACCACCAGGGTCTTCATTTTGTGCGCCTCCCGGCCGCCAGTCCTCCCGNAGGGGGGAATTACAGCCGGCCGGACCCTCGGAGCCTGCCTGAGCCGGGTCCTCGGCTGCCCCGCCTGCCTCCGCCCCCGCCCCCGCCTCCCGCTGCCGGCGCTGCGGCGGCTCGGGCGCGGGTGAAGTTTAACTTCGGCCGGGCTGCGCCGNCGCCCCCGCCTCCCGCTGCCAGCGCTGCGGCGGCTCGGGCGCAGGTGAAGTTTAACTTCGGCCGGGCTGCGCCGCGGGACCGGCGGGGCGGCACAGGGCTGGCACAGGGCGGCGGGCAGGGCTGGCACGGAGCTGGCACAGGGCTGGCACAGGGCTGGCACAGAGCTGGCACAGGGCTGGCACAGGGCGGCGGGCAGGGTTGGCACAAGGCTGGCACAGAGCTGGCACAGGGCTGGCACAGGGCGGCGGGCAGGGCTGGCACAGGGCGGCGGGCAGGGCATCCCCTTCCTTCCCCTCCCCTCCCCTGCCCTGCCCAGGCCTCCGTCCTGCCGGTGCCACCGGGGCACGGCCCTCTCGCCACGCTGTTTGTGCTTTTCCCAGTGGAGGATTTCTCGTTCTCCCACCGCCAGCTGGGTTTCCTGGAGCTTGGCAGCGTTCAGGCGGTACTTTAAATTCGCGTTGGTAAAAGAGAAAAAAATCGACGCCCTCAAACTCCTTGTGCGGCGCTGACAACACCCGCTCGCACAACCTTTGCCGAGCCCTAACAACCGGTTTCAAACCCTTTTGACAGAAGCTGTCTTCGTTTCCTGAAGCGAATCTCACAGAATTGTTCCCCATGCCGTCTCTGGTTTCTGAAGGCGGACATTTTCCCACTCTCAAAAGCAGCCTTCTAAAGTTCTTTATTCTTTCTTTGTGTTAATAGTGTACAGTTCAGTTGTGAAAACTTTGTTAGCAGACCTCATATTACATAAAATTTTTGCTCTGGGAATGCCACGTTTATAAATGTATCCCTCCTAAACAAGCCATTTTAAGGTTGATCTCTTACGAAGTTATTAGACTGACAGCGTTAAAAAAAAATCTACCTCCTAATCATGACGTTATTTCACTTGAAACTACTCATGGAAATAATAGTTCTAATATATGGCTTCACATCTAACCCACAGCTATATAGTATTAAAAATTACATTAAGGAGAAAACTATCAGCAGGGTAACTCAACCGTGGTCACAATAGCAGCTTTCTCAAGGCTGGAATTGTCATTGAAATCCATTTTTTACCTTACTAATTCACTGGAGGACTAACAGTGAGACAAATGCCATCTCTAGCACGGGCACAGCATGCAGCATTTAGTGCCTTTTAAGAAAGTAAAAAGAAACAAGAACGTGTGGTACATCAGTGGATAGCGCAGTAAACACGCTTTATCATTTCGCAGAAGAATGCCATATTGCACACATTCTTGCTATTTATTCAGTTTGTGAGTTTGGTTTCAATAGTACCAGTTGTTAAGACACACGGAGCAATATAAGAAGAATCTTATCAAGTCTTGGTAATTCTTTATTATGTGGTTGCACTTGACACTCAAATTAGCGAAACAAAGGGCCAACTTGATGAATCATTGAAAGGAAATTATCTGTGGCTCTCCAAGGCTTCCTGCAAGAGACTACAAAAGGCAGCTCATGCATTTTACAGTGCTGTTTCTCAACTACCAGCAAGCAGGTTGCTGGTGACTGACCTTTCTGAACCTTTCTAACATATTTTGCCACGCCAAAGTGAAGCATCATTTTTATGATTTAGGCTCATGGCTGTATGTTAGACATCTGTTACACAGTATGTCTGACCAAATTCATTAAACTTATGGGTTTTGGTAGAATAGGCTGATTTAAAAATCTACTGATAAAGGAGACAAACTAAATTTTCTAATTTAATGCTTGACTTGAGTAATGTCCAGCTTTCTGCTTGTCAAATGTTTAATTAGATTGCCATGTTGGTCATAGACCATATTCTTGGCAGTCAAATGCTCACTGAAACAAATACAGTAGTGTAATGTAAATCCTACGGAGGTTTTTGTGTAAGCATGGGAACTTTAGAAATCATCTGGAAAACAGCCCAGCTATTTAATTTAATTTAAAATTCCTGTGAACTAATAGTTTAGCTATCTGGAGGTTTGTTTTTTTAACACTATTGGAATCTGTATACATGTCGATAGGAATTGTATACCAAATAGTTAGACTTGCAAGGAGAAGAGCGTAGGCTGAACTTATAAGCATTTAATCAACTTGGAAACGAGTCAGTACAGAAAACTTCTTAAGTCCATCTAACTTTCTGCTTCAACCAATTTATTTTCCATATGCAAGGGATACTGAACATGCATTTCTATTCCTTCTTAGAGCTGGGGTTGAAGACAGATTAAAACATAAACAGCTGCTTTCCCTAACCCAAAAGAAAAAGTGACAGAGCAATAGCAGGGTTTTTCAACCAAGTCTGACTGAGGAGAGATTTTTATCTGCATGGAAGGGACTGGGTTGTCTCCCAATTTACCCTTCTCATTTTTCACCTTTCTCATAGCTACAGGCTGACAAAATAGTCATATGGAATAAAAATCTGCTTGTCGCAGTTTTAGGAGGACCTAAGATGCTAATGACAACATAAAAATCCATGTAGAGTTAGAAATCCATGTGAGAAGTAGTGGTACAGATAGAGACAAACCTCTCAAAACTGACAGTGGACTTGGAGCAACAGAGCTCTTTCACTGATTCCTAAATAAAACTGCTTAAACAGCAACTTCTCCTGAGCTGTCTGGATGAATGAAATAACTACCTTTTTATCATGCATGTTAGCCCAGATGGTGTTTCAGAGATTCCTTTACAATAGATACAAAATAACTCTTTCAAACTATGGCTGATTTCTCGTGAAGTTCATGTAGACACCACGTAGCATAATTTACACCTTTATATAGAGAACAATTATTAACCTACTTTCCACAATATGGTTGGCCTGGAATGAGTACTCAGGTGGAGGAGCCTCTATGCCAGTGCACCTCAGCAACTGGGAGCCAAACTATTCAATGTAAGTTAGGGTGTGAGCAATGGCTAGTGTTTCTGTTCATGATCCAGATGTTGTTTGCCAGGACATTTTCCCTGCGTGCACAGTTTAGTACCCGTGTGACTCCAGCAAACCCTGCTCTGGACCTTGCTGTCCGTCTCTCCACCATAACCAGAGGCAGGGTGTTTGCATGTGCAGTCAGTACACAGAGTGCCTCCAAACTGGAATCTGCGGCTACCCTTCAGCCCTGTCACCTCCTCAGAATGAAAGCCCAGGCAGTCTTAAATGTTTAATTATTTTGTGACTCATTGATGGCAGTGTGGCTTGTTTGCTGAAAAAAAAAGATAATGTTTAAGAGCACTGATTTAGATCTGTGCCTAGTTTTAAAGAGAGTAAGAAAAAGGAAGTTTTTATTTATCTATTATCTTTCACAAAAGAGGGAGAAGAAAAGGGATCTGGTGTGATATAAGTAGTTAAACTCTAGGTGATGCATGTCACTCTGCAGGAGTGCTGAAAGCACTTAAATACATTCCCATCACACTATGTGTATGAAGGTGTTTTTCAGAAAAATATTTGTGATAGAAGTTCTTAAAATAGATTGGAGGGGAGAGGTTAATTATAGCAGGACCACTTTGATATCCTTATGCCTTTGAAATTAAGAATCTAAGTTACTAAGATTCTATAGGTAGCTTAACATGAGAAAAAATTTCTTAAAAAAGTAAAATGAATCTGAAAGTGACTCCTGTTAAAATTGCATCATTTTGTCATTTCCATTATATTCTAAGGTCTGTGAAGCCCTGCATCTGTGTCCTCACGAGTGGGGCCTTCTGGCCCCACTGAAATTACCTCCAGAGCCATTTAATCCCTTTCTGCTTGCTGGGGCAAGATGCTCACTAGGAAGTATAAAGCTCCCACTTCTGCAGCCTCATGAGGTGTGAGCTTAAACCATGATCACTAGCGTAGAACAGAATATTGCTTGTCCTGGGCCTGCAGCCAGTGACATTTGTGTGGATGGCTGGGAGTGCCACATTTCAGAGGGGAGAAGTAAGTGGTTTTTTGACTGACTACCCAGAAAAATGAGACTAAAGGTTGGAATATGATGAAAGTTTTTGTGGATTAATGGACAGCAGGGCAGTCAAAGGTATATAGGAAATGAAATATATCACACTGATATCACCTCCATGTGTTGTTTTATTATTTATATATATATGAAATTTTAACCTCTTTTTCCTGAGAGAAAGGGCTGCATTTTTGCATTGCAAACACAGCCAATGGAAAACATTCAGCAGCCACAAAGTAATGAGCCTACATTATAGATTTTTCAAACTGCCCAGTGATTCATGAAATGCTTTTCAAAACTGGAAATATGCATTGAGGATTGGTCAAAAAAGGTAGAAACGATATTATAGATCAGTCAATACTGTCTCTCTTTTATGAAAGCAGGCTGCCTTTGAACTTCTGACAGAAGCAAACAGTGATAGATGCATAAAGAAATGAAATATTGCATGGAAATAGAAGTGCAAATGAAAACAGAAGGGGGAAACAGTGAGATAAAATCTGCTGAATCTGCTGGTTTTTTCTTTGTTATTTCTTAGTTTTCTCCCCTATCTAGGAAGCATAAATATAGGTATTGGATGTTTCAGAAACAATGTCTACCTCATCTGCTTTAAAACCATATGTGAAACACTGTGCTTCATTCTAATCACTCTTTTGGAGGGGAAGTTAAAGAAGACATATTCTGGAATATACAGTGTACTCAAAATTCCACATCTAAACTCAGAAACTTTGAAGATTAAGAAATTAACACAGGAGGCTGCAGATGGAGGGCACCCAGTACCACTTGTGGAAGGCAACAGGATGACCAGAAACTGTTCTCCATGGCCTTTTGTTTTACTATTCATTACCAAAACAAGAGAAGGAAGACACACATCCTGTCTGTAAACAGAGCACAGCTTTAACATATGGATTAAAGCAACTGAGAACGTAATTAGTGCAATTTGGTAAGAGATTGGATACATTTGAATATTCTGGGAATGTCTGCTGTAATATAAGAGATCTCAACAGGATCCTGAATGGNAAAAAAAAAAAAAGACCAAATATCAGACTTGAAGCATTAGAGCAAAAGAGGAAGCAAAGAAGGATAAGTGCTCATTGTGGATTGGTTTGCGGTTCTTTATGTATTATTAGAGAGTCGATAGAAAACTCTCCTGCTATTACTAACACAAACACAAACATCACTTATGATGACAGGCTGAACAACAACTGTGGCAACAAGGGGATCCATTAGCATCAAACTGAAATGGCACAGTCACAGAATCAAGTGAAGTCCTTCGGAGGCCAAGCTATATAGATCTTATTTTGGTAATAGCTGCTTTCTTATCTACAGGTTTGTAGAAATCATCTTTACTATCCACATAGTATATCACTATGTAAGCATATATGCTAATTGAGAGCAGTAAATCAGTTAATGTACAGTGTGAGAATAGCTGTCAGTGACTCCTGTCATAGCTCAGCAATTTCATGCTCGAGTCCCGTGCGCTCCCAAAATTATGTAATGGCCATCTGTGTAATGTATGAATTTCTTCCATTTACCAAACACACTCAAGACACAGATACCTAAATGAAGTCTTGGGTCTTTGACCTTATTGCTGACAGGTCTTGAGTACTCTTGTTTCCCAAAGAAGGCAATGGTAATTGAAGGAGGGTCTTGAGTGGGCTGTCTGTTAAAGACAGTGTTGGTTCTAGCCATTCGCAGATTCAGAAAGGGATAGACTCCTGCTAGCAGGTATCAGAGATCACGGGCCCAGGGTGCAGTCATTTTAAAGAGATAGTGGCCATGGTTATGTTGCTTGCTTGGGTGATTGCAATTGAACATGGAATCTGAATCCACACGGGAGTACAGAATGGCTATAAAATTATTTCCTGTGTCCAACTCTGACCCTGCAAACCACCCTGGACAACTCTTCTAGCCAGGATGAGCTAGCATTGTAGGAACTAGTCTGAAACAGTGGGAGAGTTTCTTCACTGCAACAGATACCTACCTGAACGCTTCAAACCAGCTGCTAAAACCGATGGATTGTTTTCCTTTGTATGTTTTGCTTTCCTCTGTCGTTGTTTAAACATTTCTGCCATATTATTGATATTTGTCACTCTTAAATAAATACAGGAAACAAGTCTTCTCTGTTTCATACAGGATAGATAGATATCTTGGGTGTCTACTGGCATCCTCAAATCATGGATTTAGAGCAAATCCATGGCTACATCCTCTCATTTTTCTTTCTTACACTTCGGGGCAGAGGACCAAATGCAGCTCAGCTGCAGAGCTGGATCCAACATTTCCTGCAGCAGCTGTACCCTTCTTTCTTTGAACTGCTATTAATACTTATTATCACATTCCCTAGCCTTTGTCACCACCACCTGCCTCGTCTTTTTATTTAAGTGACAGAACTTTAAAAAATCCTGTACTTTTCCCAGTTATGGTATATATTTTATTCAGGGTGATGGTTATATATCTATTCTCTCCACAAAGTACAGTGCCAGGAACATACTAACTTAAGTTTTGCTGCAGTACTTTTACTGCCATCTGATTATTTCCTTGGTGGGAATTGCATTTGGCCTCAAACACTCATATTTATCTATTTACTTCATTTTTGCTTTTAGTTTATGATGTGTCTTAGTTTACAAGGGATTACTTTGATGTCCTTTATTTTACAATAGTTTTGTTTGTATGGTATCTCATTTTATTTGTTACCAAAAGCCCCCAAATTCTGTAAGGTTTGTTCGGTATTACATGTGCTCGATACTTGAAAGGTGAAGCTTAAGCTCTGTAGGGCATGTGGTGTTTCTGTCCTGACTTCAAATAAATGAGGCCTTAGGCCATTTATGGTTTAGACCATAAATTCAGATGTCAAAGGAACAGGTGGTAACGTGACACAAGCTGTTCTTGCTCATTGTATGAGTTTCCTCTGCTCAGTCTCCCACTGCTTCATCTCTGTCACAGTCCCGAATCACTCTCCAGCAATGGTTACTCCATTTTGGCGAGTTCAGTTTCTGTCCATTGATAAATGAGCTTCTCTGTCTCTAAGCAATATCAGTCTGGAAAATGTGGAGCTCGGAAAACATGTCTATACTGGCACATTAACTCAGGCACAGAACCACATTACTGTGACTGAAGCCTTCTGGGATAAAGCTGGCTCACATTGCCCAGCCTGGAGCCTGTGCAGAGGAGCTCGGGGCCATCTGCACATCAGCTCCAACTCACGAGCAGTCTGCTAGGTTGAAGTACTGTGGGCTGTGGTTCAGGAACTTGCAAACAGTAAAGAAGAACCAAAGCTTAGAAGAGAAGTGAATAAATGAGTGTGATGTATTAGTATCAAATAGTGTAGTAGTTGCTCAATGTTAGTTCAGTTACTGATTTTGGAGGCTTTTTTTGGTATATATTGTGTTATCATGCTGGTAAGCAAATGTGGACAGTATTGAACTTTCTTTCTAAGTGAGAAGAGAAGAAATTATCTACCAGTGTTGTTTGTGTAGCTGGCTCAATCATTTTAATCAAAGAAACAATTGACTTTGTCCATTTCTTTGGATCCTCAAAAATTTTATCCTAAGCACTATTCATATTCAGGTGTTGTCTACAATCTAACTAGTCCTCACAAAATCCATGTGGCCTCATCCCTATTTCCGTAGGATAGTTGTGTAGGGAAGGTTAGGAATGCTGCTCACTCAACTCTAAGCTGTCACCTTATAGCTATGAATATTCAGTACCTTGGGTATTGAAGCCCACAAAGCCTAAAGTTGGGCACTGAAAATTACAAGGCTGTTTTGGAAATCTGAACCTTCCCGACTTCTCAAAACCAAGAGTTCTTGTTTCTCGGTATCACCCAAGGATTGCTGCAATAGCAAACTCTCCCACCTCAGCCTGAATAAAGCTTCAAACAAAATTGGGCAGAAAGTGACCTCATACCAATGCTAGCTTGGAACATTACCTGACTCTGATTTTGCACATTTCTAGCTACTGTACTTTAGGAAACCTCACAGTCTTTCCTGAGTTACCATCAGCAGTTATCAAAAGCTGATGAGACACGTTGGAGACCAGTGGGCCTCAGAAAAAATTGTGTTTTCTTCAGTCTTGCCCAGAAGACAAAGGTGGGCTATGCACAGGCTCATTTTATAAGAAACTGAGCCAGCATCTACTAGCAAATGTGCTGGGCATATGGTCCAACTCTGGTTTTCAGTTCCTTAGCTTTTTCAGGGACTTTGCATCTCCTCTCTAGACATCAAGGCACAAGAACCTACAAAAAAATCTACAGACCTGAACCAGAAACATGCCGGGGCCCATGATTACTGCAGTACTTTCGAACTGCCCTGTACTGATTGTTCCAACACCTTACAGCTGCAACTAACACCTGACACAAGTTTTCTCAAATGCCACCCACCCTCATCTTCAACCACAACCACTTGTGCTCATTTATTTTCTGTACCTTTTTTTCTTTCTTTGAAACCTTTCCCTTGTCCAGTCATTGAGTAGCTGAATTAGATCCTTCCTGGCTACTCTTTTCCACCCTCTGTTCCCCCATGTACCTACCCAATGCAATCCATGCAGAGGTCCGTTACATGACTGGCTAACGATGGGTCTGCTTGGCAAGTTGCTTTCCAACAGAGCACTGGGTGATTGCTAGCACAGCTACTTGTCTCTAGCTATATTATTACAGCATGTCTTTTTGATTAATTAGAAATGCAGTACTGTAAGTTTTAGTTTCATAGTCTGGCTATTATTAACTAATGTGCAGAAGAAAGACTGCTCTATTCACAGTTTTACAAATTTGAAGGGTAAGAGAGGAATGGGAAGGGATTAGAGTAGGGCAGACAGAGAACATGCAGCAAATATGGAAACAGTGCAGGGTGGGAAGCACTTTGAAGGGTGTGTCAAGCATAAACAAGGTCTTAGACACCAACACAGAGTCAAGAAGTCAAGCAAGATATTAAGAAAAGTATTAAGTCTGATCTGCACAGTTGCACTCACACAAGCAGAAACGAAAGCTTTGGGGCCTAAAGCTGCTCATGGCTGCTGACATTTCAAGCCAGTTAATTAGGATTTAGCAGAAGAAGGAGAAGATGGTACCGAGAAAGCATAGTATGCAATAGATCCTCCCTGACCATACCTAACAAAAGGGAAATATAATTTCTGAATCTTAATAAAGAAGTGGTGTAAAGGGAAATAACATCTCTGCTTCACCCTGCCCGTAGCTCAAGATCCATGAAGAGGGACGCTATGTATCCAAATCTGTGCGATTAAAATATGTTCCTAAACACAAACCTAAGTGTTTCTGTATAAAGATGTTACTACCCAGCATGCTGTGCTGTCTTGAAAACACAGCTCTGGATCTGAGCTGGATCTCTGTCTTAACTTTCATCTCACCCAAAACTGCTTAGTCTTTGTACATGTGGACTGACTGATCACTTTTGTAGTCTATTCCTATTGAATTGTTTAGAAATCTTGTAATCATTACGCAGGATTAGCCTTCACATTTCAAAAGGGGAAAAGGGTAACCTTTTTTTGGTGTGTGGTGTTTTTTTTTTTCCTTTTTTCCAGCTGATGTTGGCTGTTTTTTCATCTTTGTTAACATTACATTATGCAAACCAGGTGCTGACCAGCAGATACTTCACAGACTGAAGGGTGCTGATTGTGGCAACATTGAAACAAACTGAAACATATAGCAATATAGGTTACATAGATCCATTTTATTCCTAAATGCAGATATTAACAAATTGGCAAAGTTATTGGCCAATTGACTCAAAGTATAAGCATTAAAATAATTCATCCTGAACAATGCGTGGTTTTATTTTATGTTTAGTACAGTAGGTTCACCTGCACGAATTTGCTGTGCTTATTTAATATCCTCTTTAAGATGAAAAATGATGCCAGTCCTGTGGTAATAGCATCTTTTGACGCTGAGAAAGCATTTCACTGGATTGAATGGCAGTTTCTCTTTACTATGATGGAAATTTTAGAATTTGCTGTAAATGTATTGCATCAGTTACACTGTTCTGAGCAAGGATGCATACTAATGCCACAATACTATCTCAATTTTGACTTTCGAGGGAGACTAGTCAAGGGTGCCCACTATCAGTGCTATTTTTGCTAATAGAAGCAAACCAATCTTTAAAAGACTAGGGAGATTGGGTAGAGACTCTAAAGTAGAATCCATTAGAGCTGAGAGCTTGTATTTGCAGAGCTGCCCTTAAAATAGTGTTCCATTTTATTATATGTTAGTAACCCTTTGGAGACTCTAAAATAGATTCTGCGGGGAGCTGCAGTTCCTAAACAACTTCCAAAAGATGCAGCGGATTAGGATTCAGCTAAAGATTTTGGAGCTGAAGTGATGATAACTGTGGAACTGCTCTGAGTCCCTCACTAATCATTAAACTGAAAACTCACAAGTCTGAGGATCTTCACAATGGCCTGCATGAGGTACAGTGGGGCTTCAAATGAAAAAATACTTTACTTCAGACTTGGATTTTCACATGATTTTATGAAGAAAGAATTCTTTAGAAGTATTATGGACTGTTCTCCCCTGCTGTGATCACTGGGGTGATCTAAGGAAAAGGTGTCTCCTCCCCTTGCAGTAAGGCATATCACCATGAAAAAAAAGACCAAATCCTTATGAATTCTCAAAAGGCTAGACAACCTCTTTATTAATTTTCTTCAGTGTTCTGAGTCAAACAGAAGTACACCAGCAGTATTAGAATGAATAAATTTTTGTCTCTACAAACAGAAAGAAAATGCCTTCAGTCAAACCAGGTGTAGTAGGTGAGCAACTGTGCTACGGGCTCTCCCTCCATTTCCTGGCTTCCTGCTTCTCCACGTTCAAAACCCTCTTCTATGATATTTTAGACTTTTCTTGTACTGCTTTCCTGTGTTTTGTTCACATTAATAATGCTGAGAGAACATCCTACCCCACTGGTGCTCTCCAGCACACACCAATCCTTACTCAAATCTTTCCCATCCCTAGTTTTTGTTGCTGTTCTCTCATGCACCAGATGGACTTGGAACTTCTTGCAGATAGGTGTTGGCAGAGATCCTTCCACTGCCAGCTCAGCTAAAGCCATAACCTGTAACCTCCTCTCAGTGCTGCAGATTTGGGAAGGAAGAATTAGTCCCTATGGCAACAGAGAAATCTGCAAAGGACAGGTGAAATGCTAGAGGTACCTGATAAAACTAACTGAACAGCTGGTTCCCATTTATCACAGGCTTCTGCAATTAAGTGTAACCAGATCATCATTCCCACTATGAAGAAGATTGTAGATAACACTGCATAGCCAATGAAATACATTTTTGGGGTGGAAGGTAATCCCTATGGTAGTATGCAGGAGAACCAGGTTAAGGTGATGAAATGTTTAGTTGTCTCTGAAATCAGCAATATCTAATTGCCACTAGTTCTTGTTCACCCTTGCCTTTCAGTAACATGCTAAACTGAGGAATCAAGAAGGAAAACTGATCTAAAGCCCTTAAATACTTATTTTCCATTTTCATGCCATAAATAATGTTGCAACTGAATGAACTTTTTGAAAATTCATTACTCTTATTTTCCTTCTAAGTTATTAGTATTTATGGACTTGTAGCAGGTTCAAATATACGGTGATATAAATTAAATACACATAAAATCAAATATTCAGGAGTATGGTTCTCTAGTTACAAAAACTGAGATTTCACTAAGTGCTTAGAAGTTAAATACAAAATCAGTAAATAAAATTTAACAGATGTAAAATGAAAGGCAAAATGAACTCAGTCTGATGAGTTAATATAATTCCCTTATGGAATGCTGTTTTCCATACTATAATTAATTTTAAACACTAAACCAGTATTTCTGTTTTTTGATAATTATAAAAATGCATTCATCCATGTCCTTGAAAATTATTAATATTTATCATAAGAAATATCCTGTAGACATTAAGAATCAAGGGAGACAGCATTTTCAGCAAATTCTTATACAGCTTACTAAAACAATAATGGAGTTTTAAATACTGAGAGTCCAAACCAGAGAGACATATATGGCTAAATCCTCAAGCTTCCTTCCTAGCATCTACCTAATCAATCACTCAGGCAAAGCTTGCACTGAATCCCAAAATCAAAGATTTCAGGACTAAGTATCCTGTGTGCTCACTTCGTTCCTGTTCCACTCTGGGGAGCCAAGAGTATCAAGTGTTCCAAAGGGATGAAGCCATAATGATTTTATAAAAAGATTATGGAAGCCCCTGTAGTTCTCTTTCCTTTCAGGGATAACTTCAGTGATAAGGAAACTGCATCATGACACTTTTTGAGTTACTTCTCTGGCATTTCAGCAACACTGATTATCTGTAGTTATGTTCATAGATATTTTTAAGCCTCTCAGCACATTTGGACCTAAAGCTTCACACTTGTAGGAACTCAAACTCATCATCAGTAGCAATAAGATGCTTCCCTTAAGTCAGTGGGTGTCAGTGGGGGTTTTGCTTGCATAGAAGCTGCTGGAGCAGATACATGCAATCTAGTTACATGTGGGCTCACTGGTTATGATAAACCTGAAAGCAGAAACTGGAAACAAATGTGTCATGACATTGTGCAGTTTCAAAAAATTAGGTTCCGTCTTAGTTTCTTGTCCATTAAAAAAAAAATCCAAACCCACATATCTCACTAATTACTGAAATGAAATTTAGCCAGAATGTGCTTTCCTTCAAAGTATTTCCCAATCCATAGGCAGGAAATAGCAATTTCATGGAACAGCTGATTCTAACATACACACTAACATATGTCTGTCTATCTATCTATCTATCTGTATCTATCTATGAGTATAGACATAAAAAATCCCTTGATTGATAGATTAGCTCTTAAACTTTAGATCATTTGAGTGAGGAAGCAGAAACTCACCCACAGCAACAGCAAGTATTACAATAGCAATGATCAATAAAACTCCCCTTCCAAAACTATAGGCAAACATGGGCAATACATGTTCATGAATTGGTGGAAAACAACTATAATCTCCACAGTTTAGGAAAAGGGAGCAGTACATTGGTGGGAATATTAGGAAATCTTTGCAGCATTTTTGGGGCTGATTCCTGCAACAAACTGAAGGAGCTGTATTTTCAGAATAAACCCTGAGTTTTTCTTTTTTGCATTTTGCTGAAGCTGAGCAGCTGAGCTGTTTGTGATGGGGACTGTGAACACAAAGAAGCAGATGAGACAGCTAGATAAGAAAAGACCTGTATTCCTTGTCCTGTCTCTTCTCAGTAACTAAAGGAGGCAGAAGCCACAGCTATGTCAGTACAGGCAGATGTGCATCACTCCCTGTACAGAGTGATGATGCAGCAACCTGTGCTTCTATAATGCAAATTAACTTGCTGCTGTTTCAAGTTCCAGTAGAAGGACTTAAACCAGCAAGGTAGAAAACATGCCAAGTTTACCTATAGGCTGACAAAAGAACCTATTAGATTTAAACTAACCCAGAAGTATCAAAGCTATACAGGACAATCATCATGGTGTAAGACAAATGGAATTGCTGCTGATGTTTTAAGGATGAGTGGTTCTTCCCTCTGAAGTTTTAACTGGTTTGCACTCTCTTTTTGATATTCTCAGTTTTGTTCACCTTGCTGACCACTGAGAGAGGAGTGCAAAGACTTAGAGTGTGTAATTGTAGGGTGCTATTTTTTATGTCAGCATTCTTCATTATTGAGTTGGCTGTTTATGCTGCTGATGTGTAATGTTGTGAAGCAGATGAGCTGGTAAAGTATGAAGGGTATTCTATAACCTTTGCTGTACTTTCAATTACCTTACAGTAACTTAGAATTCAGAAAGGCTGCTCTGAGCAAAATCAAAATACAACAAGATAAACACCATTAGAAACTGATGCACTAGGGCTGTTGTTGGAAGAGGGCAAAATGGTCCAATTAATAGTTATTGCATCAAACTCACGCTGCAGTTGCGGTAATGACACTGATAATATTGATGGCATTGAAGATAGAGTTTATTTTAGAATGGAAATGAGGTGAGTATTCATCTTCAACTGCATATTGCTGTAGGCAGTGGAAGGCCTCAGAGCTTCTTTGTTTTGTTGTTCTGCTGTTCAGCTGTTTTCCTTTGATAGTGCAGCTCCAAGCTATTAATATATATATTTACTCAAGATAGAGCTTGTTCATTTCACTAAAGCCCCATGGCTGACATTTGGCCATACTGAAGAATAAGCATTTATTGGATTCTATCCCTGCTGTTCGGTTTTTCAGTGACAGCTACATGTAGGTGGATAGTTATCTAAGGGGCTCTCCCAACTTCTTTATAATTTTTATAAAACATTTCTCTCTCTTTGGTTTGTGAAAGCTGTTGGCAGCAGGGAACACCAACTCCTGCAACCCGAGATAAGGTTTCATGCTCATCAGTATTTGTTCTCCATTCAGACTCCTGTTGATATGTCCTTCCTTTCCCGTTACTGATGTATCTGTTTGGCTTGTGTTATTGTTCAGAAATAAACACATCACAAAGTCCTCCAGTAACCGAGCTGATTTATGTAGGTAGATGAGCTCTTCATCAAATGTCAGGGCCAGTAAAGCTCCTACCCACTCTGATATTAATGCCCACTGTCTCACAAACACCATTTATTAATATGAAATGTCAAATCCCAGAACTGAAACAAAAATCACTAGATAGGACCACAACCTAGCAAGGAATCCAGAGCTTGAAATATACCTTGGGAATTCATCACAATAACTGATGCCCATAGCAGTAGCACTTTGATTCTGAATGGGTCATGCCATACAACTCAGCTCAAGAGAGCCCTGTGATCAAAAGAGTCAGACTTGCATATACTGGACAAAAAGGTTTGCTTGTACCATTGAATTTGATAGCAAAATTATTCTTGCCAAAGAAAGATTAGTTTCCTCACCTCTATCCAGACTCCATTCATCTGTCCTGTAAACTTGAACATTGCAAGTGCTATCTCAGCTGGGACAGAGTTGCTACCAAACATCCTGGTTTACTCAGGTAAAATACCTCAAATAACTAGATGGGCAAGTTTACCACACAGTGTGCCTGGCTTCCAGATACAAAACAGCTACAGCACGCCTTTAGCCAGGCCCCTGCAGATTCAGCCAGTTAAAGAACAGTCCTCTGGTGAAGATCTGATGTCACAATCCTGAGCTACCCACTTCACAAGAACCGGTTAAAAAACTGGTATCCATTTACATACTTCCACGACTTTGGGAACGGCCACTTGTGATACAGGACAGCCTTTCTGCACCCTCAGCAGCAGTAAAATCCTGGGTCACTTGGTGCTGAGACTTCTCTAAGTGAGTCTTAGCTGTTGCCTCAGGAGCATACTTATTACTTGTTTTGTTTATGTTTTAATTTACTTTCCCTAAAGATAACACTTCAAAGCAGCAATTAATGTTCTGTAACCTCTTTACTGGTTCATCTTAACACCTGTTCATACATTTGCAAAGAGAAACTCTGTGCAGAAGGAAAAGAGTAAATGTAGGAAGTATTGTAAAGGCCTGGACATATTCCTCAGCTTTACCTTTAATTTGTATGTTTAGTATTAGCAATAATTGTAGGTTTCGGTTATTCTAAGCTGTGAATTTGTACGATGCCTTAAACAAGTTATCAACTTGATCTACATTCTAAAATCTCTTAGTTCAGAGCTTCTGATAGCACAGCTAACTGCTCAATTTCACCAGCTATAATCTGCCACAGAGCCTGAAAATTCACCTTTCCCAGGACCTTTCTCTGCTATTCCCTGGCTTTTGTCATGAAAACTTTCTCAGCATTTGCAAAGCTTGTCCAAGAATTGGCATAGATCGAAAGCGGTTATGACTGTATCTGAGAACATAACACAGCAGCAGAAGCAAAGACACTGAAAATTTTCCTTTCCAAGTAGCCACAATTTCCATGGTTGCCCTGGTTTGTAAGGTCTGGTTCCAAATTGCCATGTACAGGAGAATCTCTATCCCAGATTCCCAGCAAATGTCAATCTACAGAGGACCACCAATGCCAGAGCAGCTACCAAAGCAAACCTTAGAGATGGTTCTGCTATTTGCTTTCCCCAGAACAGAAAAAAGTTGGTTTTCATTAGCATTTCTGTCGGTACCTCATCTCACTGCGTATGGTCTTACACCAATATGTTAATATGTGGTCATTTGTTCATGATTTGGATTAGGAGTGGCTGACAGGTGTTCAGTCTGGATTCACACATTCCTACTGAGAAAAAGTTATCAGCTTTGGTTTTCCACCACATGTGTAGGATTACAGCTGAAATCAGACCTGGATCCAGGGATTCTTATTGCCTCTGATCAATAAGTAATGAACAGGGACAGCGTTGTTACTGTAATATGAGCACAGTATACCTAGAGGGTATGGGAGCAGCCTTCAAACAAGGAATTCCAAATTTAGTTTGCTGGGCAATACCATTTACTAACCAAACCAGGACTCAAGATTTCTGTTCAGTTCTTCAGCTCAACCAAATATCTGACTGGGGACAAATCTTCTCACCTGCCCTGTATAAATGAGAATGATAATTTGCTTGGTACATGATTTACAAAATAATAACATCCTATACTGGCTAGGAAAGTTTGTGAAAGCCAAAGAAGTATTAAATAGATAATATTGGACCTTTAAAGACCTATGTTCTCCCTCAAGACCTGTGCAGAATTGGTTCTGAAATTTGGCCTCCTGCTCTGACATGCTGTGACTGAAGTAACCTTCAAACTCTCCAAAGCTTCCTCTTGTGTGGGACTCAACAGGAGGGAAATATTCTTGCATTTTTAACACAAAGCTTCATTACACTAATTTTGTTAATTGATTACTAAATAGCTTACCGTAACTCCTCATTTCAAGTCTACATCTGCTCTCATTTATCACCATTCTTAGTATTTTACACATTATTTGCTTTCTCTTTTTTTTTTTCTTAATGGTATCAATGCACCTAAGGCTATTTTGCTCTACATGCCCCTCCTTCACTGCTTTTTACCTTTCTTGAACTGCAGAACATTAGTTTGCAGAAATTTCATGAGTCTGTTACTGCATTCAACAATATTTTTCTTCTCTCTTCTGCTACCTCATGCAAGGATGTCCATTCTGTCTGGCCAAAGTAAACGCAGCAAAGCCAAGATGCCAGCTAGCAATTTCTGTTTCGTTTGGCATTGCTGGAGCAAATGGTGATCTGTGTTAATCTACATATTAAGAGCATCCTTCAGAGTCAAAAATTTGCCATTAGAAAGCAAGGATGAGTAAGAATGCACGAAAGTTGTCCCCAAATGAAATGCTTTCTAAAACTGCATCTTTAATAAGAAATGGCAGCTCTAGGCACCACGCACATCTTTTTATGCCATCAAACATAAATGCACAGGAACATATAGTACATAATTAGCAATTGCAACCACCAGATCTGCCAAGAGATTTGTGCACCTTGCCAAATAAATGCCAGTCAGATTAGGCAGTAAAGACACTGACTCTGGCCTTGGCACTTCGGAGCAGTAAACCTTTGCCCTGCTAATAAATGGTAAAGCATAATTGCATTTAGGTTTACCAACATATGATCAGGAACAGCATTATCTCAGTCCCTGAAAGGAATCACTCTTTTTTTTACATCCCAATTCTTCTCCATTATTTTCCCCAGATTTTAGAAAAATAATTTCACGTTCTCCTCCCTATCCAGCCAGTAGTACGCTCCTCTGTTACCAGTCATGAGCGATGTTCTGTGCACTGGAGTGCACAACTGTTTTAATGAGCTCTGGCAGAACATCAGACTCATTTCCCCTCCCCCTGTCTAATTACAGTGTGCCATTTGTGTGACTCTCGTTCAGGATCTATCAGCAGATCTATTAGAAACACCTATTTCTAGGGATTTATAAATAAGCAATAATCATGAGCATAAAAATGGCTGAACAATGGCATGCAACTGCAATATTTTTGGATCCTTTCTACGCTGTTTACCCCATTGTTTTAAGATTTTTGAGGTCTTACAGTACAACGAGCGGTTTCCCAAATTAAAATATGCTGTAAATTAATTCATTTTGGTACTGGAAGATGTTTCATAAACTCTTATAAAACAATTGAACGACAAACTAATTTGCGAAGTTTCACCCATAGTTCAAAGCCCTCATCCTGCAAGGACCAGTACACATATTTTACTTTCTGCAATTTAGCAGACATTTTTATATCTAAAGTATGACTGATGTGCTTAGAGTGAAGCCTGATGAAAGTCTTCAGCAGACCTCGATCTGCAATAACAGGCTGAAGGTACTTTTGGCTCCCAAATTTTGATAAATGACTTTAAAACAAAGCATTTGAAAATTACTTTTAGTTTTACTCCTTTGCCAACCTTGATTTTCTTAGGACTCAGATTCTGGCAGGAAGATAAAGGACATATATCCAAGCATTTTGCATGTGGATCAGCCAGGAACATTGCTACAGCGCAATGTGTGCTATTCTGATGATTAAGGACAGGTCTTTGCTATCCTTTTCCAATTTTTCTGAACCAAACAGGAATGTTGCTTGAATAAAACCTACATATGAACTCAGCAATGTGGTGTTCAAGTTGCTTTTGAATTTTCTAAAATTTTATGGATTGAAATACATACACAGACACACATATGTGTGTACAAAAAATGCTGGTTTGATTTTCTAAGCTGTCAGTCATTCTCTAGCAACTGTAGACTGTAATCCAGGACAAAGTCAAAACATACCCTTCCTGCCTACAGAGATGGGTCCTAAAGATTTTAGGGTTATAAAGCCATTGGTTTGCACACTAATCAGATCTTACAGTATTTACTGTCTGTTTATTAGGATTGACTTAGGGTCCTCTCAAGAGATTTAGAAAATAAAGGTAATCTATCTTCACAGTTTTTATCTTGTTTTAATACAGGAATGAATCATCTACTTTGCTCATTCCTCTAGTAGGACGTGTTCAAATTTGCTATCAATCAGTCTCAACTTCACCTAGTTCCTAAGCAGCCAACTACAGTATGTTTATATTAGCCCACTTTCTTGGTAATTCTGGAACCTGAGCCCAAATCTGGAGCCCCATCAGACTTTAGGAAGAAAACCAGAGATGACTGAACAAGTAACACATGTAAGAGCTAATGCAGATCTGCAAGTCCCACTGTCCACTCATGTGTGGCTTGCCTGAGTGCTCTAATTGTCACCGCATTGCAAAGAAAAATAAATACAGTATTTCATTTACACACACCTGTGATTTCTTTCATGTACCAAGAATAACAATAGTTTCTGGTTTTGCTTGCTATGTACAGAATTATCAATGCAGCAAAGTTGATAATCTGAAGAAAGAGGCGCTTTATAGGAGGTAACAAAAATACTTTTTTTTATTGCAAGTCCTCCTCACTCCATACAGCTATTTAACATGCTTTTTGCCTTGTTGCTGCATTGCATGTTCCAGTCTCTGCTTTGTTCTCTGAGCACTGCATGTCATGACTCATAAGCTGACTTTGTCTGTGCTCCCTGTCTCCTGCTTTCATCTACATAGCTTTCTCTAGCTGCATTATCTAATGTGTTCCTCAAGAGCTAATTAAAGAATGGATAGTGGGGTATTACTTCCCTTGTCCAACATACATGAATCTTCCCATAAGACAATGTGCAGGCAGTATCTTCCCTGTTTGTCGGTCCTCCTTTGCTTTTGTAAACCAAGAATGTAATAGAATTAATAGTTTCCCCTTGTATGCCTTCTACATTTCTACAGCTTCATAACATCCATAAGTTAAAAGGTTCATGGGGCATTTTCAAGGCTGACAAGTTCAAACTGTGGCTACCGTATTACAAGCGAAGGCTGCAGTATCTGTAAAGTTCAAATTTCCAGAAGTACTATGTGTGTTAATTTTGTGGGCAATGGTATAATGGTAAACATAGTTGTGTTAAGAATTTATTTTAAATTAAAAGTAGAGCAGTTCCATTTACCTGCATCAGTACTTGATGACATATACCTCTATGTCTTATGCTTTCACCTTTCTTGCTGCCTGTCTTTCATGGATCCCTAGCACAAAGAAAAACTTTACTCTTTAAACCACTCAGTCATGAACTTCTATATCTACAGTGCCCAAAAATTCCGGGTTTTATTAGCTGGGACCGCTGTGTCCTGTTTTCTGCACAGCTGACTGGCATTGTTTCATTAAAGGGACTGTGGGTGCTAAAAAGGTGGTGTTTCAAATCAAAATTGAGGAGCATATTCAGTGGCCACATCTGATGACAATTTGTTGGCTTTTTTATTTAAAGGCTTTTTCATTTAATTCCATCTTCAGGTAATTTTTTCTCTCAATAATCTCAAGTAACATATCATGTCCCACATATGTCATCACTTTGTGACTGTTAGTTTGGATTCCTGCAGACCTGGGATCTGCTGCAAACCTTTATGACTTTAAGCATGACATTTACCTGGCACTCAGTTTGCCTATTTAGAAAGCAATAACAGTGGCTTTTTGGGAATGGTGTGTGGATAGACAAATTTAAAGGCTGTGAGACACTCCAGTACTGTTGAGAGGTGGCCACAGAACAATTCAGGTAAAATCTGTAATACTAATGGAGTGATTCATTAGTGAGGGTTATAGTAACCATGTACCGAAACACTTCAAGCTGGTCAAACACTACTGGATGACCAGTGCAAACCAGCCTTGGTTCTCCATTGTGTTCTCTGATTGCTGTTCATTTGAGAAACAGTGTGAAAAATACAAAGAGGGGTTCGCAGTTTCCCTGTTTGATAGCTGGCTGAGGAGGAATTCTTCACACTGCTTTTACTCGAATCCCATTACCCATGTCAACCAAACAGTGGCAGCTAAAATGGGCTGCAGTGTGGTTTTGCACTCTCTCTCTCCTGACTTCTATATACAGGTAATAATTTCTGGGACTGGTTATAGTTTCTGAATATATCTAGAAAGCTATATAAAGCCTGGATATAGCTTCTTTATATTTGAATGGTGGCAAAATAATGGAGTTTAAATCTGAAAATTTAAGTATACAAGAGATAATTTCATGAGTCATAAAAGTAAAGATTCTAGACAAAGAATGTTCAGCATGGATCTAACTTTCATTACTGCAATTTTTCATACTATGAGCCGATTTTAAATAGTAGGGACGCTCCCTGGTAGTGCCCATTAGTCCTTTAGTGCATGCTAAAGAATGGATTCCCAGATCAGCAGACAGTGAAGTTCAAGGATGCTCCAACTCCTGAAAGGCATCAGAATACAATATAAAACTGCTAATAAAGAAAGGAAAACACCAAGTTTCCCAAATGTCTACTCAAAGAATGGAGAGCAGCAAGAAAAAAATTGAGAAAATTATATATAAATGAGCAGAGCTGTACAAAAGTAAGAGCAATTGAATGTGCACTGGGGTAATTTCAGTTAAAGAAGAAACAGTGAATAAAATAATATTTGAAGATATCAAGAAGAAAAAGTACACTAATGAGAAATTAGACCAAGTAATAAATGATCAGGATGATTATCTTACTAATGATTCAAAGCATGACTGAGCTGCCTGCACTGTGGGTTTGGGGATTTTTTTTTTTCCCCTTCTTTTCAAGTTTGTTCTGTAAAAAAGAGAAATAAGAAAAAGTGGTGTGGATAGTTAAGAAGGAAAGAAAACCTGTTATCTCTGTATGCTTGGCTTGGGACCCCAAAGTTTTTGTCACCCTTCCCTCGGTCACACTCACCTGGAGACAGGTGTGTTTTCCCAGATCTCTGCCTTCATTTCAGGGAAAGTTCGTTGAACCCAAAAAGCTTCAATGAAATGTTGTTATCAATGAAATTTGAGTTCAGTTTATTTCTGCAACAAGCTCCACTAACATTTGCTCTGTGCATAGAGATTCATGACTATAGGGAGCTAGACAAGGCCTTAAGAGGAGTTCTCCTTACTCTGAGATAGAGAATAGTTACCCTAGTTGCTTTTCCCAAAATCCTCTGGCAAAAGCTTGCAAAACTTCCAGAGGTAGCCTGTTCCCAACCTCTTTTCCTATAAATCAAAAGGCTTTCCTAACATCAGAACAGTATTATGTGTTTCAAACAGACCCATTCTTTCTTATTATAAGTAGAAACAGGGAAATAAAAACCGCATATCATTGTCTTTTTCATTACAACATTTCTCACAGGTGATTATTACATTCAGCTGCTTCTTTAGCAACAAATTCTATCTATTTTTCATTTCTAAACCTTGTATTTTTCTTGCTGACATTCTCTCAGCTTTCTCCAAACTGTCTACATATTTAAGTGTGAGGTTGCAAATGGAGTACAGTGGCCCTGGGGAGCCCCAGCAGTACTAAAAATCATGGTATAATTAGATCACACTCCTGTTCCACACTTCAGAATGGCTTTTGCTGTTTTCATCCAGCATCACATTTGTGGAGTGATTCCTATTCAGTTTATGGCCAGACAATTATCTGCAGTGATTTTGCACAGCTAATCAATTCACAGTGTGTTGGTGTTTCCATCTAGAGTTCTGTCTGTATTAGATGTCACCTTACTGATTTCAGAATGTTTATCCAACATTTGGTGGTTTTTCCATCACCGTTTTCAGTTCTAATCTCCCCCTTACAGACCCTCCCAACCTTTTGGTCTGATCTATATCTAATTTTTTTTTATTTTTTTTTTTTTAACTTTCTGTTTCACAATCTCCATCAACAGTGAAATGCTTATAAAACAAGACATAGGAAGGATGCTCCTGGGATTGCACTTGTTTTGTCTTTAGAGTTTGATGTATCAACAGACTTTGCAAAATATTCACAATATCTTATTAAAAATGTATTGAAATTATCTCGGATGTGATCACTGTCTTAGCAACAGGATGCAAGCAAAGATTGCCACAAACAGGAGGCCAGCATGCTTTAACAGTAATAATTTAAAGGAAGTAGAAAATAAATATTTCATATATCAGCATATAATATTTTAATAAATTCGATGGGTTTATGTTCTAGCCTTAAGACAGAGAAATCATACAAAAAAACCTTCTTAAATATTAGAAATATGAGTAAAAATACTAAGAATTAAAATCCTCCTCCAAAACTCCAAATCATGCTTTGTTATGCTTTGAAGCACTGCAATTCCATAGAAGGAATATACTGAAAAGTCCAAAGAGACATCCAAGCGTGGCAAATTAAACCTTACAGTGAAGATCTGAGGCAGCCAAAACAGCAACTGAGTCTGTGTTGTAGAAATACTGTATCACAGGCCAATGAGGTGATCATCTTTCTCCCTGGGGCTTTGGTGAGACTGCACATGGAATTCTGTACACAGATTTTGGCACTCTAATACTGGAAAGGTGTCAGTGAACTAAACATAATTCAGGAAAAAACCTGAGAGGTTATGTGTAGATTAGAGAGAATGCTTTTGAAGAAGGATTAAAGAACTGTTAAGATTTGCTAAAGAATAGCTATAGGAAATATTATAACATCTACAAACATCTGACAAAGGAAGAAGTGAAATTTTTCAGTTATACAGTGGATTGCAATAATGAATTACAAAATTAAGGCAAAAAAGCAAACATAGAATATTAGAAGTTTCCTAACTCTCTGGCCAAGATACGTATGTACTGCAAATTAAAGAAACCCCCTTTGTGATCTCTAGCAGAACTTGCATGAGAAACTCAATGAAAGTCAGGAAACGGATGTCATCTTAATGAACTTTCTAAGCATATGGCAGAGTGTTATCTGACTTCCATCTAACTTTCTATCTCACTTAATGTCATCAGAAACTAGACTGCAGATTCAGTTTGAAATATGGAGTTTGAAAAATAGGATCTCTTGGTAAACCTTTCCAGAAGGCAGTGAAAGATGATCAAGTCAGACAAAACTGCTATTAAAGATGTTTCTCAAGCTTCATGAATAATCATTGCTCACTAGTGTTAAGGAGCAAATGGAATTTTAGTTCTGTTCTTGTCTGAGCAGCTGACAGGCAAGGGAGGAAGTTACCAAAGGAAAAAAGGAGTGTCTTGGTCACTTGGATGACATGATTAGATTAGATTAGATTCAGTTAGATTACTGAGATTTACAGAAATATTCAACTTGAAATGAAAAACATCCTACCAAATAAGTGAGAAATTGAGTTTTAAATCTATGCATTATACCCCTTTCCTCCTTCCTTAAGTGATGTCGCCTTATAAGTGAGATGGAGGTCAACTGGGGCATACCATGTATTTTTATATCCACTATATCTTTAATTATTGCACTCTAAGAGTGTCAGATGCATTGTAAACAAATAAGGGGACAAGGGCCAGGGAACTGACAAATGACAATCCAAATAGGTTCTAAGGGTTAACGTGATCCCTGGCACAGCAGCCCAAACAGAGAGAGATGAGCCACAGCTGATACAATACAATTCTTCCACGGTGATTTTCAGAAGAGAGAGAATTGACCCTGCACGAGTATGCAAAGATTTGGTATCACTGTTATTTTAGTCTGGGTAACAGGGCCTGTCTGACCACTCTTACCAAGAGTAAGCCACTTGCAAGTATTCTTTGCCTTCAAGATCTGGACTTTCGTAAAAGGAGCAATGACTAAAGTAACTGATGTAAGACTTCAGCAGGAGGCTCAGAGAATGCATATGAGATGGTTAAACAAGAGAAAAGTACTAGTCTTTTAACTAATACACATTAATCCTTTTTTTTCTTTTGAAAGAAATAACTTCCCAGTATTTCCATAGTTTCTGGCACAAAGTGTTATTTCAAAAATACTGTCCAAATCTGGTTTTAGAACATAAATCAGACTATGAAAAGGTGTATGTTTAAGTATTTTGTTGAACTGCAGACCATATATATTTATTAATTTTTTAAATAAACTATTCTGTGAATTACTTTTAAATAACTACCTCCAATCAGAAGATCACACAATTTATGGGCAGACATTTTCCTGAAAAACCTAAATATAAAGAAGTATTAGGTAGGTGTCTGCTTTTGTACTTCAACAACTACTGTTGACAGAGAAAATAAATGGAAACAAAACAGAGATAAAGAATGGAAACGATATGTTTTGGCAGACAGATTTGCTTTACCTTAGACATTATTATTAATATTCATATTGTGCCCTAGGGCACTCACACAAAGCATCAAGAAAAATTGAAAAGGTGAAACTTATCAGAGTCTTTTAATCTGTTTAAGAGATTTTATCAAGTTATATTAAATTGGCAATGTCAAAATCCAGAGACTGGTACCCATCTCTGACGAAGTTATCAAAATCTGATGAAAGAAAGCTGTGCTACAATTGTTAAGCAGGAAGCCTGGCCAGGTTTTCTGCCATACTTGCTGATGAGACAAAAGTTATAGCTTGTAGAGAACAATTGAATATTTCCCTGAGCTATGGCAGTAATGGCTTTGCCTGTGGAGAAGTGTCTCTGGCTTCCAGCTAACAGCAATGTTCGCTACCTCAAATCTGACAAATGGACTGTGTTCAAAGTTGGCTAATTGGAATCTCAGTAGTGTGGACGTGACTTTTGTTGCTCAAAGCGATGACAGCTCATCTGTTTTCAGTGGTAACTTGAAGAGAAAGCACAGACTATTCCTATGTCTCCCATTGCTATACAGTCACAAGTGCTTTCTGTCACGATTGTCAATATACTCAAAACAGAATTATTGCGAAAACAGGTTCCATGCATTCTTGAAGAATTTGAGCTGATTTAAAAATGCCTCATGAAGATAAAATAGCATGCTTCTATAATATTCTTGAGGCCTAAAAAGAAGATAAAAATTAATCCAGTTTTGAAAAGTTTGAGATTGTCAGAAGTATACAGTAATTTAAATTTATTTTGGATTCTTAAAATAAATACATCTCTGTAAAAGTACGGGTTGTAAAATATGGAGGAGCCACACTTAATTACTCCATTTGATACTAAATTTCCTCCTAAAATATGTCAATAAGCGATTGTTTATATTGATTTTAGACTAGGTCAAATGTTTACTCCCCTGACTGCTTTCAGACTGGAATGCATAATGGCAAATTAGGAGACAGCACACTCATCTGGATTATGCTTGTTGCACATGACAAGGAATCCTCATTAACATTGGGAAAAAAGCATATGCACAGTCTTTACAGCCTAATAAACACTGAAAAAACCAGCCCAGTAAGCTTGATTGTTCTCACTATTACTTCAATTAAGCAGTGTGCTTAGACAGTACATACTCTAAACAGGTAAGTGAGCAACATCTCTGACTTAAGGGCTCCATCTGAATGCCTGCAGTTTGTTATTTGCTTACCCAGACTTAAAGCAAGAAGATGCAGAAAACAGTTGCAGGAATCACACAGGCAACATTTGGACTTCAGATAGTCTGATCAATAGTAAACCAATTGAGATCGTGGGTATGTATGTTTTCAGGATCAGCATCTTTTTGTTGGTTAACTCCATTGAAAACCATAGAGTTGTAGCAACCAAAGTGAAAATATGAAGTTGTGTTTTCTTCTGGTTTAAATGTGTTTCTTTAGTAAATATCAGATGTCAGTCTGTTAAATTCAGAGGGTTCAGAAAATGCATAAAAAAAACTTGTAACCTTTTTTTAAATGTAATTTTTAGAACCATTTCAAGTGTTCTATAAATTAGATATAGCAGACTTCCCAAAACTTTGGAAGAAAGGAGAATATAAACATGGCGAGATCTTCTTTACTCTCTGTTCAAAATGAGCTCCCAGCCAGAGATCTTTTCCATAAATACATTTTTATCCAGTGCTGTGGCAAATCATTGCTGACTGTATTAACAATTCCAGTAACCACTGACGTATGCGAATTCTTTTTCATATGACTCAGAACTATCAATGTATCCCAAAAATGAAATAAAGAATAAGAAAGATTGGTGATTTGTAATTCATAAGTCAGTCAGAATTAACTTTTTAAAAAACAGATTGTGAAACAGTAGAATTTGTCATAGACTCCAACCAAAAAGCTTTCACTTTGTGTTTTAAAAAAAATACCTTGGCAAGCAGCGACTGAAAAAAAATAACGTTATTTTACTAAGTCTTCCCTATTTCAAGGCAGCAATTTCCACTCTATGCTCAGCCACCTCTGACTGTAGGAATAGTCAAAAACAAATCAATCCAGGGATTTGACAAAAAGGGCACAGCAGTATTTCCTCCCATTTCTCTGAGCTGGCTTGCAGCAGTCTGAACCACTGCTAAGTCTGAACATGACCTAGTATACGGCAAGGCAGATCTCTTTTTATCGTATCTCTTTACTCTGCTTGCACATCCAGAGGAAACTAAGACTAAAGACTAGATTCACTTCCCTCAGCATCTCTCAAGAAGCCAAGCCACTGGCGATAAAAAGGCCGTGTGAGGCAGAGCACTCTACCTGGGCGTTTGTGAGTGTGTTGGAGCCACGTGCTTGAGGAGTGTTGCAAAGGCGAGCTGGCAAAGCTGCGGAGGATCATCATAACCCTTGTGCATCTGCACTGATTCAGTTCTGAAAGGCGTTCGTGTTTGCAGGCAGTGCTGAAGGCACGTATGGACGTGTGTGTGCACATGTAGTGATTCCCTCCAGAGATCACTGCCATATAAAATACACATTTATATTAATTGTCCACTCTCTGATGACATGTACACATTTACACCTGCAATGCCAGGATCTAAAATAGAGGTATGTGAAAGTACTGGGTCTGATTATAATCTGCGCTAAGGTAACTGTACCTTCTTTTTTGGCTGTAATGGGGAGTCAAATCTCAGCTAAGCAGATCTATTTAAACACCTCTTTTCCAGTTCCTTTTGGACACTCAACAGGTGTCTGAGGCTTCACG
The DNA here is from genome assembly GCA_013396755.1 of Sclerurus mexicanus. Taxonomy (NCBI): domain Eukaryota; kingdom Metazoa; phylum Chordata; class Aves; order Passeriformes; family Furnariidae; genus Sclerurus; species Sclerurus mexicanus. The sequence continues at coordinate 1,559,492 of VWZF01004475.1, read as the reverse complement.
TAAATTAGAATCAGGCCCCACCCAAAACCAGGAAACCAGGACAGTATATATTCCAGTGACTAACTATGCTTTCGATGCATGTCAACATACATATGGAGTTATAATGTATTTAAAACAGTTCAGAAATTCAGAAAGTGAAACACTGTATTTGCAGTTTGATTCAAGTAAACCAGACTAAGTAGTGTTATTTTTCTTATTTCATAGAAAATGTTGTTCATATTTTTTGAAGAAGTGTCTACACGAGCATCTTTTTTGTATATTTTGTGAAAATAACAGAGGCAGAAGACCATTTATTAACTGGAACCTGACAGCATGTACACATGTGGTCTTATTTGCATAATTCAATTTAATTTCTGTGGAAGTAAAGACATGAGCAAGCACCTCACGTCTTTAAAGGTTCATAAGATAAACCTGTGCATGTTTTTCTCCCTCAGCATTGTTAAATTTGGCCCAGTGTAACTACACATGAGTACTGGGCTGCATAAGTATGAATTAAGGGCTGGTGCTCCTTCACATACTGGTTTATACTGTAAACTAGTATTTACTAACTTATAAAAATTCAAGAAAGAATGACCCTAGGCTTAACATTTTCATTACACTGAAAATCTAACAAAAAAGAAACAAATCCATTTCAAAAAGAAAGCAAGAATATGTACAGTTAAATGCCACTGTATTGACTTGGCAAGGTAATGGAAAAAGCAGTGCTTTTGTTTGTAGAACTTACTATTCTGCCAGTAATTTTTGCTATTTTAGCTATTATTTTGCTATTTATTCTGTAGAATTTAGATGAGAAAATTTGCATTTTTATTCTTCCACACTGTCCTAAAGAAAATCAGGCATATGTGTCTCCTGCAGTGGAGATACCAGCAACATACAGGACTTCCATTTTCCTTTTTTATTTAACTAATACTATCACAGGAACTTTTTAGCTTTGGATGAAAAATCACATCTCAATGACTTTACAGAACGTCAGAAACTGTTAGGTTAATATAACAGATTTTTAGCTGCTTGCCTTTATTCTCCTGTGTATAGCTCTCACTACCCCTATTTTCCTTCATTTGATCATAACACTAGTAGTAAAACTTCACTTCATCTTAATAAAATGGAGTCAAAGCATCTCATTTCATATATTTCTATTTTATTTTAAATAGACACTGATTACTGATCTGAAAACAAATCATTCTATACTGTTGTACCTTTCTGCCTCAATTTTCCATTTATATCCATTGTTGACTGTGATGGAATTATACTGGCAAAACAATATGATCCCAGCCTTGAGAAGGTGTCTCTCTGCTAGGTCAAACAATTTGCCATAATGAAAATTGCAAAAAGAAAATAAGTGCATTCACTAAACAGTCAAGAACACTGGCCTTTCTTCTCCATGCCTCATGATAACAGATTGGCCTTGCCAACTTCCATCACAAAAACATTTTCATCTGTAGAAGATATTATAATTCTTGTTTTGAGTGATTGCTTTTAGATGACACATAGCAATAAATATGAACTTTATTTTATTTAGTGACCAGCACTTCTGAAACACTGCAAGCCAACAAGAGCAGCAGAATATTGAATACATAAAACTGCTATTAAAGAAGGTTAAGGCTGTGTCATAAACTATCTAAAATGTTATTATTATTTCAAGCGCAAGCTGATATGTTGGTGTACTGTGGGGAGAAAAGAAAAGAATACAATAGCAGGAATGAAAGCATAGTCAGTCAGAAAAAGTCACTGTAATAATGACTTTGGGATGACTTCAACACAAAAAATAGCAGGTCCACTGTGGTTTACAGTCTACACCAATGATACCATATCAAAGTCATTCAACTCCCAAGCCACAGGAGATTTTTTTTCCAACTGATAGTCTAGAAGAGGCAGGGATTGGCCTTGATTGCAATTGATACAATGTGAACAAGAGCCATAATTTGGGAATTGAAGGTTAAACTACATTTCTTCCATCATTTCTGTCTCCATTACTAATGATTTTACAGCTGCAATGTAATTGATGGTGTTTGTGTAGAACAGAAAGCAAAAAGGTCATATTTAATCCACAGACACATCCTTCAGTTGTATGAACAAGCACGACTCACAACTCCACCACTCAGTAACATAATGACTGTGTACACAGGCTCTCCTCTCCCATTTCCCAGCAGCATGCTGGGCAGTGGGAACCTTTTCAATGTTCTTTGGCTTTTTAAGCCTTAAAAATGGTGTTGGGCAACCATCCATGTCATAGAAGCATATTCCCAGATCACTGCTGTGTGGATCTTCATTTGCCTCCATAAATGTAGGCTTAGCTCTGCCTTTCAATACTGACTTCAGCAATGCCAGGAAGGAAAAAATGCATCCTTTACCTTTTCCACAAAGTGGAGGAGCAGCCTTTTCCAAAGACAGAAGCCTTCACACTTTCTCAGAGCTTGACCAGAAGAGAGCCTACCCTTGGCATTACTTCTAGCACGTTTTAAAGACCACAATGCATTCCAAATCCGCATCCAGGACTCAAACCCCAGTGACACAGCACTCCGGAACGCACTCAGAGTAGCACTTTGCCTTCACATTTAGCTTATGAATGGTCCTACTCTTTCAGGGACATTTGACCTATGAACTGTATACCTGAGCCTAAAACAACTGGGACTTTTTAATTTATGTATGAAAAAACAGTGCAAAGGCCGTGCTGTACTTTTCAGATTAAAAACTAAAATCTATTCCCTCAACCTCACAGGCCTACCCACTTCTCAGAGGTGTTAGGAAACGCCTCAAGAGTATGGATGGATTTATAGGCTGCACGGTCAGCTAGGAGGAGTTTCAGCATGTTCAGCCTCTTCTTGTTACCCTGCTGAGTTGAACTGATGATTTCTGCATAACAGTGCTGTTGTAGCCATGATGGTTCATGAGTAAAAGAGAGAAGATGATGATACATGTAATGAGAACTTATGTAATAAAAAATGTAAATGGGAATTATTTCTAGCCTGTGTGAATTGCAAAGTATTAACTAAGTTTTATGGCTTGCAGAATGACTTATGTTTTATTTGTGAATTGTATGTGTGGTTGAAATATCTGAAATTCACAATCTGATAATCTTCTGACTGAGAAACTCTTGGACTGTAAATAAAGAATATGTTTCAGTTTTCTTCTACCTAATGCCCCAAAGAGCTGAAAACAGGGTAAAAATAATTAAAGAAATATTGTCTGCTATATATTTGCTTATGTAAGCACTAATCCTATTGGTCTTTTGCATTATTTTTTTTCTTTCAATTTACTAGCTGGTGGATTTTCTTCCCACAGCTTTTGTATCTACTTGAGTTTTATAATCGAGGCATCCTGGAAAGCAAAGCCTGTTCTGTAGCTGTAAAGCTGACAATTACAGTAGAAATTTGCTACATCTACTTTGCTCAAAAAGAACTCCACAAGAGAACAGAACATTTGAATGGCATCTTCAACACCTTGGCATATCTAGTATAACTGTAATCTTGTGCCAGACACTGAAAGAATTAATTACCCAGTACCTCAGCACTGAAAACATGATTATAACAAGCAGATAAATGTCATATACACAGACATGATGTGGTAACAATTTTCTACTTTGATAATGATGTAGATTTGAACTGCAATTTAGAAGTAGAGAACAGGGAGGTTTGTCTTTGTTTTTTTCTGTATAGAGAAAGGCAATCAGGCTTTTTTGGTGACCTCTTTTCTTTCTGCTTTTGTCTTCAGTGTAAGTTCTACAATATGGGAAGGAATTTGGATGTAAAATATTTCTCTCTAAAAGTACTTAAACAAAAATATCCTTTTTTTCTGTAAAGCAATCATATTCCATATCATGTTATTTTTGCTATAATGTATGAGGGAGAAGATATGAGACACTGCATATACTGATATGAAATCCTGCAATTTTGGGTTAATCACTGAAAAAAATTATAGCTTAGTAACGAGGTTAAGAATGAAAATGCGGTCTATAAAAAAACCTTATGTGATATACATTTCAAATGCAGTTTTAATCAACCCCTTATGGAGGAGGGTGAAATCTAAGTAATAAAAATGACATACCGCCTATGAGAGTTTTAAAGGGACATGAAGTTACATCCTAAAAAGAGGCTGGATAACCTCACAAATAAGCTTATAGGGGAAGGTGTATCAGCTTGCCCAGGAAATTGATTGAGACTGACAACAGTTTGTGCCAGCACCTTCCAGAACAGCTTCTCTGTGCTTGTCAGCAACAGAAACTAACACAAGAAACTAATGCGTAGGTGTCCCAAAGACATTTTTCAGTGTCATTATAAAAAAACAAATGGAAACCAGATTATCAAACACAAAGTATCTAGAGGATAAGTGTCTTAAGAAAGAAAGAGGATTCCTAATGATTTTTAGTTATTTTTTTAATAGAACATAGTTATCAGGTCCAAATGCAACATTTCAAATCAAGAAGTCCTTCTCACACAAATAAGAAGTAAACCCTGGCATATTTCTCAAGGCATTGAGAAATGCCCAGTAATGAAGCAAGGGGCATTGAAGAGTTCATTTTATTACCACAACTGTAGGTAACACTAGGAGTTAGTCTTCTTTTACAACAAAGAAAAAGCCCAACAAATTTAACATGACAAAAGATAAATCAGGCTCTCGAAAAGCTATTAAGTCATAAGTGTTAATTTCCCTTAGTTAAATCTTTGCTCCATCACCTTGTTATATATGAATCATTTCATAAAAGTGAAAAAATGGTGCTTTAGAAATATTAAAGTCACAGCTTTATGTCTTCTTGAATAGGTCAGGTTCTTAAACTTTCAGTAAAGGGTAGCTAAATGTAGCTATCTTTGTAAAAGCTAAAAAAAGATGACAGTGCAGTGGAAAGAATGTGTGAAAAATCAAAAATACAGACATATCTCAAATAGATCTCATTGACTTTTAGAAACACTTTGAACAACAGCTGTAGCCACTGGGGTGCTGTAATGACATATCCCATTATAAAATGTAACACTAAGTAAATGTAGGAGTGGAAATTTAACAATTGGACGTTTAATGGCTGCAATTATGGCAAAAGAATAATGAACCTATTAGACAGAAGAACTGGCAATTACTCTAAGGCTTATTGCAATACAGCTGTGAAAAAAGTAATACAGAAGCATGCTTAAAAATGGTTATTAAAGGGGGATAATGCATTCTGTTTACCTTGACAGAAGCAATTTTTCTTCTGAAATGAAATGGAGCTTTTTGGCTATCAGACATGGGAGCTCAGATGTGATGGATCCCGCTATTTAAAGGTAATGTATTTTCAGATATGCTTTTCTAGGTATAAATGATGTCTACACCAAGACTATAACAGCTAGATTTATCAGCCAGCAAACAGACATAGGAATATGTTTAAGAACACACAGAAATGAAAAATAAATAGCATGCAAAAATTTAAGGTATCCTCTAAGCAGTCTAAGTAGCTACTCTTCATGAATGGAAATGTTAAATATTAGTTGTCTCCTATCAAGACAGATTAGGTGCTAGACCCATTAGGCAACTTAGAGAATTTCCATGTTGGGATTCAGATATAATTTATTTGACTTGTTTAATTTTCAGCTGTACATGTCCCAGTGAGTGTATAAGTGAATGAAAGGAAGTAAAGTGTGGTACAGAGGAAATAAGGAAGAATGTAGAAGAAAACCTCAAGTGTCTTGTATATATTTGATTAAAGCAGTGCAAAATTTTTAAAACTAATTTCCTTTGTATATCCAGAGTCAACAATTCAGGGTAGAAAGTCTATGAAACTGTTGATAAAAGATATAGGATACGTCATTTGTCTACATATTTAGCAATCTGACAGAAATTCAGAGGATAGCTATGCCCACCTTGTCCAGGCCAATGATTTCACTGGTGACTCTGTGTTAAGCACTGTGTAAGTTAAACTTTACACACCAAGTCATGGAAGTGCTCTTAAAACATATGTCTTAAGCCCAACTAATAATTGATCTGTGTTTGTCAGCTTTGTACTTCATTCAGTATATCATAACAGATTTATTAAATATGTTTCAGCTCTCAGCCGCATGTTCCCACAAAAGAGCTCAAAATTTAAATGAGTCTAAATTGGAATAGCAATGAGTGTAACCAAAGAGAGGGCCTTAGGGCCCGTATCTTATCATTTGGTGCAGATGGCTAGAAAGAAACAAATACTTGCCCTTAAAAAGCAAAGAAAATAGGATCAACTAATTGAGGAATAGCATCTTAAAAGGCACAAAACATAGTGCCTTATGAATGCCTTTGTAGGCTAGGAACCAAGGTAATCAAAAACTTACACACTAGCAAAATTCTTATCAAAGGCTTTGCCCTAAGCTTGCTACCATCACAAAAATGAATACATACAAAAATAGGTTTAATCTTGGCTTAAACATTACAACTAGCAATCTGTATATATTTGGTTCAGGTTCTGGGACTCACTTTGACTGCTTTATGCAGCTGTGGCTGCTCAAAGCAGCTGAAAAACTGCTATAAGAGGCCATAAAAATGTTCCAGTTTGCTCTAAATTATTCAATACGTCTTTAGGCCCAAGGCCAGTCTGTGAACACCGGTATGGAAAAGTGGCTTTGAGCTTTGGCTCTGAGTTTCCTGGTGTGGGAATTAATTTTGAGAATGAAAGGGTGATGTTGAAGACCGACTATCCTGACTTAAAAAGGTGTCTGCTTAAGAGCAACAAAATGAAAATCAGCTATTTGTAGTGTGCGTTAAATCTGGAGACAAGCTGCTTTGTGTACCCTATCTTGCACTGTGGTACTTTTGTTGTATGCTTTGGCTACTCTGTGGAACTAATTCACTAGTATACATATTTCCTGCATAATTCCCTCAGAAAGTGTCAGTTTCTGAAACCGAGTCCCCAGATCACAGTGAGAGCAGAGGGTGTTGGAAGCGTAGGAGCAGGGACCACATAGGCTGCAGAGACAGCGGAGAAGACCACTAAGGAGTTCTGAGCTAGATATAACCCTGCATTACTTCACCAGGGTCAGAAGTTGTTTACTTCTAAAATGCAGGCAATTTATTTATTCTTAATATACATATATTTACAAATTACTTTTGGGTGATAAAGTGTGAAAATACAGTATTACTAATTGCCCTGAAAGAGAAACTCTACCCTAAAGTATAGTCTGAAGTTAGTGACCCTTATACCATCACTCCTTAAGCATGCCTGCCAGACAAATTGCCCTGATACTACGAATGATGTCTCTTTCCCCACATATATTTCCTCTCATCTTTGCTTAAGATGCTGCTGTAGAGGTTTTAGACCATACGTACACTAGCAGTGTGTTACATCAGTGTGCAAATTACATCTTTCAATGTGCAAGTGGTTGTTTTGTCAGTGCCTAAATTATTAGGCTTCTCTTTAGACTGCAACGTATCAGTGGTGTCTCTGGCCGGAAAGGTAATGTTTTCACACATTCAACACAAGCATGACTAAAAATGTAGCTTTAAAAGCATAGCCTGTTTGATTAGTGTAGCTGTGCGGATCAGAAACTCGTAAGCAGAAAATACAAGAAGGTGAGTACAAGGGAAAGTGGAAAAAAATATGCCATGAAGAACTGCCATTAAAGTAGAATGTTATCCTCAGTTGTCATCTCCTGAGAATATATTTGTTCACCAAGTAGTAAATTAACATATCCTCAGGTTCTCTGCTTTGAAATGATGCAACAGAAAACCACATTGCTACTACAATGAAGTTTAGGTTATCGTTTGGTTTATGGCAGAGAGATGGTAATAGTTACCTATCTCTGGAAGGAATGATTCATTCAGAAGGAGGAGCAGTATTTCGAAGACCTCCCTTCAAACTTTTCAGCTCCCCAGAGCTGATGCATATTACACAAGACTAGAGAAGAATAGAGACTGTCTTTGAAGAAGCATTAACATGCAGGGCCATCTTTTAAATGTTTTAATTGCTGGTATTCAGCATTTGTATGAGTCAGACAGTATGTTTATATCAAATTTCTCTTTCTTGTTAACTTCCTTTTTCCTCAGAAATTGCTGAGAGGAATTTGTGCTTTTTCTCTACAAGCTGTACAAATTCATCTGGGTGCTCCTGTGCTCATTATCCTTCAGAGAGAAAGCCTTGCTCTTATACCTTCTGAAAGTTCTTACAATATATGATCTTTTTGCAGCATGATTATCTTTCAAATATTACGGAAAGTAACTGTTAAAATATAAGTACCATACCGAAGGATAAAGCCAGACTGGTTAATTTTTAATCTTCTTGAATATGTTGATATAATTGATTCCTGAGTTATAAAAATTGCCATGCAGATAGTCAGTACATTAGGGACAGACACCCAGGATTATCCTATAAATCTTTCTCTTTTTTTTCCTTTTTTTTATTCTTACATTACACCAGATCTTTTGAAATGTGCTGTAGGTTTTCCTGGTTCCTTTAGCTCCATCTGTCTGCTTCAAATACGGTTTCATTATATGGCAGACTGTCTACAAGTGTCTTCTTTCTACAGATAACTTCTAAATTAAATGTTAGCAGAGTATGAGTGTTTGCTAAGCAAGGACTTGCCCTGTTTTCCTAAGAGGTTCCTCTCAATGAAAAATTCTCTTTTCAAAAAAAACAAATACAAAAAACAACAAACCAACAAAAAACCAACCAACCACCAAAGGAGGAATTCTGCTTACTGTGTCGGGGCATGTCAACTGTGAGCAGTAAAGCACAGGACAGTTCTCTGGATCGGTGCACCCCAAGGCTGGTAGCGGCACCATACAGACACAGTAGCTCGGATCTGGAAGAGGACAGCATTGAGCAAGTGGGCCTGTGAGTAAGGCAAGAATCCCGGGTGAGATGTTCTGGATCCGAACTGCTTTGTGTACACCTACATAGGTGTTTCTAAGTTGGAAGAGAGAAACTCTGCAGTGTAAGATACATGTTTCAGCAGTGCTAAAAATGCATCCAAAGGTGTATCTGTGAAGAGCACAGTGCACAGCGAGCAACAGCTTTAAATGGGCTGAGCAGAATACCCACAACATTCCTGACATTTGCTACTCAGTAAGATGAGTGGGAAACATCAGCTAAAATGGTGCTGACTGTATGAAAGGCACTCTCAGGTCTGGCCCATACGAAGTTATATATTTCCTGACACCAGACTACAGCATCAAATTTCTAAATGAAATAACTTACCGACCTTGAATTCTGACTACTTGGGGGAAATAAATATTAATAATTAGGCACATATTTTTAACGATTGTCTGATCTGTTTGGGTTTTTTTGCAGACAGTAAAAGATAACTGCATGGTTACATTTCTTGAGAGTGCAACTAGGCTGTAGTATTTATTAGACAAGGACATCACTTGCTTAGATTTTGGAAATCTAAGCTTTAGAACTGGACTGGCATCTTCAAAGCTGGCATTGAGATGATGTTGTTTAAAAGAAAAATCATGCCTCCTAAAGACTCACAAACTTGAAGTGCATCTGCAAACATCAGGAAATGTTTAGAATGTTGGGGTAAACTCAAATTTCATGAGAATTGTTTATTCCTAATTTGCATGCATCATGTAACTGTCAAAGAGTGATGAAATAGGGAAGCAGGTGGTAATGTCTGCACACTGGGTTATAAGTGGAGTGTTCTGAGGCAGGATATTTTTCAGTCTGTAGGAAAGTTACTGGGAAACGTGACAGACGAAGTTCTTTTGGTTGTTGGACAAACAGACTAGATCTGAAAAAGCAGTTTAAACAGGCCAGGAAGATAAATGCTTTGGTTATGTTAGAAAGTCTGTTATAAGAAAAGAAAGATTATTTCTCAGATAAGAGATGTGAAAATATTGCAGACTCAAAAAGTACAAAGTATTCTGAGGGCTCCTATTATAATCTAGCTTATCCAAAGATAAGAGAATAAGGAAGATCAGAGAGATATATTTGCAATGAGGGGGGAAAAAAAGTCGCACCCTTTTTATTCTGCCCAATGGCTTCATTAAAAAAAACAGCACCACACCACCTTGTTATAAAATTGAAATGCACTGTCTGTGTTCTCTCACTCTAGCACAGGCTGTCATATTGCATGAGATTTGCATATTCCCATAGAATTTATACTGCTTGCAGATCTTTCTAAGCAGTATTATATCACAAAAAGTAATGCACTAAATAACCAGTAATACACCATCCTTTTGACTAAAGACAAGAATAGGAAAGAAAAACAGGTACATATTCTTCAAAAATACTGTTTTGGAATTAGATTATATAACTAGGTAGTATTTCTGGAATGTTTCTAACCACTAGTGTGTAAATGCTGCTGTTTTGGCTCCTAAAAGAAAAAAAATTAAAAGCTGAGACTAATGAGAGGAAAGTTCAGCCTCTCCAGTTCAGGATCCCTTCAGAAATTAACAGCAGCATGAGAGCTAGACATAGATATAAATATGATACAGTTGTTAATCCTCAGAAAGTACTACAAAGTATTTGCAGTGTACAATTTTCCATTTGTCATAAACTAAGGAATCCTATGGGCTTATTTTCACCACATCTCAGATTACAGTGGCAATAATTAAAGGTCTCCTTATTGCTTGGTCACTAAAGTAGAATAATGAAATTCAGTAGAAGCATTGCTAACTGCAGAAAGCTTTCGTAAGGGCTCTGCCATAGAGATCAGCATTTCTGACTTGTCCATTTTGAAAGATGATAGTTCCGTACTGAAAGCTAAAGGCAAATGTTTTGTCATTGGCTTGTTGCATTACAAGCTCCATTGAGGACTAAACCATCCGTACAGTGCCAGGAGATAGAAACCATGTAAACCCCTACAAACTTGAGAGTCATTGTGGGATCTCAACTGTGCAAGTCTCATCCTCACTGAAATAGTGTTTCCAAGTAGTGAATGGACTCTGGAAAGAAACCTGCATGGGAAAGAAGGGAAATTCTCCACTGGTTTGCTCTGAAAGCTGCAGTTTGTCTACCTGAACACTGAGCTTGAGAAGCTGTCGGAAAAGTAAGAGCCATTTTATTGCAACTAGTGACCAGAACTAGCTGGAAGAAGAAAAGGCAGGAGGTACCTATTTGGACCAAAGCTTCTAAGCAGAATAAGAACTGAAGGTGAAGCAAGATCGATCAAAAAGAATTTTTCTTGTTTCCAGACTTTTGAGTGGTCTAAAGATTTCCAGAAAACTTCCCTAGGATTAAGAAGCACTTTGCGAAGCATGTTTTGTCATTGCCTCAGTACCAACCCATGAATGTAGTGAAGTTGCCAGGCTCTCTGGTTCTGTCATGTCTTCCAGTACTTCAGCAGAGCAGTGCAAAGCAAATTAACTCCTGTACTTTGCTTTATATGGTCATACACTTCATACACATTCAAGCCAATTCATATCCAACAAAGAACAGCCTAACAAATTCTAGCATTTGTGAAATGTCAAGTAAATTTGTGTGCTCACAGAATCCAGAGCATCTTTCTAGACCTCCCAAATAATCTGGATGAAATGAGAATTCATACAAACCACCAAATTACTAACCATCAGTGTCCAATCATCTCCTTTGACCCTGTATTTCTGATTCTTAATGGATAGATTTCTGTGACCAAAGTGCATAAGGAGATGCTATTATAACTCTGTCTGCGGGAAGAGTGGCACTTGGCAAATAAAACATTCCTTGAGACAAGGTGGTTGTAAAATTGCATACAGGTCTATTGCTTTCTGCTCTTCATTAGTGCTTAGAAATAGTTCTCTTTGGCTAAATTAATTTTTTTATGACAATCAATTATAATAGTTGTCACTGGTTTCTATTACATTTTGAAGATTTCCAGTTTAGTGCCACTAAGATAGAAGCTTCCTGACTTTCAATACATTAAGCTAATGTGTTAGCACATTAATATAACCAGATGATCACAGCACTTCCCACCATCTGCAATTTACTTTTACAGTGATCAGTGCAGAAGCCATCATGTTTAAGCTGTGTTGCCCACTAAAATAACAATCTCCTTGCTATGCAGTTTTTCATTCATTATTATAATGCAGTCACACTTTCCACAAAACAAACCCTGGTGGCTGTGAGAAAACTGAACTTGCTGAATACAAAAGGAAGGTCAGCTTTTATGAAAAATGTAAATTTGACACGTTAGGGAGATGTGATATCTTTTACTATACAAGCAAATACAGTAAGGACAAACAGACTGTCTTTGTGTGTGCAAGGCCTTCTTCTAGTGAGGGTTTTCTTTTGTCCTCAACAATTCTAATAGCTGTTATAAAGACATGTAGGACTTTTCCTTTGAAACCTTGCCTTATCTGTATTTTTAGACCATCAAAACAACAATTTTCCCCTATATGTGTATACAACACTGAAATTGTAGGGATATCTTTGTACTTTTTCCTCTAAGTTGTAGTGTTTATGTACCTTTAAACCATAAACAATTCCTGCATAGAGACATGGATGCGCAACACTGAAATTGCATCACGAGTGTTTGATACAGAAAATGAAGAAGCTTCCCTTGTTAAAACTTGCAGAGGGAGTTAAGTTAGAATGCAATAAGTACAAGAATTGAAAGGTTCGTATTTTTCCAAAAGTACATGTAAGATCACACAGGACAGGAAATCCTAAGGAGGTCTTACTGCATGTCAGCAGCAAAACAGAATCAAGGGCTAGCTCCAAGAGTGTCTAGGAATCAAGACTTGTTTTGGGGGCATGTGCTGCCTCCAGTCATGGAGGTGACAGAGCAATGCAAACAAGAAATGCATAATAAATCTGTATACTTTTTAAAACTCGTAAACTTATCTTACAAGCTGGTTACACGATATGTTCTTTTTGGAAGTATTATAAACTTTTGCCAGCCACTGTCCATCAATTTTATGAAATGGTATTTAATGAATGCAGCAGATACCCATAGATAACTACAAAATCATCATGAATAATGAACATAGTGAAAGAAATACACCTCCACAGAACAAGCTGCTGACTACATCATCAGATTAAAAAAAAAAAAGAAGAAAAGAGAGGGTGACAAAGAGTTACCTGCAGATACCATTCTGTAAACATATTTGAATATAAAAGCCACACAAAGTTTTTATCCTTAGAATTTGTATAAAGGATTTGTCAGCTCTAAAATGACAATCCATTCGAAGTACAAAGGCAAATGTGCTGAAGGTGCCATTTTGATTTACCAGAAATACCAGGAAATAGGGCAGAATACAGCTGAGCATAAATTCCTATGAAAAGTTATCCTCAAGTGAGTGATCACCAGGGAATAAAATACTTGTGCCTCCACTTCACAGAGATACTGAGGAACAATAGTGCACTTATCACTAATCAGTACCATTGCCACTGTACTCCAGAAAAGTGTGTTTACAGAGGGTTATTGCTTCCTTTATTTTACTGTCCTCAAACTTAAGACAGACTTGGATCAAAAATGGCCCATACCTTTCCCTGAGCAGAAATAAAAATACACAAAAAATCCCCAAATCCCTCGCCTCCCCATTCAGATAAGAGTTTTAAAATAAAATAAAATAAAATGTATTTTCCTGTGTTTCCCCCGTGTACTGCCACCACACTCAGGCCAGTATCACATATTGAAAGATCAGATAGATGATAGAGTGATCACCTGACAGAGCTGGCATAAGGACAGCTCTAAAGCCTGGATTTTCTGCTCAGCTCAGGTCATCCACCTTTAGCTCTGTTCAGTCTGAGCCTAAGAACGGGATGGTCTGAGACTGCACCTGCCACTGTTGAGCCTTCTTGGCAAATGTAGGTTTCTCTATCATATTCCTGCATTTAGCATCCCTCTGCCTGCCTGCGTGGCTCCTCATCAAAGGGGAAAGTGAACTCACAGTGGGGAGAGGGGAGAAACAAACACCCAAATAGGAGGAGAGCTTTTAAAATGCTTTACAGATAAGGGAGAGGCAGCCCCCACGGCAGAGACTGGGTAAGAGCAACCCTTAAACAAACTCCATTGTGCCCCACCTTGCTGTCAATGTAAATAACCAGCAAGGCACGGCAGGTGAAAGAATCTCCTCTGTCCTCTGAACTGAACATGAGCTGTGCTTCAGTGGGAGTCTGGAATCCAGTTCTCCCCTCCTGCATGATAATAGTAGAAATAGCAATTTTTGTTATGTAAAAAATGGTAAACAAGTCAGTAAAGACTTATGCTGAAAAATACTGGATCTAACTGTACTTCTTAACACTAAATAGTACAAACTTGGCAAAAGCAGAAAAGGCACACGTGCGGTCCTGTGTCTAGTATGAAGTTTAAACATCCAGAATTTTATGCATCTCAGTTAGTGACTCTTTTGACTCAACTGATGCAGGTACTTAGTGCCAAAAGTACACATACTCTGGATAACTACAGAGAAATGTTTTCAGTTGGCTATAGACATAATAAGGGAAAAGAAGCTGACTTTATATATCAGGAAGCTACTGTTTCCTATGCCTAAGGATCAAAGAGAAGATATGAACTTCTATCAGCAAGATAGACCAGGAAAAAATTGGCAGAGAAATGAAAGAAATATAAAGAGCAATGTACTAAATGAGTGATGTGGATGCAAATTTGAACACAGAAATGTTTAGATTTTTAGGATGACTAAGATGTGTTTGAAGGGATCTCAGAATTAATCAGAGGCTTATTCATGCAAAGCAATGCTATGCATGGGGCCTAGGATCAGTAATTCTGCTTCTCACTGTTGGTTGGGGGTTTTTTCTGGGTTGTTTTTTTTAAATGTTTCAGGAAGCCAATTAAAAAAACCACAATTATAAGCAATCTGGTTATGTCACTGCATTTCCTGGATGGTAAATCAGTAAAATGATGCTTGGACTTTGTATAATTGTACCCACAGATGTCTCCCAGAGGAACTGAAACGTACATAGAAAAGATACATGGGGTTTTGTTTGGGTTCATTTAGAATGAAAAGGCACAGCCCTACCGCAAAGCATATTTGTGACACTGGGAAAAAAATAAATGTGTTTGTTGCCATCTGGCTCTTTCAAAATGATCCCTTCAGAGATCTGTCTTTGTCTATTTATACCATATCCATTGTCATCATATCTGACCATCCTATGAGACAGCACTCTGGGCAAGAAATACAAAGGAGGGTATTCTGAAAATTATGGAGATGATTCTCAGCAAAAATGAGCATAGCAAGATTAGTGAATGAAGCATGTAGTTTGCAGCAGATGAGAACCTGCCCTTGTGAATGAATCACCTGTTCTGAAAAGATTTTGAAATATCCTTTGTCATGTCTGTTCTTAGTGGGCTCATCCTGCCTCCAAGACGGGGGATAAGGTAAAATGGTTTTTTGCTTTTCTCTTCCAATGAGCAGGCCAATGTATGTACAGACACATCTCAGTCATGCCAGTATTCAAGAAGCCTCTCTAAATGTATTCACACACAAATAGACCTTATGTCAGAAAAACTTATATATTTATCTCTGAAGTTCTCTGTAAGGAGAAATGGTAAGAGGAGCTTGGAAGGGCACTGAAGAGTGAACTATTAAAGATAAATCAAATACAACTACTATATATTTAATAGTGCGGGTAGGTAGGCAGTGGTCGCTATTTCATATGTAATATTCAGGAACACCAACAGAATATTGTGCCCTTCCCCTTTAAGCAGCCACATCTCCTTTTTTAAAGCAATAGTCCCCTAACAGGCCCTACCAAAACTTACTTTCTGATTAAAAGCACTGCCAGCATCCACTTAAAGAACAGGGATAATACCCTGTGATTTAGGCATCCATATACACTATTCAAATACTAATTACTCACAGAAAAAAAGTCCATGAGGAAGCCATAGGAAAAGGTGTTAATATCTTAACAACAAAGGTACTAATAAAAGATACTTATCTGATTTGTGGGAGGGACCTGGTTTCAAAAATTAAAAGTGGCCACATTCAGCCACTGAGTTACTTATTTCCTACTTTCATATTCCACCCAAATGATAAAACTGTTCAAAATATTTGGCCAGCCAAGGGGAAAATCCCAAATGAAGTCACAGTGTTTCTTGGTACAGCAGAAGAAACGCTGTAAACATCAAATATTTATAAGTAGTGTTCTACCAGTCTTTGTAAACTGTATCACTAATACACACAAAAAAATCCCAACCCTGACATGATCTTTAAAAAAGAGTTCAGAAATTTTGTTTTCTTATCAAATCCAGTCTAACATAAAGCAGGGGGCAGATAGTTGACTTACCCACATAGTTCTTCAGAATCCCCTAGGAGAGAGTCTCTCAGCTTTTAACTGGTCAATGATTCCTGAAAGCTTTCAAAATGGTTTTCCATCCAATATAACAGACCGAGCATTGCTGCTACTCAAGGCATATAAAGACTCCATAAAAACTGCAAGGTGCTCAGATATTAAGGAGCATCTGCAGCAATACCACACTGAGTGGCTTCATTCTGCTCCTATTTAACTCAGCTGGGAGCAGTAAGGGGTAGTTCTGTGCTGCTTTAGGTTTCCCCAACCTGCCCTAAGTCCCTGCTGCTCACTGCTGGCTCAGCACCCTGGCTGGTTGTGTTGCCAAGACACTGCTTTGGAAATCCTTACTAAGATACAGGGACTTGCATTGGGGTGAAGGGCTGGGGGGATCCTAAGATAGTAATCTCACTGAACCCTTTGTGGGCTCCACCTCACAGCAAACAGTCTGATTCTGACGCACTAAGTGTAAAAAATTACGAAATTTGAATCAAAATCACCCATAAATTCTCTCATAGTGGCAAATCCATTCAACTGTATTTGAAGTAAGAAATATTCCTAATTGATCCACCAGGATTTTCACACTAACCACAGCTGCCAATTAAAAAAAACAAAAAAACAAAAACCAACCAAACAAAAAATTCCAAACAACCTAGTTCAGGTAGTATAAATAAGGTAACAGTGACAGCTGACACAGGTGATCACCAGGTTAGTGTTAAAATATTCACAGGAGCTACTCTTGCAAAGGCTGTGAAATGTGAATATTTATCTGAGCCTGAATACACGCAACACAGCAAGTCTCCAGTATATTCATTTTTCTTCAGTATTTTGCTATGATTAACTCCTCTAGAGAGGCCTGGTAGCTGATTCTTTCACTGCATTTGAGCCACCTCTAAGAAGAGTTTCTACTTTCCACTTTCTAGGGATCACTCTTCTATGTTTCTTCTAATCACATCTAGCTCCTTTGCTGGAGGTTGATTTTTCTTTCACATTTTTTTCTTCAAGAAAAAAATAGCATTTTTCCAACTACAACCTTTTGTTCCTTTATCTTCAAGTCTTAGAATTATCATTCTGCAGCTCCTTCTAAAAAAACCTTCTATTTTATATAATTACTCATAGATCAAGAGAGCAGAGAATGTCTTTCCTAATGTAGTTTTTAGAATGTTTCTTATAACTATATAATGAGAAAAAGCTTTTCACTATACTTTTCCTGTATCCTAGTTGGATATGACTTGTATTTAGATCTTGACATAACAAGAGTTTGAAATTAATTTTCATTAATATTTGTTCTAAAAGGAGGACACATTTGAAATGATAATATTTAGATTCTATTAAGGTGTAATCGACCAGCTTGCAAATAGCAGAATAGAGGCTCAGGAAGAAATTGCCTAAGATCCCTGTAGGACTTGGCACTGAGGACAGAGCCTTCACTTAGCTTCAGTGGAGCCACGCTGATGAACTCCCACACACAGCCTGGCCTTGTTCTCTGCAGTACCAATACTTTTTTTATCAGGCTTGCCTTTGTCTGATTCAAAGATTTTTTTAATATATATTCCTGAAACTTCTTTATTAAAAACCCCCAAACCCTCCTGTGTTTAAAAGCTCTAAAACATAATTAATGAATTCTCCATCAGTGTCTTGGCTTGATAATTTTTGATTCAGTCTCAGTGTGCAAACTCAAAGACCCTCAACACCCATTTCCTTTCTGATGCATCTCCCACAGAAGTATAATATTTCCTGGAAACTCTTTCAGAGATGAATGTGCTGAAATTTCACTGTGTAGGGATATATGTTACATAATATTAAATTTTAGCCTCATATCAGAGATTTTCATCTGGAGATATTAGAGCCCCAAAAATGTAATATTCCAACTTCTGTATTCAAGCCTCAAGTATTTAACTGACAAATAAATGCACTTTCAGCTGGACACCTTGGGAACTCCAGTGGTATCTGGAACTCATCAGACAATTCTCAGGACTTTTTTCCACTTGATTTCTTGGGGAAGTATTTCAAGCTAGACTGCACCTATGTAAGAGCAGCAGTCCAAAAGTAAAAGACTGCTTGCATCCTATGTGCCCAGATAAAACAGGTTTATTGTCCAGCATTCTGCAGTAACAGATGTGAACGGCAGACAAACTCCAGAAATTAATAATATCCTTTCATGTAGGTGTCTACAGGGAGTCTTCATTAACGTTGAAGTTGAACCCCTAAAGAGATGACTAGATGCTTTTGCAAGGCACTCCTCCTGGCCCTTTACTTAACAGCATTTTATTAGCATTGACACTGAGATATTATTTACGTAATCAGAGTTTACGGCAGCACAAGTACTCGTATGAGAGGACTGCACTTCATTAGAATGTATTTTCTGACGTTGTGTATTCTTCATTAACTTTTAAACATTTTACTAATTAGATTTCACTTTGTGAAATGGACACTAAGTAGGATGGCTTTTATCCTGGCTCCTACTCAGTGAAAAATTATGGGATTGTGGGCAGCAAATGTTAATCGAATATACAGCAGTAGCTGAGTTCTGCCCTTCTCTTCCTGCTGCCCTTTTCGAGACTGAAAGCTGCCATTATTGTTTCATTCCTTTGACCTCTTATAAGGGCACCACAGAAAGGTCAGGCTGCTCTTTGCTTTCCTTTCCTCCACATTAGCTGGCAGTCCAGACGTTTCCAAATTTCTTTCCATAGTTTTCTATTACACAGCATCTCCCAGCATACGTCGCTTCTATTAATATCTCTGATTTACTGTTCTAGTACTAATACATAAAAAAATCAGGCACCTTCAGCTCTCCAGGCAGCAAGACAACCTCTTATTAACTAAATGACTAACACCTGTCATATGATCAAATAGGAACAAGAAAGACACCTGAAACAAAATCCAATAAAACTCTCTTAACAGTTTCACCAAAATTTGCTTGCTGCCTCCCCTCAGTCCATCTATGTCTGTGACCAAAGGGGAAACAAACAACCTGCCTCACAACCGGTCCTGAAAGTTAGCAAAGATGTCCATAGGAACAGTAAGTCACTGCCTCCCTTTTCCCACTTATTTTTGTGTAACCCTAATGTCCCAGTGCAAAAAAAGCTTATTCAATCACAGACGCTCTGCTTGTTTGCATGTCTGTCTGCCTCCACCAAGTAACTTTGGATTTCACTGGGTAATGTAAAACTAATTTCACAGAAAAGCGAAAGTCTCAAATATAGCCATGAATTTCATCAAGCTCAACAGCCACATAATAGGAGAGAGCCCCTACTAGCACTTTGAATGAAGGAAAGGCAGAAGAAGTTTAAACTTTCTCTTTTCTTGTTCAGTTTGCTTAGAGGGAGGAAATAACAAACAGTGAGTCAGTATATTCATGAACTGGACCAGAAGCCTACACATCACTTTAAGCCAGCCAAAGTATGTTTTCTTTGGACCACCAGACAGGACAGACGGTGGTAGAGAATATGTGAAGGAGCTCTGAAGCCACCTTAACTTTAGTGATAGCAGTACAAAGTCTGTCTGGACATAGGCATAGGATAGGCAGGAAAGGTGTAGAGACAGTGTGGAAAAACACAGGCTATTAATGACAAATCCATTGCTAGCAAACTTCATCACTCACAGAACTAGGCATAGGGTTATGGCTTATGGCCCTTCACTGGCAATAAGTAGAGCAACCATATCAGACAGAGTTTCTTCTAAGGATTCACTCAGATTATTTAGCTTTCTAGATCAAAGACAAAGCTTCAAATGAATCTGGAAGACAATGGCATGAATGGCCATATGGGGTAACAAGAAACTTCAGCTCCTACTGCTATCAGTGAAATGAGATCCACAAATTCAGTCATATAACCTTCAAAAGCTCAGGCAAGTCTAGTTAATTCATTATAAATGAGTGTATCGGCACTTACTCTGTTCAGGTGTCAAGATTTTTAGGTTGAGATAATATACAGAATTTACTGGTAAAAATTTTTACTGTGTTATTTTTCCAAGTAGCCTGACTACAGTATTCAGGCTGTTCCCTTAAAATGTAGGGTTTCCAGAGAACTCTTGTCCCAGGCCCAATACAGACATTTGTAAAACTGTCCATAGAATTCTCCGTATATGGAATCAGGCTGATCCTGAACAGCAAAGGCTCTGTCTTTATTAATTCAAACATTTTCTTATTAAGAGATTTTAGTACTCCCATTAACATTAATGGCACAAGAGCAATATCTTGTTAAGAGGAAATACAGTAGCAGAAGGAAGAATGCTCCAGGGGGGAAGGTTTCCATGAGTCTTAAAGATCTTTGGCACAGGACACAAATGAGAGAGAATTCTGTGTCTCAGAAAAGTTACCCAACTTTGCCCACAGGAGAAATGTCTGACTCTTAGCCAATTAAATATTGCCTCCCAGGCTTTATTCCTATAGCCTACAAGTCTGATGTTAACAGTTCCTTGTGCATTAGAAGTTGTACAAGAATCTACTAATTTTTCATAACTTGGATGTGAGCAGCTCTGCTTTGGAAAATCCAAAGCAAACATAACGTATGGATTTCTCAATATCTGAATACAATTTGCAAACTTGTTCAACAGAAACAGATAAATCTGGACTATTAATCAAGAAAAGTTCTAGACTCCTTACTTTTTCATGTCCCAGTTCACATGCATTTTCAAGCAAAATATTATTGAGTTAAAATATGCAAGTAAATTTGAATCACCAAAGTAAGAAGACAAGCTTAATCTATCCTGAATCATCATTTTGTTCCCAGAAGTTTTGAACCGTTAATATTGGGGGAAAAATTATACCCAGCAGCTGGCAAACTGGGGCCTGATGGCATCTAATCTACTGCCTCTTGTGCCCCCATCAAACATGACTCTAGGCATACTCAAAGGTGGGGCTTGGGAGGAATAAAACTGATTCTTTGATGTATTCATAGCTTATACCTTTTATCTAGCTAGCATGTAGACTGATCACAGGAAGAGAGTTTAAATACTTGGTGACTTGTCACACTGAAGCCTTCAACTGTTTGAAACAGTAGATTATATTCAGACGCTGCTGTTCAATTATGCATTTTTGTTTTGTGATGCGTATAGTCACCATATTCACAAACTCAAGATTTCCCAGTGGAAAAGTTTTAAAGATAGGTCTTCTATTACTTTCCTGCCTCATCAAAATGGAGGCAAGCAACACATGCTTTCAGTACGAAATGTCCTACGAAATACACTAAGGGTGCAATCCTATGTTCAGGACAGAAGACTGCTTTCAGTGCTATCAAATTCCAGACCAAAAGGGCAATACATATGTCACAAAAATTACTCAAAAGAATGAATGTTAGGTTATCAACATTATCAACCATTTTGGTGACCAAAACAGGAACAAAAACCTGTAGCCAGGGCTAAAAGCTCTCCTGCCAAACAGGAAAAGAACCTCTTCTCAATGAGGAGCGGGCAGTGTTGCAGCTGTCCTTTATGGAACCTGCACCCCAGCCTGTGCCACAGCCCATCAGCACCAGCTGCAGACACACAAATGGTCACACACCTCCTCTGGGAAACAACTGACCTTGGTGCCTGCACACAACTGCTTCTGCCCCTCACAAATCTTTTGCATTTTGTATGATGTAAAAAGGTGATCGTGTGCAGGAAGTCCACCTAGATTTGCCTCATGCATTCCACCTGGAGCTTAGATTCTTTTGATGTATTAAAACCAGAATTACAATAAGCAGCTGAGAGACTGAAACGTAACTCTTGATCTGGAGATGCACAGTGATGGAGGCCCAGGCAGTCTGGAACTGTGAGTGCACAGCATGGGCTCTTAGTTTGCTGGATGCAGACTTCAGGGAGAAAGATACCAAAATGCAGATCCAAGCTTTGTCTGGTACATCCACCTCTATTAATACTGTGTGTGAATGTTCCCACAGGAAGAGTAGCATGCCAATGATGGGCTATCTTTGCTTATGCATCATTGCCCAGAGGGGAAGGATATCAACACAGTTCTTACATTTCAAATCTTTGTTTTGCTTAACATCAAAGTTATTTCCAGAGCCCCCTTGTGAGAATCAAGATGTCATTTCTCTGTGTGCTGAACAGAGAGTTAGCGTACAGCCTGATTTTGGCCTGAAGATTTTTCCCTTCTCAGGGAAGATATATGTAGCCAGCTTGGACAGTAACATTTCATGCAATTCTTTTTGATTAGAAATATGCTCAGAAAACAGTCCATTAAAACTGAATGAAAGGTCAAGTCTCCATTTGGGTAATTATGTTGTTTGCAAGAGAGATCAGAGAGAACTATGGCAACATATTGTGGATTAGTATCTGCCACCATATGGCACTTCAAAATGACAAATAGAAACAGCGCGTGTACTTTGTTAAAGAAGCAAAGCTTAAAAACTTTTTTTTAATAAAATTAACCCTTAGTATTAAATACTGGAAACCTGGGGGATTCTGTTGTGTTGCTGTTCCAATACAGAAATATACAAGACCATCACATCCTGGGAATGTTTTTTTACTTCTGATTATTTTACATTTTTTTTCTTTTGTACTATCTAAGAAATCTTTAAGGCATCTCTAGACCTGAGGAAACATTTGAGTTGATTAAATGCTTAAAAGGCAAAGCAAAGACACCCAAGTGCAAAGGTTTTGTAGTTAGCCCTGTTAAAACAAACAGGAAAATAAACCCATAAAATTTAAGTGGGACAGGGTTTTCAAATCAGGACTGCTGGCGATGTCCTCGAGACAGGCCGAGACACTCCTCTTCTCCAGTGGTAGCCCAGCTCTCTGTTCAGTGGGAACGTCTCCCCACAAAGCCAACCATCCAGCCAAGGGTGGGGCAGGGCAGTGTGGGGCAGCTGCCTTCTGCCCCAGCCCCGTGGCAGGAACACACCTCACTGTTTCCAGCTTCCCCTCCAGAGCGTGGGATGAAGTCACCGAGACAGACAAACTTCCCCCAAACAAACCAAATGGAGCCGTTTGGATCAAAAACCTGTGGGAACAAACTGTGAACAATCACATGGAAATCATGCAGCCTCTCTCCTACCTTATCATTCCAATTACATTCTCCTAATCTACAAAATTGAAAGGTAATGAGAAGTTTTTCCTTAAACCACATTAAATAACACTGTCAAAATGCAAATTTATTCATTAAGTATAAATGAGTGTGTTAAATATTCATGAATTGTTGCTTGCAGTATATAATTAATCCCATGGTCTGTGTGTCCAAAAGCATTTAGGAGATAGAGTTGAGAAGATGGTGCTGTAGAATGATAACATTTAAAGCATGTTTTTAAAAGCAAAGGTCACCAGCCCTTTGGAACCTAAACTATTACCAGTGTTTATAATTCATTGTAATACCTCTTTAGCATGTACACATGCTTCCATGATTCAAGGTTTGTATCCTCAGCCCTTGCTGTCTAATAATCTATTCAAGAAAAGAAATACTTGAGAGCGGAAGGTGCTGTTAAATTATCCCATTCAATACTGATGCACTCAAATTAATACGGTACTTTCCACATTTTAAAACTTCCAAGGATTGCAAAGCTGCCCTTGAAAAATGGTGCAGGTTGACTCCCTGGCCCTCCCTTTTCTGAAAAAAACAGTGCATTGTAACACTTGAACCATCACTAAAGCTGGTTGCCATTTCAAGTATTCTGAAAGATAAAACAAAGGCTTCACATCAGAAAAAGACTGGCCTCTTTTTTTCTGTGCTTTATAGTCACTTGCAGATACGAAGGAAAACCCCCAAATCCTGTACTAAGCTTCAAATAAGTGCTCCCTTTGATACCAGTAAAAAGTACAGCACCTAAAGCACTGGGATGTTATGTCTCAATGTCCTCAGCTTGATTATTCACTCTTTTCTCTGCCTTTCTTAAATTCTCACTGCTTCTTTTCATGTAATTGAAACTGCTTTCAGAAAGTCTTTCTTAGCCCACTTCATACTTTTTTGGGGAAGAATCTCTGAGGTACCAATGCAAATAAGTGATTTTTTCAAGGTAGTATGAAGAAATAACAAAAAAATAAAATCATTGGAGCATTCATAGTAATTTCCTTCAAAATCACTTGATGATCTCAAGGTGCTTGCTGTATACTCCTTTCAGCCAGTTGTGCAAATATAAACTCTACTGTTTCCCCTTCCTGCAACAATACTTTCAGAAAAAGAAGTACATGACAGGTTTTAGAGTATGAGATTTTTACCGTGTCGTTTGGTGTGTATGTGTGTGAATGAATGAACGCAACACCAAAAGCAATTCACAATTCCAAGTAATTCAACCTGTTGTTCACAGCACAGGCAAAGAAACCAGGAGCTGTGAGGCTGTGCTCTGACAAATTTTATTTCATGTTTTTCCTTGCAAAAATGTAACAAATGGTTCGCCATTTGTATGCAGACATGTTTTGTTCATTCAGAGCCAGCAAGCAATATCTCTGTGTGGCATTGGTCTTGCACTGTACTGTGTGGATATATCCTGCAAAAGTAGGTGCTGGAGGATTTTTAGTTTCTATAGAATATCTTCTGTCTGGTGACAAAAAAAAGGCAATGTGAGACCAAAGGGATTTTATGAGCCTTATTTTAAGGCCTGTGCAGTAGGCTTGATGAACTGTAAGCCACTATAAGAATAGGCTGAAGGCAAAGTTAGTCACAGAACGCAGGATAATGTTTCATCATATCTATTAAACAGGTAAGTCATCAAACCCCAAGGCCGGGCAGCTGCAATCCGAGCACTGTTGACACTCAGTTTACAAGACATTTGTGATAAGCGCTTTTGTTGTAATTAAAAAGCTGTGCAAGTCTACCCAGTTGTGTCGCAACCAGTATCTTATCTCCTGTACCAAAATGAGGACAGACCTCACCTGTCAAAGACAATTAATTTAGATAGCTCTTCTCTGGACAGGAGAAGAGTTAATCAGAAATTCTCTGGTAGAATGTTTTGCTTTTGCCAGTGAAGAGTGCTAGAGGATTGTAATTTAAACCTCCCATAGAAAGATGCAGATTTTGATCAATCTGATGACACAACAAGCTAAATCTTAATCTGTTTCATTTTTTTGACAGTTCTGCTACTGTCTCAGAACTCAGAATCTGTAGTTCCCAAATTCTGCCAATCCTTAGGAAAGATGGGAGCTGCCAGCCCAGGGACTGGGCAGCCTACAGAAGTCTGGTTACTTGGTACAACAGTAAACAGAAGGGCCCGAGCAGATGTGTTAAAAAAGCCTACATTTTCATTTGAAAACAGGCAGCTTTCCCCTATCTCCAATTCACTCCCACACAAATTTTGGAATCCTCCAGAGGCAGAAGTGTTTTTCAAAAATGGACAGTGAGGGATCATGTATAGCCCAACCAGTCTGGAGAAAAGACTGGAGATAGAAAGATGATTGGAAAGACTGTACGCATGAGTGACTCTGCTTCATAGGAATTGTCTCACTGATCTTAAACAAGTTCAGGGAATCCTGAACATTGCTTAAGTAGAAGAGTGTCTGCGTGATCCTTCAGGATATTATCCTGGGCTGGTGAAAGAAGGAAGACAGGAAAAAAAAGATTCTGAACCTGGAGCATCTGTATTTTGATGCAGGCAAAAGGATGGCAAGGTGGTCTACTGTTCTGCAGAACGGCAAACAGCCTGCTAGGGAAGAGGCTGAAAATAAGTGCTAAGAGGGGAATTGATGGAAAAAACCCCACATCCAACCAAAAAAAATCCCCAATCATTCGTCACAAAATCAAGATGGCAAAACCAAAATTAATGAAGGATATAAAAGTAATAGATGTTCTATAAAACAATACCAAACAGTTTGGGTGAAAAATAAGAGGAATTGGAATTATGTATTTATAAATTCAATGTAGCTAATATTACTGACAATAGATGGGAAGGACTGAATAACTGGAACGTTAAAATCAATGGTTATAACCTATTTTGGAAAGATCAAGTAGAGAGAAGGGGAAGAAAAGTGTCACTCTGGTAAAAGAGCCATAGTCTGTTTTCAGGACACTGGCAGCTCAGAAGCAAACGATGTGAATGTAATGGATCAATACTCTATCAGATAAAACACTAGATGGGATAGTAGCTGCTGTCTGTAAATCACCAAATCATAGAAGACAATAGGATGACTGGATGCCTTTGCACTTTCTGTAATGTGTAGGAGCAGAAAAGCTGCACCACCATCTGAGACTTCAGTCTGTCTGGTATCTGCCTGAAGTTTTATGATGCTGGTACCTCTGCTGAATATTGGAACATTATATATGAACATTTCTTAAACCAAAATCGAGAACTCTCCAAGAATGAGAACTTTATGTGAGATAGCATCTCAGAAATAATGAAAAGAGATCTCAGATAATTGGTAAGAGAAGTAAATTAATATTAGTGGCTGTGATGATAGCTTGATTGCTCTTTATTGGCATAATGAGAATGAAGCCCAGTGATATAGATGGTGCAGTCCTTTTACTAAACTGAAAATCATTGAAAAGGAGAATCAGCTAGGAGAGAAAACTGATCAATAATTGGAAAATACAAACATTTAATAGCTGAAAAACTAGAATAGAAAGTTTTATGTGTTCAGAAAATATGTAGCTCAAAGGGTTAATGAAAGCCTCTACATAATTGTAAATCAATGAAATGAAGAAAGAAAGTTGATACCACTGCATATAGACTAGAAGTAAGGCATTACATATATAATTCCTCCAATAAATGTAGCCAAGTTGTAAGGAGAAATTTATCGCCAGAGAATTAAGGACAATATTTTTCAAATACATTAGGAACCCTGACAATGGTACCGGTTCTTTATCAGATTGAAGTGGAAGATTTGTTACGAGTAGTGAAGACAAGAAAGAAGAGTTCAATAAGTCTTTGTGTCCAGTATTTAAAGAAAAGACAGACAACTGATGCTCTATGAGGATGATGAACTACCAGGCAACAACAACAGCAACAAAAAAACCCTCAAAAAATTAAATGGATGCTAATTAATGAAGAAATATTTGTGTAGCAAACCTCAGATAAACTTGTATCCAACAGTTGCTCAAGAGTCATCTGAGGGATCTCTGTTGTTATTATTCTTTGCTAAGTCTTGAAACAATTGGGAAGGTTCCAGAAAGCTGGAACAAAACGTATGTTGTGTTAATATTTAAGAAGGATAAACTTAACGACCTAGATAATTACAGTCCTGTCAGTCTGAAATTGATCTGGAGCAAAGTAATGGAATGGCTGACAGGGGACTCAATTACTAATTAAAGAGGAGAAATATGCTAAATGCCAATCTAAGTGCAATATGGAAAATAGATACTGTCAAACGCATTTGCTGACTTTTTTTTCCAATTGTGACTACAACTGAAAGACAACACTGTAGATATGCTTTGATTCTATATGACATTTGATATGGTATTCATGACATTTGAATTAAGAAAACATGATAATACAAAACTGACGTCTCACATTAAACGAATGGAAAACTGGTTAACTGACATTTCAAAATGGAAATTTAAGTAGAGAATAATCACAGAGTAGGTATTCTGCTCAACAGCTTCCTGGGCATAACTCTAGTTAACAATTTTATCAAGAATTTGGAAGAAAACCCAAAGGTTTGCAGATGACAGTCATTAAGGAAGAAGTCAGTAATAAAAAGAAAACATCAGTGAGACGAGTTGACGAGGATTACTGGGTGATCTGGTGCAAACTAGTAAAATAAGATCCAACCGTAAAGCCACAGAAGCAAAAACTTCAGAGGAATAGACTTGCTATTCTGTGAGGGTTTTAAAAGCTCTCAGGACGATAATTCAATAATTAAACTATTTTTTACCTGATTATCTGGTTCAATGACAAATAATCAAATAAATTCGCATTCACATTCCATGTCACTACTATTAAGTATGAATTTACTTCAAGAGTAATATGTCCAACCATCCTTCATGGAAGAAGGATGAAATTAATCCATATTACACCATGCTACTAATACGCATTCAGAACTCACGCTGTAATGACGCTGAAGTGAACACTATGGTACATTCAGAGAGTATGCCTGAAAAAACACCCCATAAATTCTTAACAAGCCCCTGGGCTGCACATCAAATTTGAAGGACCCTCAAAGCTGAGCATGTGAAAGGCATTCTTCCCCTTATTTAGTCTTATCCTTACCATGGAAAATCTCTTTTCATTTCCCTCATTGTAGTGGAATAGCCCAGTTCTAGGTGCTATATACCAGAATCTAACCCAAAATTAGTTGGTAAGAGTTGCTGCCAGCGCTGACAAACACACAGAGAATCTCCTGTCCTTTCACAAACCCAGCTAGTCTGTACGTGTTTACTCCAGCACATACAGACCAACTTAAAATTTACAGATCAAAGCCTGTTGCTTGTTTATCATGTTCTTAGCTGGGCAATAAAACAGCAAAGATGGAGACCAGTTAGAGGCCGAATGAGTTCAATATCCTTTCCTCCCTTAGCACCACGAGGTTCACTGCATGATGGAAGAAGGCTATGTAGGTCCTCCCCACACTCTTGTCAGCTCTCTCAAGCATGTGCTCAAGGTGCACTCCTAGAGGTTTCAGTGACTTGACCTCTGACATTGCTACGCTCTGAGATGGTGCTTGAAGGATGTAGCCTTTATGGATAGGATCCAGCGGGCCTTTTCCACACATCTCCATTCCTGTGTGCATTTTGGGCATGCAATGTGTCTTAACACACAGAAATAAAATCATGAGTTATTGTAAGTGCAGGTTTTGTAGCTGAGTTTACCCTTCATTACTGAATATATTTAGGACAAATGCCTTAAAATATCTTTAAAGTGCGTGCAGTTGATTTATAATACTTTTGAGAATAGAGATCTTTGTTTCCTTGAGCTCAGTGAACTGTCAGGTATTATTATAGTGGCATATACATAAACACGAATGGAAGTGTTCTGCACAAAATCATGCATAAATTATGTCAGACAATTGGAAAATCGTATACATTTATTCATGTTTTAAAATTTTCCAGGCACAATTTTGCAAGTACATAGAAGCACATTTTCCAAATGGGAGCAAAAAGTAACATATAGCAAGAAAACACATGGCAGAACATCTAAAATAAGTATAAATAGTATGAAAGTTTTCTAAGTCTACAGTAATATCTGCTATCAATATACTTGCCAGCATTACAAAAAGGCAACCAAAGATTACATGTAATAAATAGCGTAACATGAACTGCCTAAATAAGTTTATGTTAACAGCATATAGTAGGAACTAAGAACAGAAGAATGCTTGTACCTGTATTTATCATGTATTTACATGCACATACACATGTATACACAGATACAACTGGAAGGCCACAAGAACAAAAATACCCTGGGAAAATGATGAAGGGAATTTTTATGTGTCCTGCAGTATATAAAAAAAATGCATGCATTAGCAAGCACCCAGCATGTTCAGGATAAAATCACATCCACAAGCAGAATCACATTAACTCTTCATCAAACAAAGAACTTTCCATGCTGCACCTGTGCTGGATCACTTTGTCCTATATCAAACTCCCGACTTATGGAGCACATTTGGATGGTAATTTTAGGAAGAGTAAAGAGCCATCATTGATTGCCATGATCTGACAGGAGGAATCAAATCTCAGATTTGAAAGAAAAATACTATTAAAAAAATACCCATGCAAAACTTGAGTCAAAAGATGGTCTAGTGGGAATTTCACTTTCATGTGGGGCAGTCCAGTCCAGTGGCCTCAACTGGAGAGCTTTAGTTTGCATGATGGAGCGTTCCTGAGGATGTGAACTACATTCCTTTTGGATGGAACCAAAAGATGTGCTCCAATCACTAATGGCATTCAGCCCATGGAACCAGAGACTGTGCACAGTGTGGACATCAGGTCCTTAGCACCAACAGTTTCAGGCTACAAATCCTATCCAGCTGAGCTAATTCTTTGCTTAATGCAGACATAGGTTTTGGAAACACACAGAATAAACATGAATCAACAAGTACTATAAGCTGTATTTACCAGGTAAATTAGTCTTAGTTGTTCTTACTTGCCACTACTTGGAAGAGAAGGACTTTCCCTCGTAGACACTCATTGTGTTTGCAGATCTGTGTGGGTGTGTCTGAGTATGAGGAGGGGACAGATGATCAGCCAAAAGAGCAACGGGCACACAATTTGTTTTTCCTCTGACCATCCTCAGAAATACTATTTTCAACAGCAACAATCTGAAAAATCTACAGGCATCTTATCCAATCTTCTACATGTTCAATTCCCATTAAAAAGATACTCCCATAAATGTAAAAACTTTGGGATCATTGCCCTGCCAACATCCTGACATTATTTGCGTCAATAAAATCATTCCCCGTGTTATAGTCTGATGTGAGATTTCCTTAGAATAGAACATAAAATTGTGATTGTGAATACCAGAGTAAGTTCACAAAAGCAAGTTAAACTATTTCTGATATTGCAGTGAAAAATGTCAAATTCAGTAAATATTTCCCGATTGGTTTCAACAATTTATTTGCTGCCAGCTGGTAATGGCACTTACAAGGCTCCAGGAAAGTTCTCTGGGCAACACACAATATGAGAGAAAGAAAAAGCACTACTTCCGCTGCCTGAACTAAGTTTACACAAAACTTACATTATTTATTATAGTGGAGAATGTGTACCATGCTATCATGCATAATACATGGAAAGAACATGCATTAGTTCAAGTTTACAGTGTTTTTATGGCCAGTAATTAGAACAGCAGTGGCAGATGCTGATAGCTGCATATCTTGAGGAATTTCCAGAAACAGCAGCAAGCAATGAGAAAAAGACATGAAATCAGCTGTTTAAGATACCCACAAAATAGCGACTCTTAGTGAGTTTATCATACAAACAATAACAAACCCCAGTGATATCTTTCCTGACACATTCAAAGAAACTGAGTTCAGCACCTGAGGTGAGATTGTGCTGCAGGCAAATCAAGCTGCTGGCTGGGAAGTACATCCCTGCTCTGCCACCTGTCACTCCTCACCCCCAGATCAGACCCACCACTCCCCTGGCCACACAGGGGGGAGCACAGAGCAGACTGTGCAGCTCCCAGGCTGCATCATTCAGCTGGAGAATGCACTTCTCCAATGGGGCTGGAAAGGGACAAAGTCTGCAACCAGGTGGGGACCTACAAAAACTGAGGGAGCAGGCCCAGGTGTGCCACAGACATTATTATTGTGGCTTCCACAGAAGCCCTGTCTTTCAATGGAGAGAGACCTTTTCTTTCTCCTTCAGGCCCTTTTAGAGAATTTGCCTATGAGACTAATCCAAAACAGACATGTGAGACTTCTGTAGATTATTCTATACAAGGTTTACAAAAAGCTTCCTTTCGTCTGTCTTTAGCTATACATCACAGAAATAGCCAGAAAAATATATATAAATCTGGTGGTTGGCTACTTAATATACCAGTCTTCACTCCCCTATAGTTAAGTCTCTCTCTGTGCATCCTCTCAGGAAAGAAGGAACAGAATGAGACACATCTGCTGAAAATTAAAGAATTACACCTACTCAGGAAACACAGACCTCTTTATAGTAAATACATGACTGTTGTACACAGTACATCATAATGCCCACAGACAGCTCCTGTGTGATCCTTTGGTACCGACATAGTTTCACTCTTGTGGGCACCCTCAAGTTCATCATAAACAAACCCCAGGCTTGCTCAAGCACAACTAAAGACATGGTATTTCTGAACACATGCAGAAAAAAATGTCAGCAAATTATAAGCATCAATATGTAAAGTGCTTCTGATTTTCTACTTACTAAGGGCACCATCCTATTATAATTCATGAGGGATTACTTATTTAATTTTAACTTACCTGGACATGTCTTCTGGTTGAGCATCTGTGCTGTGCTGCCAGCTATCTTTGTGTGGGGTCCTACTTCTGTCCAGCCCACAAACAAGAAAGACCATCAGCATCAGCCCTGCAAGTGTTGGATGGGCTTCTCTTTATTAACTGCAATGCATTATGTGCACATGGTACTTTTCAGACAAAACACTGCTTACCTCAGTACCCAGGAGCGCAAATACTTTAATGGGATAGGTGCTGTATTCATGAACTTGCCAAAGCAATTTCCATTAGTTATGAAACGAGTCCTTAGAGATTCCTAAATCAGTGAGCGTTCAGATCATTTGTATCAGGCTGACATCTCCATCCCTGGTGTTGTTTATATAGAAATATTTAACAACACAGAATTTGCCTCTATTTTTTCCTTTAAAGGGCATGCTTTCCCTTGCTGATAACGAGAGAGAGCAGGACAATTCTACACAGGAGCTAAAGGCACTTGAAGAAACTCAATACTTAAGTAAAGTATTTCCAGGAGAGATCAATGGATACTCCTTGCCTAAAGCACTTTAGGGGCATTTTTTAGTAGCTGGAACACCATCTGCTCCTCAGCAGAACTCTTAATCAGTCCTTCCCACTTACTAATGTAACTGATAGGAGCAGTCTGCAGATGGAGCCTCCCAGCCCAGATGGAAAGGGAATTTGGCTGGATATATTGAAGAATTTTTTTCTTTCTGAGAAGAGGCCTTGGATCTGGACATCTAATAGGGATGAAAAGGCTTGCATTATGTCTGTTGTGTCAGTTTGGAAAGAAAAAACAAGTTTTTTTATGTTCACAGAAAGACAGAATATGCTGAGTTGGAAGGGACCCACAAGGATCATCGAGTCCAACTCTTAACCCTGCACAGGACCATCCCCAAGAGTCACACCATGTGAACACATGCCTGAGAGCATTGTCCAAATGCTTCTGGAACTCTGCCAGGCTTGGTGCTGTGACCACTGCCCTGGGGAGCCTGTTCCAGTGCCCAACCACCCTCTGGGTGAAAAGCCTTTTTCTAACATCCAACCTAAACCTCCTCTGACACAACTTCAGGCCATTCCCTCAGGTCCTGTCCCTAATTACCCTTGAATTAGTAATTAGCCAGTCAAAAAGATATTTTTTTCCTATGCAAATTTCTTCTCCTATTTAAAACATTTTACTTTGGAAAAAAAATTCAATCAGAAGGTAATGCAACATAAAAGATATTAAAATTTAAATGCTTATTTAAACCAAGCCCCCAGCAAGCCAAAATGCTTTTTTTTTTTCAAAAAGTGTGTAAAATTCCGCTAAATTGTAAAAGAAAACATTTGTTCACTACTTAGCTGATTGATGGCAAAAAAAGGCCAAAGTATTCCTCTATTAGCAGCAACATAAAGATGCATTTTGAAAACCTCAGCTAAACTCCCTGCTTGTTTTATACACATGAGTAGTTGATTAAAATACGACTGCTTGAATGAATAAGCAATTAGGATCTGATTACATTCAGGTAAACTGTAGTAGGTTTTATCTTAAAGAATTAATAAATGATTCTCAGCTGATATCTTTAACTGCTCTCAGAAGGTGAATCATCAAGGTCCCTTACTACACAGCCAAGTACTGAGATTCTTTCTTCAGTACCACAGCTGATTTTTAACAGATTTTGACCAAGTTATTTCTTTGTAGAATCACCTTTAACACAGTGGTCACAGTTCCTTATTCATATAATAAAAATAACATAAGTATGTATTTAGTTTATGCTAAAGACAGGTTCATTTAAATAAGGGAACTGATGTTCATTTACTCTAGCATGAATGAAGCCTGCTGCTTTATTTCTAGAGTGGATCTGCTCTTAGTGTAAATCCAGGCAGAAGGCAACACTTTTACTTTGCTCTTTGCAGTGACAACTGCGCTCCAATGATGTTCTCAATTATGTGTACATTTAGCTGTTTTTAGAGCTGTATTTTTCTTAGCTAGCCCTTATGATAGTGTTTCATGCAGCACTCAAGCACTCTTCAAGGAGCTTCAGTATGAAGCACGTTATTTTACAAGAGTTTTATGGTGAGTTGGCAAGTATTAATTATCTTGAAAACTTTCTTGGGCTTAATAAACACCTTGCAAGTGAACACAAGCCAGGCAGAATTCTGATGCTGTGCTCATTGAGGAGAAGCACTTCACAAGACACTTCCACGTAAGCCTGTCCAGCCCAATCACACTTCCATGTGCAGGACTTCCATAGCAGTTTCCTATTAACCCAAAGACCTTCTCAGTACAAGTTCAATTTGACTGATGTTCTCCCTTTCAGCTCCTCTTCTGTCAAGAGAGCTATAGGATTTCCCAGGCTGCCCTGTACAATATGTGTGGAACATTCTCCCTAGGTCTTCATGTCCTGCATTCTTCAAATCCTGCATTACAAGTATTTTATTAGCTTTCCATATAGCCAGCCATCCATCTGAACTGAAAAGATGCACATGCATATGGTAATAAATCCAGACCATTGTCTTTTGCTATTACCACTCTTTATCCATCCCTGACCCTTTCCCCTTTTGATTTCGTCCCATGCTATATTAACCTACAACTGATTTTAAACTCCAGAGACAAGAAGCTTAAAGTCACTTTAAAGTCACTTTAAATTATTTGTGTATTATAGCATTGCCTGTAGTTTTCAGACACTTTGGGCACCTCTTTTGCAAGGCATTATACAAATAAATTGAAAATGAGAATATTCATCTCAACAGCTTACAGGAAAGTCAGACAAGAAAGGGAATAGGAAAATACTATTTTTTCCTTTTCCAAACAAGAAGGTGAGACAACAAGTCATGCAAGAAGTCTGGGACAAAGCCTGTATTTCAACATAGATGTTTATCCAGGGTCATAAGCATGGCCCCAGCCTTTGGCTGATAACCAGCATGAATACTTAGAGTACTAAAGTAAGCAGTGAAAGCTGAGCTATATTAAAAAATAACATCAGAAAGCTGCATTTACAGTAGAAAATAGAAGGGGCAACAGAGATGATAACCTGGCATCACCTACCAACAGGAACAAGAAACCAATGGTTAGGAGGAGGAACACTGATAAAGAGATGTCCTCCCCATCCTAAGAGTTGCAGCTGTTGATGACAGAATATATATGCGATGAACATATAAAATATAGATTTATATATACAAATATACAATAGGAAATAGTCAGTATACAAATACTTACATGTAAAAATAGCTTTTTACTTTCCCCTTTTCATGATTTACAAAAGCATACAAAGTTTCCTGTTGGTTAATGTTTAAGTAGTGTGAGTAAACCCTGTGTAACATGTTCCACACATAGTTCCTTCAAGTGTTCACAGTATTGGCTATTACAGTGCTGAATCTGACATTCCAGATGTTAAAATATTCATAGGACACATTCTAAACTTAAAGCATTAGTTTAAATACAGTTTAAATAAAACTCACATGTGTAGTTGAATTATGGTCATATTACAATTGAATCTGCTGCAGCTGAAAACTTTCCATGACAGTAAGCTTGGAAATACATATTTAAATTAGAGATGAGTATATTTTAAAATTCTTGAACTGCCTCTTGATGTGCATCTAATACTATGAGGTGGGGAGTTCTTTCAACTTCATCTGAAGCAATGCAAGCTGAGAGAACTCAGTATCACAAATTATCCTCAGTAGGAAAGTGGATGCACAGAACAATTTGCCATCAGATCCAGACATGCTGTCACTTTCTTCAAATACCCAACAGACAAGAATAAATGACAGGTACCATTGTTTTTGTGTTAAGAATAAATGATCTGTAGCATTCTTCATCAGGAAAGTGCTTTAAATTAAATTAAATTAGTCCTCACAACTCCCTTGTGAGGTAGATAGACACTATCCCTGTTTTCAAAGATGAAGAAACTGGAGATCTAAAATAAATTATTATGGCTGCATGGGAAATACTGTCAAAATACTGTTATTTGGATGTTGGAGCAACTCAAAGACACAACTAGAGTAAATGGAGATATTCACGAGAAAACTTTACACTCACCAGCTTGGATACTGACAGCAAGCTTGGTACAACAGTTCATCATGGGCAACACAGTCTTTTCTGAGTGCCATGGTGCTGGAGCTACACTGGGGGACAACAGCTCCAAAAAGTACAAACTACATCGTCCCCAATGGTGCAGCCTGACCAGGGTGGAAGGAAGCTGCATTTCAGAAGTTATGAATTAATCAGGAGTCTGAAGTAAGTAATATCTTCTCATGCAAGAGTTGTGTACAGTTCAAGAACCATGTTTAGCTCATCTCTACTTTTACCACATATGCAAGTGTTCACATGTATCAATGTATATAGGTGGGGTTTTTTAAAATTTAGTCACTCATGGACCTTGGAGGTCTATATTTTTCCTCTTATTTCCCTTGTTGAAAATTTCTGCTAATACCAGAAAGAAAATTGCTGCAGTACTGCCAATGGACTATAAATACTACTTTTAAACATCTGAGATGATGGACGAGTTTCAGAGGATCAACACGTTCTCTGCGTGCACCTGTTTATACAGGAAATCTCATCTGTATTTAACTGCTTCTCCCTTGAAGTAAAATCCAGTTAAAGTATAAAGTGCATAGTGTGGAGTAAAACCCTAAGAAATAACAAACAATGTGTCTGCCTTCCACAGATGATTAATTTTGCTTAGCAGCTGAGCCATCAACCTCTTTGTCTTCTGGTTTTTAGTTTGTGTTACCCAGGCTGAGAAAGGCCAGCCAGATGTAAGCAAAACTATTGTAAACTGAGACATTTTTGTAATATGCTGTTAAGGGACAGTTAAAAAAACCAGTATCAAGACACTGTCCAGTTGGGATGTGTAAATATTATTGTGTGCTTCTTCGCCCATTTAGCAAACACTTTCTTTTCCGTGATAAACCTGTGGCCTCCATATGGAGCATTTTCATGGAGAAAGTATTCCTCACACTCATCTCTTCCTGGCTCATAATAGTGGTAGGGAACTTTACGAAAGCCTTCTGACCTAGGGAAAAAAAAAATATACTTAAGCATTGTTTTCAAGAAAAACATAAATATACACCGCATGTGAATACAGGATACAACCATCCTGGCTTGTATCAGTAACAGTGTGGCCAACAGGACTAGGGAGGTGATGGTCCTCCTGTACATGACACTGGTGAGGCCACACCTTGATTCCTGTGTTCAGTTTTGGGCGTCTCACTACAAGAATGATATTGAGGTGCTGGAGCATGTCCAGAGAAGGGCAGCAGAGCTGGGGATGGGTCTGAAGCACAGGTCTTACGAGGAGTGGCTGAGGGAGCTGGAGGTGCTCAGCCTGGAGAAAAGGAGGCTCAGGAGTGACCTTATCACTCTCTACAACTACCTGAAAGGAGGTTGTAGCAAGGTGGCGGTTGGTCTCTTCCACATAACCAGTGACAGGACAAGAGGAAATGGCCTCAGCTTTAGACTGGATATTTGGAAAAATCTCTTCACCAAAAGGGTTGTCAAGCACTGGAACAGGCTGCCCAGGAAAGTGGTTGACTCACCATCCTGGGAGGTATTTAAAAGACATGTAGATGTAGCACTTGGGATGTGGTTTAGTGCTGGATGTGGCAGTTCTGGGTTAACAACTGGACTCCATGATCTTAAAGGTCTTTTCCACCCTAAATAATTCTATGAATTATCTCAAAGCCTTCCTGTGTGTCAGCACTTCAGCTCCTTTGCTAAACTGTGTAAGGGCTTTCATTAAATCATGATTTCCATGAATTTCCCTATGGAAAATGAAGCTCAGTGTGTCTCTCAGCATAGACTGATCTTGTCAGTCAGTAAGAAGCTGATGGACTGGCTCTTATGGGTACTGCACATTTTGTTCAACCTGGGAGAACTCAGTCCACAAGGCTCTGCCCCTAAGCAAAGTCTTCTCATTGGATAGTTCCACCTGTTGAAACTGGTTCTTGAAGTGGCTGAGTAAGGCAGCTATAAGAGTAATATCCATTATAAGTAGGTAATGCAGTCAGAATTATAGCTTTAAAGAAAGCCATCCTTCTCTGCTGCCAACAGACTTAAGTGCTATCATGCTGTTTGCCTGGTTTTACGTCAGGGCTATGCAACGCCAGCTTGGCTGAACTCTCTGAGGATAACCTTAGTCCTGTCACCCCTCATCTCAGGGCACCTACTGTGTTTTTAAAAACAAAGGAAAACATATGTTCACTCCATCTGGATGACTCAATCAGTGAGATCTGCAAGTTCTAAAAAGCCAGTCTCTAATGTTACGATACCCTAATTAAACAGCTGTGACTCAAATTCCATTGTTTGTTTGTTTGTTTGTTTGTTTTAGGGTCTGCCAGGAATGAGCCTCACGGTGGAGTAACACAGAATGTGGAGTGAGGATCTGCACAAAGACTTGACTCGAGGAGCCGAGGACCCACTGGGCCGGTTACATGCCAGACTGGAACCAGCTTGGTTTCAGAACAATAGATGTGTATCATACATTGTTTCTGACATTTTCTGCTTTGCTGAATGAATGAGGAATAGTCTCATTTTATATTTTTCTACCATACACTGTAGATTAAAGTATTTAACTTGGACTTTTAAAAATTGTGTTTAGAGTTCTATTTCTGACGATAGGATTAATCCATTGCCACTGTAAGGTCACTAACAGTAGTTGGTTGAAATTTATGTCGGTTTGTGCTGATAAAGCTCACAGGACTTGTTTTATTATCTAATTAGAAACCTCTGCTACTCAAAACAGCCATATATAACCTAGAAAGTTCAAGTAGGTTGCTCAATGGTGGTGAAATGTAATTTCAGGTAACTATCCTGGGCTAATCAGTTTCTTTCTCTTCCAGGTGTATTTGGTATTCAGAAAATAATATATTAGTTTTTCCTCTATAGATTTGTTTTAGCAGTGGAAGCAAGTACATTTTATCAGAAGAGTATGAGCATACTTTGTTTCCAGCTAATTCAGAAACTGCAAAAGATCTTTGATTAAAAATACTTTCTTATGGCATCTGATGTTAGATTTTGTAAATGTTTTTATTTTATCAACAGTAAATGCCATATCAGGAGTGAATACGCTGACAATAGTGTCACATCAATGCAAAACACTGGGAAATGACTGCCTGATCCATTTTTTGGATTTATGATATTAAAATCAATTGTGAAACTTTGACAAGACATCAGAATTGTAGATGAATGAAAATAATTTCCTGTGATCTTACTTGCAGTAGGTGTCATTTATCATCCCATAGACGTGAATTCCATAGCAGGCATCCATAGCCAAAACTAAGGTAAACCAACCCGTACTGAGGTATGAACCTGACTGGACTCTGTAAAAAATAACATACACAAAACAAATTGTGATGAGAAATTATCAACACTTTATCAAAGAAATATAATATATTGCCTGGGACAAAAGGCATTAAGCAACTTGACAATCTGTCAAACCATACAATTACTTTGAATTATTTATAGATATGCTCTCATTCTTCCAAGCTTGGGGCCTCAAGCTATTGTCCACATAAAAAAATACCATGTTAAATATCTGAAGTCAAATGATGCATCTCCCATAAGACAAAAATTAATTTGTTTCCACATCTGAAAGACAGCAATTAGTAGAGTTTGTAAAATGAGATAAAGTT
Source organism: Sclerurus mexicanus (assembly GCA_013396755.1). Lineage (NCBI taxonomy): Eukaryota > Metazoa > Chordata > Aves > Passeriformes > Furnariidae > Sclerurus > Sclerurus mexicanus. The sequence continues at coordinate 1,520,041 of VWZF01004475.1, read as the reverse complement.
CACCAAAATACAAACTACTGTGAGAATTTGTGCTGTGTGCACGTGAGTATGCACCATCCTCTTTTGTAAGCAAAATTGTAATATTTAGTCAACTATCCTGAACTTGAAAATTCACACAGTAATGAAACTTTCATGGATATTTTGATAGACAACCATTCAATGCAAGGTTTTGAAAATGAAAACTCTGTGCATATGCCTTTACATAATTTTGTGTTATCATTTTTGAGATAACATAGTAGAGAGAAAACCACAAGAGATTAGTGCCCAGATTGACAGTCTTGGCTCAAATAACTTTTTATGTTAAATCAGTCCAAAAGTACTACCTGCATGAGTGAGAAGAATTACATATGTAAGGGTTTGGCTCACAGATTGCCTATGTGAGCAAATGCATGCATTGTTAATCCTAAACCAAATTCTCTTTGCTCTACTCAAGCAAATGTTTTCAGCTGGGGACTAGGAGTCAATGGAGTTACCCATATAACCTGCGCATGCAAGAGTCACTGCTTTAAGACCTCATGACTAGTAAGAACACACTTAGCTCTCACTGCTTACAAATTGGTTAAAGTCCACCTTTGTCCATGTATTGCTTTCAGTTGGACTGAAATCAGTGAAAATAATTACCTTGAAATGATAAAAAAGCTTGCCTAATTTCCAAAGAAAGATGTCACAAAAGTCATGAAACCATCTCAATAGAGTACCTTCATAGCTGGGTGTGAGTGAGAGGAGGGGCTGTATTAACTTTCTGCCACAACTGTAAGCTCTCAGCCTTTGGGTATGACGGGAGCAGTCTGTTCTGCATCGTAAGTTAAAGTAGCCTAAGGTTTGCACACGATTAACTTTTGCTGCAAAAGAACTCCCAAGTAGCCCTATGTGCTAATCAGTTATTCCCACCAACAAAATCTCCTGAAAACCTTTTCATCTTTGGGTAGGACTAAAACTTTCATGTGGAAAAAAAAAATAAAAATCCTATAGCAACTTATCCAGCCTATAAACTCCAACTTTCCTGTGAGACAGATGAACAATCTCAGGTGTTTCTTCGTGGTTTAGAACAAGAATGTTCTACGGTCTCCTGCCTCTCAGGTAAATATGCCAATCAATGGTTTTTATCTTGGGTTCTGTGTTACTTGCTTGCTCAAGGTGAATTAAATACTAATTAAGACAATGGGTGGAAAAGTGGTTGTACAACCTTGATAATGACATTTACCTGGCATATGCAGGTCTGAGGTTCAAATTTCTTCTCTGATGAATACCTTTTATCATGGATAGTAGAAAAGCTCCAAGAGCTTTACATTCCTGAAGAAACTCCAGTACACTCCAGTTTAAATAAACTCCAGTTTTTTTAGTGAAAAACAATTACTTCAACCCCCAGAACTGAGTCCAAGAACACTGCAGGTAGTCAAATATTCTCTTCCTTGTCTATGTCTGTCATCCTAAATCGGTGAGCTGGTGTGAACTTCTATCCCTACCTTTCCTGAAACATCCTTTTCCCTCAGGGAAACACTGAAGTATGTTTAACTGCTTTTGTAAAGGATCACACTGGAAACAATAAATAAAGGGTTAACTTAAACTGAAGAGTGACAAGTGGGAACTCAAGGCAGAGTGTCAAATACCCATTTTGCATTAGGTGCATACCAACTCTAATTGTGCTTCTTTACTTCACACCTTTATAGCCATGGAACTCTACGTCTGTTTATCTGCCCCATTAGGGCGAGGAGAATTCCCAACCTGATTCATGTTATTTCCGAGTAACATTCTGCCATGATAAAAGGCTGCACTGTTTCTAACTTGCTTTCTGCTCTTGCACCTGGAAAACACTAGCCCTGAGCTTTTAAAGCCTTTTAGAATCATAATAACCATCTATAAGAACACGATGAAGATCAGGACCCTTCCGATAATGGAGGTTTATTGGAGAGCACTATATTGACAGTAGCATCTGAAATTTGCTATACTCAGGAGGAAAAAGGAATTTAAAAAAAGAATTAATCAATATTTCATGTCTTGTTTTAACACCACTGGACCTTAGTCCTCTCATCTATATACTGCACTGGCAGGATAAATAAAAACAGCAGAGTTCCCAGGTACCTTCCCTGGGAGATGAAGTACATGACAGAATACAGATTATATACTTTAAAACAAAGCACTTACATTCATCCTATTTTTTCCTCTGAAGATGCACAGGGATACAAGGGAATATACTTAAGCAGTGGGGATTCTGGATGATTTGGTAACACCTTAGAATTCAATCTCATACCATAAACATACTTTCAAAATTCTAATGAAAGCCATATTAGAAATGTGAAAACAATTTTAGCTGTCCCTTATAAGCCATAAATCTCTGAATACCTTTTAAAATATCATCCCATAAAACTCTAGTGCAAAGCATTGTCTCAGCCCTTGCTATTATGCTAACACTGTGCACTCAATTTCTCTCTCTACAGGAGAGTTTCACATGTTCCTTGGCCAGGGATTTTTGAGATTCATTAGAAAAGACTTCCCCTTGTTACTGTAATTGCATTCAGATTTCAAATTTTACACATTGAAAAGAAAAAAAATTCTCCATTTATGTGTAGCATACGATTATGTTACTGTACAAATCTGAGGGAAGGAGGACATAAATCCCAAAATACGGAAAACAGGAGTTGTTTAAACATCATCTGTAGAACTACAATAGGCAGATCTACTGTGATATATTTGCATGTACCAAATCCAAAATTGTTTCCTATGGCTCACAGTGACTTTTTTTTAATAGTCTAAAATTAATGGGATGCCAGATCCAGGCAGGAAATTGTCTCAACAGCTTAGGAGAAAATAATGCACTATTTTTTAAAGAATGCTTTTTAAAAGATGGCTTTGCTTCCAAGACATGATTTACAGCTGCATGAAGCAATAAAAAGGCAATGTCCACAGAAAGTTACTTTGTTTATCTTACAAATGAAAGCTTATTTTGCATACTTTCTGGTTTATTAGGATTCTTAAAGAAATGTTAGTTATTGGTTGTAATTCACTCTGCTAAATACATCCAGCACTTAAGAAAAGTACACAGGCATATGCTTAACGTTAAACACATGAAAAGACCAGGGGAATCAACTCAGTTAAGATGCTTGAAATAAAGTATATGCTTGCTTATCTTGCTTCTAGTGAAGGTTTAAGTGCTTAAAATGTCATTATTTAATCTCAGAATATAAAAATAAGCTCTTAAGATTAATAGTTACTTGAAAGTTTAAATTCTCAAAACATAGAATTTGCATTTTTAGTAATGCCTTCCATAAACTCCAGCAGAAAGGACTACAGTTCCTCACATCATGTTAAAAAAAAAAAAAGACTTGCTTTCTATATTTTAGAAGAAAATGGTAAAAGGCACATTTAGGATTGCTAGAATTGTAATCTGTGATACATAAAGCTTTAATTAAAAATTAATTTAAAATAGAAGCAATTAGACAGGGCTGTTTAGCTGTAACAATACTCCACAAAAAGCAGAAAGATTGATATAAAGGAGACAGAATAAAGAATGCTTCATAAAAATGCTGGCAACTGAAATTCATCTTCTTTGACATCTATAACCATGCTTTGATGTAGGCTAAACAAAGGAAAAACTAGTTCCTTCTGTCATCAGGGGCAAACGGAGGAAGATAAAATATTTTCAAAGTGATCAATGGCAGGTGAGTTCAAATCAGGTAGAAGTTTTGTTGTCACTTGTGTTCTGATTATTCCAAGAAGTTCTTTTCTTTGTTCAATTGTTCCAGGATTTTTCATGTGCGCAATCAATTGTAGCTCTATGGTTCAATGGACTGTAATTTCCAGTGGGGACTTCAGTGGTAAAAGAATAAAAATGAAAAAAAAGTTTGCGAAGGCAGAGAAGATCTGTAGACAAGCAATTGCATGTCAATCTGATTGCAGAAAAGAATTTAGAAGTCTATTTTTTAATTCTTTAGGGAGAAACTAGAGATCACAGAAGGTCAATTAAGACTGTTAATTAAGATGGAAACCAAGAAATTTAGTACTTCAAAAAGCTATCAATTAACAGAGCTTGCCAAAACCACTACGCAGACAATTTTCCTTTTTTACTTAATTTCAAAATATTGCAGTGAAGTAAAATTCAACAATGACAGATTGAAATGACAAAATTCTCCAGGCCAATTAAATAGACAAAAAATTTATCTTTTCATAAAGGCTGTTTATAGACTCTAATCCTCAGATGACTTTCCTACCAAACTACTGAATCAGCAGCAGCTTTATTTGCAGCAGCTTGTCAGGCCTCTTAATTAATAAATAAGTATAAATAAAAGTATTGGTATAAACAAAGACACCTGTAATCCACAGACTAGAGGCTTTATAATGTGAGATGTCCTCCCAACAGGCTAAATGGTTGGAAAAAAGGTTAAAAATAAATAGAAATATTTTCAAAAACTATGTCAAGATTAAGTTAGACTGTGTTTGGGTAGACATGTCTCTGGGACTTACTTTGTGGTGCATCAAGAGCCCATTAATCTTCTGGGAGGGGTCAGTGTGCTCTGGTTTTGCCTGGCTCTCTGCCACCTGCCCTGCTTCAGCCTCGAGGGTGACCCTCAGGAATGAGGGTAGAAGGTGCATGTCCCCTCTGTGCTCTCTTGTTAAAGACAACTCGCTCTTTTTCTCCCTGGGTTTAGCTTTTTGCATTGCTGAATAACGGTGCATTTCCTTACAACTAAAAATATGGAAAAGTTATCTACCAGCATGTACTGGTCATCCATTATTTAATTCTATACTAACCAAATTAATGCTACCATTGTACTTATGTTGACAGAGATTTCTCTCTTTTTTAATCCCCTCCCTGAGAAAGCCCATACACTTCTTTTGCCAGAGAGCTGGTTTTTGAGAGAAGGAAATGCATTTGGTAGAGGAAGGGTAAGACACTAAATGCTGAGGAATATTGGCACTAGCCTAGATTTATTTCTGTTTTCTCTAAGACTCGTGGTTTTGTTGCTAATTATTTCATTACATACTTTCTGCAGAAAAAATAGCACAAGAAAAGCAATGAAGATGCAAGCACAGAGAATTGATTTCACCTGGTAAAAATTGTTGCTATTTCCGCATTATAAAGATACCTGTTAGGCAGCCGTTTATCATAATTATTCACTCTTCTGTACGTGTGTGTGTGTGTACAAGCATGTGCTTGCTTTGCATTCCACAACAATGCAGGACATCTAATAATAAACAGCCATGCCCCTCCAGCAGTGAGCAGCCTGTCTCACACATTCAAAAGCCCACATCGTGCTTCAGGTCATTCTGAAGAGTGAAACATTTATATATGGACAGATGTTTTATTATCCATCATGTATAGTTTTATGCAAAGCTTAAACAAGTGGAATGCATTATGAACAGCACAGACCACATTCTGGATTCAGGCAGTGACTGTGCCCAGCAAGATGTACCTGGGTATGGTGCAGTGATGCCCTCCTGGCAGCCCAAACCCATGGCAGATCAGTCTTACTGTGAATCCTGAAAATAAACTGCAGTCAGGTGTTATACAGTTCAATTAATCGTCAGAAATATTGGCTTTCTGTTTGTATTAATACTGCACCAGTGGAACACAGGGGACAAGAATCCATTTCAGTTGAATTTGCTACAAACCTGCAGTAAAGGCTACTCCCAGGTCACAAACTAACCCATGACTATCTCCCCTCACAATCTGATTTAAAAAGAGATGTAACAATTAATAGATCCTATGTCAAAATGGCACCAAAAACAAGACAGGAAGAACACTTCTGAATGATCACAAAAGGGAGCAGAGAAATGATGGCTTTGTATTTAACTACATCTAATTAAAAATCCACCAAGACTATTTAACTTACTATTTACAATTTTTGGTAAGACAGGCAAAAAACCCCATTAGGAATAAAGTATAATCTGTTCCTATAAGTACTGAAATACCTGCGGCATCTGCTTGGGTATTTAATTTATACATAGAGTTCTAATCTTTCTGTTGTGTACTTTTTTTTGTTAATTTCTTTCCTCTCTTTCTTTGGTCTATTCAATATCAGCATGGAAATCTGAAACAAAGGGGGGAAAAAGGCAGCAACTTAAGGAAATTGACTTCTTCTGCCCAGGATTCTGTAGTTTCCTTATTTCTGATTCTTTGACCTGACTTTGATGCATCTCAGCTCAGTTGTGAACTCAGACAACACAAGAAGGAAGTTATTTCACCCAGGCAGAGAGGGCTCCTTCAGGTGCCTGTGCTGCTGAGCTCAGAGAAGAAAAGGAGAATGCCTGTTTATCAAGGGTGATCATAGTAGCCCAGCTTGCTGCAAAGCACACAGGAAAGAAACAAGAAAGAATTATAATTGTAAACTCTGCCCTCCAGCACTTACATATATTATTTTGAGGTGATTCTCATGCAGGAAAACCTGTGCTAATCTTTCCAAGATGAATGGCATTCCCTGCCGAGAACATGAGTTGGTAGCTAAATCTTTTACATCATGTTGACTTCTCCACTGACTTCTCCACAGTGAAGGTCTCACTGACTCTTCACATACAAATTGTGCTCCTGGTGCAAATTGTTTATAGAATAGCAAATCCCAATTACAACCTTTTTTCTTGCCCACTCTCTTCCCTAATTCTTCTGTTTCCAGAAATACCTATTCTCTTGATTTCTCTTGAATCAAGAATTCATTATTTCCCTTTCTTAAGTACAAATCATTATCTGAGCCACACCCCATGATATTGTGTGCACTCAAGTAATTGGTAAAAGATGCCTTTTGTAAGTGCCCAGGTTGCACTTGCCCCCTGGGGTCTGAGGTCAAGCAGTTTATGCAGGATTTACAAATAACTTGACCTGCTGGAGGTGCACTGTGCAGAAAGAGAAGCGTGTGGCTACACACATTTCCATTTGCAATGGATTTTGTTGATGAGCAAATGGATGTTTAAATCAGAAGAGGTTCCACAGGAGTGTCAACCATTACAGCTATGCAGTTATGTGTGGGATGAAGGAAAACTAAATTCACATAAGCAGATTTGAGGGCTAAGCTGTTGGCATCTTTACACAGCCATTTTCTCGTAAAAAACTGCCTTAGTAAAATTCATTCCACTCTCAGGAAGACTCAGTTTTTTCAGTAAATGCAACTCTTTTGGTCTCTGCTTGCCTAGCACTTGCTCCACAATACAATTACTTATGTTTGCAGTGGTTGAAGCAAATGGAAGGTAATGCCAAAATTTCCCTAGACACGACTTGAGCCTGCAAGTTAGTTGTGGCCCCATGGTGCAGCCCTATCCCACTGTTCCCCACTTGCCATTGGACTATGCTAGGCCAAAGACTTACTGCAGCCCCTGGTGGCCGTGACAAAGGGAGTGACAGCTGAAACCCTGACACGGGGTTCAGGGCTGGTGCCACAGGGCCCTGTAGGGCAGCTTTGTGTGCTCTTGTCTTCACCAGTAGCTGCATCCAGTTTGCTGAGTGCTGGTTCAATATTTTCACACAGTGTGAAAGGGAGTAGAGAAGGATTTAGATTTCCATCCTTTGTAACCAAAAGCGAATCAAAAGTAAAAACTGTGCCAAGTGGAAGAAAAAAACCAACAGTGCCTTTTTTCCTGCATCTACATTTAAAACAATATTTGCTGTCTTGGGTCTGCACATTTTTCTACAGGGAGGATATAAACTAAACAGAGCTGCAGTTAATCCAGGATCCCCAAAGAGTTTAATTAAGGAGGCTTTCCCACCCTTTTCTTTCTGTATTAAAGGGCACTCACTACTCCTAGCTGCATAATTTACTGAAATGTATTGTAGGTGAATACAGAAGAAATTTCTTGATTAGCTCTTCCCTTCTCAATACAAGATGCTGAAGGGAGTTCAACTAACCTTACCTGAAAGCAGCTTAAATTTTTCATAAAAACACTTCCCATTAGTTGGGTCTTTTTTGTGTTTAAGTCAAAAAATGTGATACAACTTTGTAAAGGTGCACATTGTATGCCTGCGACATTGCAATGTGAGCAGAGGCTTTATAAGGATATTTTGTTTTATTGCTATGCTGAAAATGAAAGAACAGTTAGCACAAGGTTGTACCCTAAGTCTGTTCATTTAAGTGGGAAGAGCACTGGACCAGATACTCAGCTGACAGAACCCACAGTGATGTACATCAGCTGATACCCTTCTAAACTTTCCACAATCTGCAGTCACTGTGGTAGTTCATGTAACATGTAACATGGAAGGGAAGGCGATGTTACATTGTTCTCCCTACATTTCACATTTATCTGAGAACTTTGCTTTTCACCAAGATGGATGCCCATCCAAAAAAACCCCAAACTATTATGGAGGGCCAGAATATTAATGGGAAGTTTCTTTTCTGAACAGAAAATATTCACTGAAAAAAGAGAACTCAAACTCTACAGATAAGACTTTCATCAGTCCATATTCTTCTATCAACAACTTGTCTCATCCCAACTACGGTATTCATAAAAGTATTTCCAGAACATACATATCCTTATCTCTAACACCACATCATGTTATAAAGACACATTCTCTGAAACTGCATCTGGAGCCACAGTGCTCTTCTCTACTTGCACTAACCAAAAGTTCCTTTCAGATTATGGAACATCAGTATTTTTAGCAAAAATGAAATCTTATATCCAGAAAAATTATTTTGATACAGAAAAAGGAGGTAAAAATAGAATTTGTATGGGTCTGAATTTTAATTCAATTGCAAGAGGCCATAACGTAACCCACCAGTCAAGCTTTGAAGATGAACTGCTAATTAACACAGATGTTGCCTTCCCTTTTACTAGTCTTGCTTTCTCCAGATTAACTTTTCCTTAAAGTATAAAAAGAACAAAATATTTGTCTGCTTTTCTTTTTTTAACATACATTTTAATGAAAAACACACGCATATATAGGTATCATATTACTGTTCAGTGTCAATATTAGGTCTTGCTTACTCTCTGCATTCCACCCAAATGGAGCTAAACTTCCCCTGCTTTCTTAATTAGCTCACCTCCGTCCAACTATCAGGAAAGAAGCAAGTAATCCCAGCCTCTTAACTATTAAAACTCCCCCTAACTTCTCTACTGCTCAGCTTACACAGTATCTGGCTTTCTGAGAGTCATCGCTCACTGGTGTACATTGCGGATAGAAGAGGCTGAGGTCTAAATAAAGCCCCACTTGAAATATAGGCTCCCAAATCCCCAGGACACACAGGATTAGCTTTTGTCATGCCCCTTCTGTTCACCAAGAGCCACTGCATTTATGCAGCAGGGCTGTCTGAAGGCCAGATGCCTCCAGCCACTGGCACAAATATTTACATTGAAGGCAGCACTTTGTGGATAAACATGTTTGGTAGAATAAAGAATGGCACAAGTTTTTCTCTCAGATGGCAGCCTTTAGAAAAAGTGTGATATAGCAAACCGTTTAGAAAAGCAGAAGACTGCTACAGAGAAGCTCATAGAAAGAGGATCCATGGATCACAGCAGATTCCCTTCCACCCCACTGAACAGTTCCTTCAGCATTCGACAATTTCAGAGTATTTCGTTCCAATATTCATTGAATAGTCTTCAGGAGGGTAATAGTACAAGTAGAAGCTTTGAGAAAAATTGCCACACTTATTAGAAAGGCAGAGAAATGCTCTAAAAGAGAATGTTTATGGCTTCTCTGCTATCTACTGAAGTAGCAAATGAGTTAATTTTCTGAGTCTTTCACAATCCAGCTCTCTGAGAACAGTAAACTCAGGAATAACCATCTAGCCAGCTCACTGTCAGTGTAAGCTAATGCCTAATTACCAAAAATGGTGAAGATTCAGTTAGCATCAGGGATATGATATTTCCAGGGGACCAAGTTATTAGAACACATTCATGAAGCAGGACAGGGGTCCTTTGCTTTACAAATAAATGCTCTGATTTCTCTTCCACATATTGCATTGCCCTTAGTGATGTCATCTTTTTGGTGATTCCCAGGATCAGCTAGGTAAGACTTGGCTATGTTGCCACTGAATTCTACGGGCAAGTTGCTCCTTAGAAGGCGACACACCTGACAGTGTCCATCAGAGGAGGCTGTTGCTGGCACCGAAGTTCAGGACATCAAAGTTAACTCAATTCTTATCTACACGATTTGCATAACAAACATTAAAACATGCTAATTGGTTAAAAATAGAAACTACAACCCACTTGTGACAATGTAGGTGACTCAAGACTCCTGTAGCATTTAGAACTGACAAAAATTTGTTCAATAGTTGCATTACAGAGATCCTCAGGTTACACTAGTAGCTATATTGCTGGAAGGAATACCAAATTAAAAATTAAGGGTTCAATCAAACACAATAGCAGAGATAGCGTCACAATTAGGTTTAAAAAACAACATCGTTCTTTAGAAAGCTTTTTCTTCGCCTCTTCATGTTATTTGCATGATAAGCCCTTGCCAACTAAGATAATATACTAATTACGATTAGTTATACAAAGTGTGGGACAACTGAAATGATTTATTGATTTTTTTCCTCCCAAATTAAATGTTATTTTTAATTGCAAATATAAATTAAGAAAAATGGCATGTTCAGTTCAGATGTGTATGAATGCGAACATACTTATTGGGACCCTCAATCCACTTAAAACTTAAATCTTACAGTAGTTATCTAGAAAAATCAGCGCAGAGTAGGTTTTACGCAATAAAAATAATTTTTTCTTAAGCAAGAGACATTTAAGGTACCAAGCTAAGAGCTGAGCTGTTCTCAGAAAAACATTAAAATAAAACGATCTTCCAACAATTAAAAAAAAAAAGTCTCCAAGCCAACAAATAGAAGTACACACATTTGTCATGTAATATTAATGTGGCACTGTGTTTGCATTTGATATAATCTATTATCTACATGCAATCTGAACACATAAAAGAATATGAATTTCTGTTAAATATCTTTGTGTTAACTGTCAATCTGTGGTAAAGACCACTTCATACCTAGGCTTGGAAATAACAAAGGAATCTTTCTGATTCAGTTCTTTGGAAACTTTCTAAGATTTTCTAGAAGACCCTCCTTTGTCCTTCACCCTGCAACATCATAAATGCTCCTCTTCATGCTGAGAATTTGCTTATCCTGTGAATATTCTCAGTGTTTAAGTGTATTTCCATGAAGGATGTGCAGTACTGAGAGTCTGAGCAGAACACAGAGCTTGATCCCTCGGGGGACATTCTCATAAGTCTGTATCTTGAATTCCTTTGGAGTTCCAAAAAAGTACCCAGACTCAATGAAAAATGAAGAGCTGATCCATTTTGATGTTCTACCAGTCCTTTTTACATGACCCATCTCCAGAGTGCCAACTCACTCAAGCACTTAGATATAAACCTTCTGTCATACAGAAAATGAATATATACAAGTAAACAGGCTTAGATGCAACAGCCACCCTCAGGAACCAGCACATTTACTCCCTGCTCTCTGCAGTGCCTTTTTTCATTACACTGGCCATTTTGTCCTCAGTTTTGTCAAGACAAGGCACAGCACTTACGCAAAGTACACTTCTCCTCTTTTTTCTGGTCTGCAAGTCAGCATCATCTGATTAGGGCCACTTCCTACGGCTTGTTCAGTCTCGCTTATCAGACACACTGGAAAATATTTCCAATAATAAGCCACCAGAAATCTGCCTTCATATCTGGTGTCAGGCTACATATAACAGAAATCTTTTCATTTTAGTTTTAAAGTATTGCTTCATTCAACAAGCCGACTGCTGGCTGACACACAATCTAACCTCAAGGCTATGGATCAGCAGGTAAATGCAGAAATTCTATTAGTTTTCAGACCTGAGGTTTACGCCTTTCATTTCAAATGAAATCAAAATCCTACACATGAATAGGTAAAGCACAGAGTAAAGATCCCTTCTTAAAACCATCCATTACATATTACATGAGTGCAAGGAAGAAAGCAGTTTCTGCATCTTGTAGATACTGCAGTTTTTGTGCTCAATGACTCTGGCAAGGATGGTAAATAGCAGACATAAAAGAGATCCATTTTGAGGAAGAATTAAAACCGTGACGAACATTATATTAGGCAATATGAAATCCTGCAAAGGTACAAAGACAGGCATATTCAGATATGCTTGGTATTAACAAAACCTCTCCAAGCTTGCATAAATTGGACTTCCTTACCTAAACCCGATTTTAAAAGTAATAGGAAAACCTGTCTATGCTTTAAAGGTTTTGGAAATGAGCATCCTCATTTAGGACCAGAGGAAGGAAATAGTGAAAAGTGCATACTACAAAGTATCCAGAATGTTTATGGGAATATTTCTTTTTTCAAACTGAAAGAAAAACCACCAACAAAGATTTCATTCCTTTGTTCCTTCTATAAGTGTACATACTTTTGATAAGTAATCAGGGTTCCTACCCAACTTTATATATAAATACTAGAGATGTATGAATGATTGACACCTGACTTCATTTTACTGTTTGCTCTAAAGAGGTGTGTTCACTGGGAGTTCTCAGAGCAGAGGCATCAGCATTTTGGAGCCATATACAGCCTGAATCTCCAAATTAACAGCAGTGAGTATAATTCGCTTCTGGTGTGGTTTTCCTTCAAAACAGTGGATGATGTTTGTCTTAGAGCAAGAAAATTAATTGTGATTACATAATCACACATGATCACACAAATAATGTTTTGGGGTCTTTTCTTGCTGTAGGTCTCATTCTGTGCATTAAGTTAAGCAAATTGTTCCATGGATTTGCTATTTATTCAGGAAAAAATACAGAATAAAAACATGAATTTCTGTTCTTCTAAAACTTAGCTGTAATATTTGTCTTTGGAGTACGGCAACAAAAACAGTAAGGAAGCTTGTTGGGCTCCCTATTTCTCACTATATAAGCCTACTCTCATCTTTCATTTGTACTTTGTGTTTATTTGTATGTAATCTGCATTTTCCTCTGGCAATAGGTTTGATAGCCTCTTGTTTCTTTCTGTGATGAGTACAAGTGAGTTAGTATTCTCTATCATAGCTCTTAGCTATTATAATGTACAGTTCTCACATATAGATATCTCATACATTTTCTCCAAGACAGGTAGAATTGTAGGCGTTACACAAATATAAAGAAATGTATATCAGCTGGCTTAGAGTGAAACTAAACAGAAACCTCAAGTTGCAACGTCCAGCTCCAGTTCTCAGTCAAGTCCAATAAGTCAATTAAATCACAGCTTGTAAAGGAATAAAAAAGAAAAAGCCATGATAATTCTGTTTCCTCTCACAGATGATAACAGAAATACTGCTTTATCTTGTCCTTCTGACAGCACTTCTGATTCTGTATAAGTATTTTTGACAAGGAAACAATGCTCTGTACACTTCAGTCAAAGGCTGGCTTAATGGTGCTTCAAAATTAACATTCTGTTGGGATTTACTAAATCCCAGGAGGCTAATATAAAATATAAAATTATAATGTTTGAGCTGGCACCATTGCTTATATAGTACTTTTCATCACTAGAAGTCCTTGATAGACTACAAACACCCTGACAAATGAAGCCACTTGTACATGGCAATGATAAAGGACAATTTAAGATGAGGATGAAGAACCATGTATCAAGTGAACTCCCCAGTAACATGGGAGATGCTTGTTCAATGCTGGCAGGAGAGGAATACTGATACAGGGCAGTTTCCTAATGCATTCTTGAATTACTTTGGAAATTTCCCATCTAAGTATTGACCGGATCTGACTACATTTAACTTGTTTGATCTGATGAGATCAGGTTGTGTGGCTGCAAGCTTGTGATAAGAAGCCAGTGTTAGAAAGAAATTGCAGATCTCATAAAAGCAAAGCAAGAAAACCCACAACTCTAAACCATTCATATGGAAATTATTCAATATAAACAGGTAGTTTCTCCTTGAACTGCTCTTATAATATTCTATATCCACCTATTATTATGAAAACCAGATGCATACACAGATTATTACCATATGAAACAACGAAGACATCTTACGTCTCCTCACAGGTTTACTAGAATTGCTCAGGGCTTTGTTATTTGAGAGTAATGTCATTATCCTTTATCTTTATGCCATGTAGTATCGTCCTCCATTGTGCAGTATTCATTATGACACACTTTGTCATGCACCACCTCTGCAGATGTATATAATACACACAGATTGCACTAACCAATTTACAGATACCACAGACACACACTGCACTCAGATCTGTCATGGGTATTCCTCACGCTTACACAAAAAAGCAGCAGAGTTACTTTTTATACACTAGAGGATCATTCTTTGTAAATGTTGAATGATTTTAGTGGTGACATTATGACTGTTTTCCTTCAATTTGTTTGTAAGAGGATTAAAGAAATAAAAATTTACTGGTAGGGGGAAGGAATATAAATTAAACTATTTTATAGATCTCAGCAATTGTTCAAGAGCTTGAGAACAACAATAGAGGTGGAGCAAGAAGAGAGAATATCTGCAGCTGAGATTATTCAAGTTTGCCATTTACTTGTACAAGCACAACCACAGAGCTGTTCGTCAAATAGGGAGCTGTCACTTCTCTGGTCTTGAGTGAAGCTTTGCTCTTTTTTACCTTTGTATTTTTATTTGTTTTTTCTGAGTGCAGGCAAAAAAATTAGTTTGAAATTATGCTTTTTTACCCATACTGTGGAATGAGTTGCCCACCTTTAACTTGCATAATACAGTGTAGACTAGGCAGACTCCATAACATTTTAAGAGTTTCCAGAGGCCCTAAGAAGCAACTGGAGTTGGAAGTATTTTGTACAAAGTAGTGTTTGAAAAGATGCTAGATAGTATCTCCCTCAGTCCTCAAATACCACAGTAAATGAAGACATAAGTCAAATCTCATTTATCCCAGGATTATTTTCATTCAGATTTCTGGAGTTTCCCTTTAAGAATAGAGTGTGGGATTAAACCATTACAAATACAAAATTATCTCCACTCGATAACTTATTTCACTAGTGTATAAATAACATGAAATGTAATTCTGTATTACATGAATGCATGAAAATTAATTATGGGAAAAACGCACTGCAATCCAGAGGTGAAATACACAGTAGCAACATGTTCCTTTTCAAGCAGTTTAATACTTCAAGCAAACAAGCTCTCAAAGTGTTACGCAAGATATGTAAAGACAAATACTACCAACAGGCAGAAAAGGTAAACCTGGGATGGACAAAGCCAGGTCTAAGCAGCTCAGTTCAACGTGCACTGAGCTTATGTACCATCCTCACTCATACTCAGCAGCCTGTCAGACCCCGCCCGAATCGAGCGGTGTGGTACAGGATTTGGCTGCTCCAGCTGTTTGTCGCCACCAAACAACTGGAGGTGACTGATGCCCTGGTTCTGGCAGCACATGGTGCAGGTCTCTAACCTCCTGGGAGCAAAACAACCAGACTAGACCAAGTTACGGACATTGGAAACACAACAGAAAGCATTGCACTGCCGTTAGGACGTGACTGTGTCTTAAAGTGGTGCATCCAGGAAAGCGCATCCTGACCCTCCAGGAATGTGCATTTATGAGCCCTGGTAAAGCAGCTTTCTATATTTTTTTCTATTAATAGGAAATTGGGTAAAATAAATACATGTGAGGAGAGCAAAATATCTGATTTTTTTATTACGGGCAAGTAAATAGCTTCATAAGGGCCCTGTGCCTACAAAGACAATTATTGGAACCATGTCTTTTTCAGCCTGGATTGAAGCACACCTAATATTCACATACAAAGATCATTGTTGTAATGGTAATTTTTTTGCCACTCGAGGAGCATGAGTAGCAGACTCAGCTATGATTAAATATCATTCAATTCACCTCTTTGTATCTTTTACCTGGTACCACATTGTTATTTACCTGAACAGTGGTTAAAACCCTCCACAATTCAAATATCATACAATGCAACACGATATTGCCAATTTGAGACAAGACCACTAGTAAAGCACTCCTCGGTAAGCAAATAATGCTGTGAGCTTTTCAGTACTTTGCCTTAGGTACTTAAATTTGTTCAAAAATTATCATGAGGAGAGGCAGAAAAGATATTTGACAAAGTGGTTAAGTGGAGGCTTACATTAAGATGAATTTTCACTCAGCAGCAGCAGGTAGAAGAGACATCTTCTAGAAAATTGTATATTTTTTCTTTCCTCCTTTTTGTAAAATGAAAAAAAAAGCTTTGATCCAAATTAATTTTTACCAAAATTCCATAAAAATGAAGATGTAAAATTTTATGTTCTTTGTGATCTCTTTTGGTTTTTGGTCTGACTTTACACTATACTATGCTTATATCCAAATGACTTTGTGGACAGAAGGCCTCAACTACCCAAGAAATAAGAATTTGAATTTGCATAAAGTTGTACTGAATTGTTAAGTTCCTTCACATTTTGGAGTGCTCCAAAATAAACAGCAATCTTTTGGGTTTTGTTCAAAGTACTCTCTGAAAACAGAACTAATTAAACTATTAGCACACCTGTGAATCAAGCAGGCATTCTGCCTTACTAAATGAAGCACAAAGAAGCTTGCAAAATGCAAATATGACACGAATGGCTTGCTCTTAGTGCCCTTGAAACCACCGTCTTCAGAGTCACAGGATCAAGCCCAGAGTAAGCAGCAAATCGACAAAAGATAAATCAAATTCTCAATCAATTGCACTGACAATGCACCATAGGCCACAGGACAACGGGAAGACAACATGCTTGGCAAGTACAGGCTGCACACATGAGTTGTGGCATATCCCACAAGGCACACACAGGCACTGGAAACATGACCACCCATACAAAATTTGTCCTAGCGGTTCCTAAATGTCTCCCTTACAGGTGGGCAATGTACCAGTAATACTCAAGTGTGATGGAAAAGCAAATGGAGGTCCATCTAAAAAGTGAAAATCCCTGTCTGCCTCTGCCCTTGAATCTCAAGCAGACTTGATAAACTTAATGACTCCCTATTAGGAAAAAATATATCCCAAAAATTATCATAAACAACTAAGTGCTGAAAGAAAAAGAGTACCCTTCCTAAGTTCTAACAAAAGACAGGAATTATGTAGAAGAAAAACAGTGCGAGTATTGTAAATATTGCAATTATTTCTTTGGTATGAAGCAGAAATTATTTTATAGCTTTCCTGTGAGCAACTTTGAAACCCATTTTCTTTTCCTGCAAAGAGAAGTGAAAATGTTCTGAAACTCTGTAACTTTTATGCTCTAAAATATGCATTAGGCACAGAGACCAACTCTCCTAAGAAAACAGTAAGAAAAAAATCTATTTGTGAAACTGTACATCATTACCCTTCTGGTTTCTTCTGGAATATAAATTAGTATTACAGCGATTAAAAGGATGAAACCAGCGATTAATGAAATAATTTGTAAGAGCAGAATAATAAAAGCCCAGATGTATTCCCATGGGGTCTGCTGAGCCATTTAACACCTTCTGAGTCATCTGGCAAGAAAAGGTCACTTGAACTAATCCACGCTTACACCTTGGCATCTCCATTGAAACATGTCATCTCTCCACTGTGGAGGTATTATTTGCTGCCTATGACACTAAGTCTCAGAAACAGGCTAGACTTGATCCTGAATCGAGGTGTGACTGATGTGTCTTTCATAAGCCAAAAAAACCTATACACTGGGTGTTTTGGGAGACTAATAGTCCAACTTCCTTTGGAGTATTTTCCTCTTCTGTCTCACTTTCAAAGTACTCCTTTTCCTGACACAAAGACTACAGAGTGGAAAAATAATCATCAATAAAAATTCAACATCAAACATTAACTTTGTGGGACAAAACTTAAAGGAAAGTAAAATGTATTTGCTTATGTTCATTTTCCTAAAAACCAGGGCTTAAACATTCACTACTAGCTGTGAATTCATCTTCTCTAACTGTGAAACCACAGCTTCCCCGGTTGGTCTCCCAGGCTTTTGCCACACAAAGCCATCTCTTCATAAATTGGGAATCCTAAAATCTCACAGTGAATGCCTGGCAGCAAACAAACAAATGAAACGACACATCACAGAATAAAAGCAGCCATAAAAAAACCCCTCATGTATAAAAATTAGTTGTCAGATAGCTGACAACTCCATTCTGTCTTCCTGTAGCTCGTAATACCCAGGAAACAAGTCCTTCACATTTATCACTATTTACCAATACTACTCTCTCAGGTCGCAGAGCTTGGACCAGCTACAATTGCCACCCACTCCATACTCATGGAATCCATCTCCTTCTCATGCCATCTGTTCTTTGTCCTGGACTAATCATGATATATAGGGCAATATGATTGCTACCTGCTCTGAATACAGCTCCTGGTATCTCACCACAGGTTTCAACAGAATCACAACTGTGAACCCATGTGTATCCTCTCCAAATGCCTGGTGTGAAACCACCGGAGCAGAGAGGCAAGTTGTAGGACCAGTACTACTTCAGGTGCTGTTATCACTCCCTGTTCAATGTTGAAGGATAGATCCTCTCTGATTTCTTACCACTATTATGCTTCAAAGCTACATTTGGTGCAAACAAATCTAGTTGATAATGGCCTCGGATGGGTAATGCAGAATCATGTATTGAATTTGGACTTTGAAAGGATTCTAAGATTTACAGTTCTGAAAATTAGCCTTTGATTGGTCTATCTGGGAATAAGCAAGTGTTATCAGTGATAATATATCTATTTAGACTCTCAAAGAAACCTGACAAGTGCCAGACATAGAAATTGTACTTTTCCTCTGTGAGTCTGGCTCCATTACACACATGTTCAGATCCCATTTTTTCAAGCTGAAGCCCTGTTTAAAAAATAATTTTACAGGTTTTAAGACGCCTGTAGTCATTTATTAACCATTTTTCCTTTTTATTTCAGTCGGATATTAATAGAACAGCAAAGAAAAATCTTCCTGTGGTTTAAAGAATACATTTTTCTCTATATCTGTCTTTGCTTACATGTGAGGGGGGAAAAGGCTCTGATAATCTACAGTACAAGCAAGAAATGTGACAAGGGAAAACTTATCTTAAAATGCTTTCCCATTTTACTTCAGGTGAAAGAGGCAGTTAATATGCTAGAGCCTGCTTTCTGTGTAGCTTGGAACAGCAAAGAGAAGCAGTATGCTAAATATCACATATAGAGCCTGCATCATAACACAGCAGCAGAGTAACTATTGGAAAATCTATGACAGTTTGAGACAGATGGACAGCAGTAAATGTTTAACCAGTTTTGAAGTAAAAATTAAATACCAGTGAGGCTATTTTTTTCTATCTGCTCAGTATTAAGAACACCAAATCATTTGAAAAACTACAGTGAGGGTAATATATGCAGCAAACCACACAAGACTTTACCCTTGCAAATAAAGTCTGTGAGCAATTTTTCTCAGAGGAAAAGCATCTTAGTTTGAATTTGTATGATAAGTAAATATTCCCGCTTTTCTGCTGGTTTGGAAGAGAGGTTAATAGAGGTGAAACATTCAACCAACAGCTCTAACATACACATTTTTCTGTGCAAGAAATCGTTATTATTCCTGCTTCATGATTTTATCAGTCTGGATGTAAGATCTCCAGAACAGAGAGAAGTTTACAAATGTAAAAATTACTTTTAGAGCAAAATAGAACTATATATTTATGTTTCTTGTCAGAAAGTAAGTTAGGGCAGTAATTGCATTGAATAAACAGAGATCAGGTCATCACCTCTCTTATTCTTGTGGTCAGAGCTGGGCTTTGCAGATCTCATCCACTGAGACTTGGACCTTCAGACCTATCAAGGGTGGCAAAATTCAATCCAAGCAGTAGTAACATTTAAGTGGATTCTATTTCTGTTCAGCTTGAATTAACTGTCTGAAAGATTCATTACTTACATTGTTCAAGGCTCTGAGCAAATCTGAATTAACTTCAGTGGTTCATTTTCATAGGACAGAGCTAGTTTGCACACAAGTACAATCTGAATTTTACCAGTGACTTAGGTGGGTTTGATACGCACGAGACAAAAACCCCCTATGGTACTTGAGCATGTTAGAACTTGATTTCCTTAATTCACATTAATACCAAATGTATGGAGTATTGTAGTTTAAAAAATCTTTGATGTTAATAGCACAAGTGATAAAATATGGGTCTAATCAAAATGACTCAGTACTGCACATTAAACCCTGCAGTACCCAATTACTCATTGCTGTTTCAGGTGAAAAATGTGATATTCAAGGGTATAACCTAACCTGCAGCCATAAATAACCCATATATTAAGAAGAACGGGTTGATGACAGGGCTACTAAATGCTGTTCTTTTACTGTGTGATCTTAGCTTTGAATCCATCAGTAGCAGTAGCACTACAGTAGTTACATGGTACAGTTGTATTCAAAAGCAATCAGGTCCATGGACTTCTAAAATCATAAAGTGGTTGTGCTTGTTAGAACACAACATTAATAAGCTTGGCCTTATTATAGGGATGATCTTCCCTTAGAGAAAGACTAACGTGTTTTGAACTTGTCATTTTGATTTGGCTGGAAGTCTCTTCTTGATTTTCCTTGAAAAATCTTACGAGGGACAGCAAGAAACTTTTTGTGATGTTGTGACACAGGAAAAGACTTTATCTTACTGTCCACCCAGTTTGCTAAATAAGCAACCTGTCATGCTTGTATTAATTCAATTAGGCCAAAACTGAAATTTACTTTGAAGCTTGTATTTCAGCACTTTTTGTCTTGAACCTCTTGAGCTTGTTGTATACAAACACAAAGCTGTCTTAGGGAAAACAAATTAAAGGAAAAAAAAGAAAAAAAAGAAGGAAAAAACCCCTCTCACATGCTTTGGGTTACTTTTTCTCCCTTTCAGTTCAAACAAGTGTCTGTGTTGTGCTGCAACACCCTCATCCATTTCAAACAAGAGACTGCTTTATGAACTCATGGAAAACGGTTATTTTATACAGCAACTTGCAGATATGATCCTCTGACAAGCAGTGCTCATTAGAAGAGCATCAGCTGGCTCAAGCAGTAGTCTTGGTCATTACTGAAGTCAGAGCCTTGGGGATTTTAACACCATTTGTTCAACAAACAGTCTCGTTCTGCCCAGCTGTAAAAAAAATGTCCTATTTAAAAATAAATCTTCTGTAATGGGCTCAAGGAAATGCATGGTATGGGAGGATTGAGAAGTTATCTATTATACAGGCATTCTGTTCACATCCAGGATGATTCTGCCTTGATAAACGAACAGTGACACTATTGGCAAAGCTGGGATTTGAAGTAATGGTTCATTAATGCAACTGCACACTAAGTAATGTACTTGGGTGTCAGCATTCTACTGGGTTTTCTTCCTCATTGTAATGCTCTTTTTCCTTCTGGATATGCTTAAAATATATCCTAGCACTCCTGTCAATATATTAGTTTGAAAAATGTCACCATGGGCCTGGAACTGTGGTGTGTATATGTAACTGCGCACTGACACATACATTGGTTTGATGCATTCTGGTGATGCGAGTTCAGACTCCTGTAGAGATCCAAATTATGATACGATTGCACTGAGCTTACAGACTTCTCTCACGCTGGGATGGAGATGGTGTGAGGAACTAAATTCACAAAACAGAGCGACGTGCTTGTACTGCATGGTTTGAACAGCTCTTCCAGCTGCACACAGTGCACATCTTGCTTTCATTTGGAGGAGCGCAGAGATGAGATATGGCTGAGCTGGAGATGCGAGGTATTCAGTTCTTCCCCCTCACTAACACAATCCTTCTCCTGATCAGAGCTTCCACCATTCTTTCCTTCCTTCTTTCTTTCAACACATATTCAACAGCTCCCACATCTACCTGTCAGGGACCAAATGTCTAATGCAATTGTTTGTATAGTCCATGGCTCTGCTCCAACAGGGTGACTGCTCAAAGGCCCTGGCAAGAATATTTTGATGTGTCATTTAGGATTTAGGATCTATTCAAAAAAATCCAATTGGAATCGGTACTGTTAGTATGGCAAGGTTTCAGAGTGCACATAGAGGAGCGACATCCAAAAGGGACAAACTTAATAATTCCTTCCATCTGTCACCTATAGACAAGAGGAAGTTGATTAAGCCATCTTTGTATGATCAGAGGGGAAAAACACATTTACAGCACAATTATGTAGCATCAGGTTTAACTATTACCATATTTGTCAGTAAGAATTGATAGTCATTGGATGGCTTACATAAATTTATTGTGTGAAGAACTCAGAAAAGGTGTGTGTAATTGTTTCAAAGATGTTTCATTAGCTTTTAATTTGTAGACTGATGTGACTGGTGTGAAATAAAGGGACCTCATGCTTCCTGCCCCAGGAAATTCTTGGAAATTAGATATTTCGACTCAGTGGGATTCACAGTGAAATGTATTTTAAATTACAAGAATGGAGTCTTTCACTTGCTTCTGTCCATCTGTGTTACAGTCTTTGATTTACTCCTATACACAGAACGTATAGATTGCTTCTTATCTACATAGCTTAGTGCAGCTTACACAGAAAAATCAGGAAGGAAATCTCAAAGGCAATTATGTTGGAATTAAACAGCTGCAAGGAATCGTCAAATGCATTCTGGCCAGACCCAGCGGGAGTGTCTGAAATAGTTTGAGTTTATGCGAATCTCACCTCACATGGACTTTTTGAAGGAAGACACAAGTCTCTGCTCAGAACTCTGTGAAATTTTACAGAATTGCTTCATTTTCCCCAGTCTTATGAAGACATTACTGACAGTCAGCAGAGCTCTCCTTTGCTAGTGCCTACTGATTGTAATCCCTTTCCCCTGCCCCCACAGGTAGGGAATGAGAACAAATATCCACTGCAGTTAATGGGATCATCTTAAATCCTTCAGAGGCAACTATCCCACTCCATTAACACGCTGGGGACTTGCTGTAACAGAGGTTTGAGTGTGTTTCAGTTCCCAACCTATCTCAATTGCCACACTATTTTTTAGGAAGCCATGTACCAGTGCATCTGTGTACACAGAAGAGGCCAATCCAAATGCGCTGAACCAACGAAGATGACCTACCGTTCAGCTGTTAAGCACCCCAAGGACCATGTCTAACTAATTTCACCACCAGGCTAAGATCATGCTGTATATTTGACATATCTTTCCAGTCTGCCCAGGGGAAACTCCATTCTTCTCATTTTGGCTTTTGAAGTCCTTAAGGAACAAAAATACTTAGCAGGTTGCAAACATTAAAAGTACACTTGAAAACTTCTTGTTCCACGCCCACATATCTGATACTGAAGGTGCCCGTTGGCACATTCCAAGCAAGAGCAATTTTAAAAACAAAACTAAACATACTGTTATTGATCTGATTTTGTCTGCTGTGCAAGGTGCAGCCCTTCCCCCTGAGGTACCTATGCAGTTCCACAGCTGAAAGCCACTGAAGTAGAGAACAAGTTGATTGATTTCCTATTTGTGTCCAACAGCACTTTAGTGGCATTAGATATTATTTAATGGCACTCATTACATTTTAATGAAATTACCAAAAAAATCTCAACCAAAAATAACAACAACCACCTCTCCCCTACCCAGTCACATTGTTCCAGCTCTGAAGCAAGCACGCTGTCTGGTTGTATTGCAGGGTCACATCTTGATTAAGCAGTGTGTCAAGAGTATTGATAGCATCTTTTCAGTATTCTGGGGAGCAGCCATCAACAAAACCCTAACAGAGTACAATGACTTCTACTCTCTTTTTATTAATCATGAAAATATATTTACCGTTGGAGCAGAAGTGCATTGTACAGAAGCATCAGTCCTCTTTGCTCACATCCACATTGCAATCGTCTTTCATTTCACAGGAACTGATGTCTAAAATGGAAGTCAGTTCACATGAATCTTCCTGTTGCAAACAATTACTGTTACCAGAAATCTTCTAGAAAAATCAAAACAAAAGCTCACAGGCAAATAAAAATGACAAGTTCAAAACAAAAGCACATTAAAGCTTAAAGAAAAACAAAAAAGATCTATTTCCTTTACCAACTCCAACTTAATAAAAAAGAAGATTCTGACAAGCACAGTCCTGTTTATATATCTATAGAGATGCCTGAGTCTGTATTCCTGATTGTTTTATATGAGATGGTGCCAAAAAACTATCCTTTCAATAGTACTAAATGGGAAACATATCAAGTGTGTTTACTTTAAAATCAAATGCAGGTGACCAGGACACTAGTTTAATTTCTGTTTCTATGGTAAAATTCCTCTCTCCTTTCTGGACTGCAGCTGTCCGTTTGTTTGCAGATTGTTTGACTTGTCCAGAGGATGTAGAACGTGGACAGAATCTCAAACTCCCAGGGCAGAGCAGAGGGGAGAGGCTTTCTGCAGATCAGCAGTGTGTGGTGTGGGTCAGATAGGCTCTATGCCTGTTCACAACAGGGGGAAATCTTTCTGGAAAGAATTCACTGCAACCACTCAGTGCCTGATCTGAGTTACTTGTTTTACCAATCCCAAGAGGTGCAAATCATCTCCTGGGATACATCATACTGCTCATGTCTTGCTGAGGTATGCAGCTCCTCACGGGAGGCAGTCAGTGTCTCATGTGATTTGGCCTTTCAACATACAGAGGCAAAAGAGGAAGAAGGAGAAAACTAAAATACTTGCATGGTTCATATCCACAAAACCAAGAATGCTCCTGAACACCAACTGCAGAGGGGGAGCAGTGAGGTCAGGCTCTTACCTAGAAAGGGAAAAGTGTTCTATTTCCTATGTCAATCCCATGGCAAATATTTGCAAGGACTAAGCAAGCACACTTAATTGGTTACTCTTTTTGTAAGCAGAAGCCACAGAAGATGTTTATCTTCAAATCTGATTTCATACTTTAGCTGTCACTGAGGAAATCAAACATTCAGCAAGTCACTTTCTCTGTCAAATATGGAGACAGTTGGCAAACGAGGCCATAAAGCTAGAGATTAATTACCGGTTGTATGAATTGTTGCTGTTTTCCTCTGTCAATTACATCATGCTTAATCATGGAGTGAACTCCTGAGAGTTTTGTATAACTCCTCCCTGCATTTTTCACAAATAAAAAGTAAACAAAATGTAACCAGAGGTCAGTCTAAACTGTCTATTCACCAGCAGGAAAAAGTTCTGAGAGTTGCAGCATATCTCTCCATCAAGATTAATTTAAAAGTTTTCATTTCACAAGATGATTTAAAACTAGCAGATCGAGACGTGTCATGATTTATGTATTTGAACACAATTTATGCACATATTTACTTCTGGTAAAAGATTTTCTGGTTACTATTTTTAGGCATTTCCTGGTCTTTTGGGCTGAATTGCTACTTAAGATTTGTCATAAATGGTCTGAAGCAAAGAATGAAATAAAAGAGAAGAATGGAAGGAATGTATACAGTGTAGGTCAGTCTCCTTAGTCATAATTACTGAGCTAAGGTAGAAATATGATTGACTATTAAAAAAAGCAATATATCCCCCTATTTTGGGCAGCCAGCAGCATATCAGTACTCCTGTAGCACTTCAGAAAAGACAAGCATCCCCGTTTCCTTCAGTTTTCTGGTGTTTTTTAGTAAATGTGTTATTACAGTTGAATTCATTAAATAAACCTGGATATCAACATTAGCCCATATCCACACACAATTTCCCAGAGGAGACTAGATGAAAACAATATTGTAAAGATGTCATTAAGGTGGATGAGTGGATAGGTGAGGGAATGAAATCTTCCCAAATAATAATGCAGGACACTATAGAACCACAGTTTGAGGTAAGTTGCCTTGGGGGGCAAGGACAGTCAAATCCAATTCCCATATGAGTTAAGGAGTCTTCTTCCATCAACTTTGACACATGGGACTAAAAACACCATAAGCAAATAGAGAAGGATACTATTCACACCTGCATCAGTTCACTCCTCCCTACAGATAGTTATGGCCACACTGTAATTAGCACAATGTCTATGAACACTCAAGGTTTCTGCAAGAGCAAGAATTATTCTCACTTCTACTTTTCAGGACCATAAATACATTTACAGACATATTTTCTTTCTTTCATTTGACACTAAGAAATATAAAGTTAAAAAGCTTGCTCTGAATCAAATGACAAATCTTGCTGACAGAACAAAAGAAAGACCTCACTAATTTTGATTTCAAATATTAGAAAGCCCGATGTACTACCCTTCACTTTAAACATCATTAAGACTGAGCATTAACTAAGAAAGAATATATGAACAGTTGCATTCAATTACTTGACCAAAATTATCTTTAAATGAGGAAGTTGGTTATAGTTTGCACTTGGCACTGCTCAGAGAAATAGTATGGGTAGGAGAGAGAAGTCTTCACACACTTCTGTGTTAGAACAAGCCATTTGTATAATTTGGATCATTTGAATTGTCTAAGATAACAGCATCTCAGTCTTATACTGGAAAGACTGGCAATGTGTAAGATAAACAAGACATGCTGCTCAGATAAAGAATAAAAATTAGCAGTTATTGAGGGGTTATCTTTTGATTTTGAGAGACATAAAGTTGATTAAGAGCTGCACCATCTATCTTTTCTGCATCGTAGAGGCTGCCTGGTGTAAGATGTCTCATTTCTTGCCTACTGATCCAGGAATATTTTATTTCCAAACAGTCCATAGAATCGTAGAAACATAGAATACGCTGAGTTGGAACTGAGCCATCAGGATCATTGAGTCCTCCTCCTGGCCCTATGCAGGACATCCCGAGAGTCACAGCATGGGCCTGAGAGAGTTGTCCAAGTGCTTCTTAAACTCAAACAGGCTTGGTGCTGTGACCACTTCCCTGGGGAGCCTGTTCCAGTGCCCAACCACCCTCTGCGTGAAAAACTTTCCTGATATACAACCTAAACCTCCCCTGAATCAGTTTCATGCTGCTTCCTCAAGTCCTTTCACAGGTCACAAGAGTGAAGAGATCAGTACTCATCCCTCTACTGCCCCTTGTGAGGATACTGAAGACCACAATGAGGTCTCCTCTCAGTCTCTTCCAAGCTGAACAAACCAAGGGACCTCAGCCACTCATCATAAGACTTCCCCCCTAGACCCTCTGCCATCCTTGTGGCCCTCATTTGGATGGTCTCTAATAGTTCTATGTCTTTTTTATATTGTGTTGTCCAAAACTTCTCACAGGGCTCAAGGTGAGGCCACACCAGTTCAAAGTAGGGCAGGAACAAAGGCCAGAAAAAACACTTGCCTTCACCTTGATGGAGAATGTGATGGAATATGTAAAATATGTCAGGCTGTCACAGAGGTTACATTAGTTCTGCTGGGGGGAGGAAGAGGTTATAAGAAAGAGGGGACTGTCTTTGTGTAAACATATAGAAGAAAGAGGCTCAAAAAGTAACAAAATATCTGTGAAGTTTAGACACAGGTTTACCATCGGACCGAAGCCCCATTTGTGTTGCTACCTATGTTTCCTTTCAGCTTCTTATCACCTGGCTAGCAAGGTGCCCTGCATTGTATGGGACCCTGCAAGATTATGGGTCCAGCACTTGTTTTCACTGAAAGGAATCACGATCTGATGTGAACCTCCTTTCCATACCTACTTTCATTATGCGATTAAAATTAGATCTAAACCTTCCTACAGCTGTTGTAGAAATTCAAACATTGGCATAGACATTCAAAATGTATACATAATATTTTGCTAAAGTCTGCAATTCCTGCCTACACAGAGATGGATAACATCAATTTATAGATACATATATCTTAAAGAACATAATTAATGTAATTCTTCACTAGAATTGCTAATAACTAAAAAAATTAATGGCTAACAGTGTGTTTGGAATAGTGAGGCTGTATTGCAGGCTGTGACATCTAGCCACTCCCGTGAACTGCATTTCTCCAGTCTGGAGTGGCAGAAAGTACGTGTCATTCAGACTACAACCAAATGAAGATTGGAGCATTCCTGTGCATGCTGTTGTGACTGTAAAAATAATTAATTACTCATTAACCTACAAAGTATTATCTTGAACCAATACAATTCCGCTAGTTGGATTTGAGCCATTTGATTACTTACTACTTCTGTTTACAGGGAATTGGGGACTACCACTACTCACTCTATCAGTCATTATGAGAAAATTACTTTTTTCAATCAAACGATTATGGTTACATGGTTTTACCTTTTCTATTTACTGATAGTATGGATTACTACAATATTGACATAAAAAGAATACTTTTTTTTGGTCTTATTTTATCAGTTGGGTAGCTTTCAGGTTTGGCCATAGTGCTGTTAAAATTAACTGCAATATGAGAGTAGATGTCAAGGTTTCATGAAAAGACCAAAGGAAAAACACAATAATATCAAGTAATAGGGCTGAATTAATGTATCATATACAATCTGAAAGCAATACCTGGCTCGTTACGTTTCTGACAGCTTTATGCAAGACAAATCTCCAATCCATGGTGGAGAGAGGTACGCTGATTATTTCCAATTCATGTCAAATTCTCAGCAAGATTCATGCAAATATTTGAAAACTGTGTTTGCAATAAGCTGATTGGTTCAGTATCTACTTTTCATTACAAAGAAAAGAAGGTGAAAAAAAAAAGAAAAAAATATAGAAGTGAGAATTTTATGGGATTGCAAGCTTATTCAGCCATCACCAGGATCCCTGAAAGGCCAGGCACTTAGTTTTCCTAGGAACAGATTAATTAACTAGCTGTGACTCCTAGATCTCTATTTTTAAATAACGACTTGCATAAATCTCTGAAGACAAGAAGTTAACACTGCTACATTACACACAACCATAGATGCAAGATATTACTATCATTAGAAATTCAAGCTTGCAGGAAACTGATGTAATGTTTTTTCCATGAAGAGTAAGAAAATTAACCCTGACACCTATATAATTCCACTTGGGCTCACTGATTTCTGATAAAACACTATAGCAAATTGCATCCTCATACTTCTTACACAACCATGGAGTTGGTAATATTAAAAGATCTGGCAAGGTGCCTGTGTTTTAGCTAGAGTTAGTACTTGTGAAAAGGAAAGCTTTTGGGAAATGTTCCAGTAAGCAATTGCTGGTGCATTTGTTCCAAGGCTACATTACAAACATTCATACATGCGTACTTATACCTTCAGTGAAGGTAAGCAGAACTGTTTTGCCATTTTTCAGATTGTTTTTGTTTGCTTGTGCTTATTACCATTGGGCTCACAACTCTCTCTCATTCTGACCAGATGCACTGAAGGAGGTTTAACTACCTGCAGGTTTCAGATAAGAGTTGCTCCTTTTTCCAACTCAGGTTTGAATTCCCTCAATTCATGCAAAATTTCTGTCTGCAGTCATGGTAAAGACAAAGTGCAGGATGAAAGGAATAGTTGCCTGCAGAGTAATCCTTGATAACTGCATCCCACAGGATATTGTCGTCAGCCGGATTGCATTCAGGACTCAGGTGTCATTCATAAATGTGATTTTTAACAGAATGATAGTCAATAGAATTGCCATAACACTACAGTGGGGAGAGGGAGGTGACATGAAACATTCCAGAGCTGATCTATGCTGCAGTATTAAGTGAATTACCAACATTTTGCTGTAGGGTTGTCTCAAAGAATACAAAAATAACTCAGCTTTGAAACATCCCAGTAGTTATTTAACAGGCACAAAAGATCAACAGATAATTACAGTGTATTTTGGTAATTACAGTGGATATGATTTATGGCATATTTTAATTATCACAGAGAGTCTAGCATGAAGGATGAACACTTAAAAGTCAAGATAACTGTATGAATACATAGCCTATAAAAACAAATTTATTAAGTAACATGTACTTCACTGATATTTGCAAGAAACTGCAAAGCTACATAAGAACAGCCCTTTTCCATCTGTTATGCAAAGGGCCAGAGAGGTGCAGGACCACCTCTCATTACTTGCCAGCTTCAGTAAAACAAGTTATGTTCCCCATCATGAGCATAAACCTTTAAGAAATCCAAAGGAAAGAAAACACCTAGTGCTTCAGTTTAAATAGGTGACATCAAATGCTATTTTCTTAGCATTATTTCAGCCTTATGCTAATGAATTCCAACACTGTTGTAGGTGAGTCTCTCCTCAATTATGCAAACTTTGGTCTTCAGTATAGAGGTCATTATGTGACACACAAAATTTGTATAGTAATGAGGTTATTCACATTCTGTTACAGTGCGTAAGAACTGAAAACCAAAAGTGAAATTCACTTTCTTTCTCATCTTTTTTGCCTTCATAGATTTAGGCTAATAACACAGTGGTACGGTATGGCTGGGATACGAATATTTTAGAACACGGCATAGTAGCAATATCACAAAGCAAACACCATGGGGGGAAGCATTGCATTAACACTCCGCTCCTGAGCACTGGGAAATGAATTTCATGTGTCATATAGTGTGATGTTTACCAGTTCATTACAATGACCTGGCTTGCTGCTTCCTCAGAAAACTGCGAAAATGGAAATGTCACACATATTTGCATTCAGGAGGTTACTGTGTATGGCTGCACACTTCTCACGCTGTCTAAACACAAGTCTGTTTTCTGCTGTCAGTCTAATGGCTCAGCTGTGACCCCATCTGAACTGTCTCTGGGAGGCACAGCGGACCCTACCTACTGGTAGCTCGAGGCACGCAAGAGATGAGGCACTTTGTTCCCTGAAGAAAGAGAAAAACTATAGTCAGGACAACCCATATTCCACAGGATCTTCTGGAAATGTTTGGAATACAAGCAAGGAGATGTGGCAGAGGACGGCTGGTGTGGGAAGCTGGAACTACCTTGTGCATTAGAAAGGGATTTGAATTGACGAGAACAGGATTTGAAACTGGGAGCTGCTTTAGTTCAAGGTGGTGCGGAATACATCTTCAGGGACCAACGTGATTGGTATATATGCACGGATAAGGACATCCACATGTGGGTATCCCAGCTTAAACTGCCCCTGTTTCAGCTCACTATGTTGTTGGATCTTTTCACACAAAAAAATAACTTTATAAAATATGTGCCTAACATACAGTCCCGGTGCCTTTCAAACACACCTTATGCTAGCTACCGGAGCAGCTGGATTAAGAATAAAAAAGGTTGGGTTTTTTTTTCCCTGCTAAATGCTCTTTAGGAGTCTGATGAAATCTACAAGGTCAAGCAAAGACAATAACTCTACTTCAGAGTGACATTCCAGTCTGAACAAGGTAAACTTCCCAGCACCCTAATTTTGTGGAATATCACCAGTGATATAGAACACTTAGTTTCCAGCAGAAAGATAAGAGCTATAGTTGAGCCAGTTTATATTGCATGAGGTGTCTTTCTGGGTAGTGATGAGGATGTGCTGGAACAAAAAGGCAGGGCCAGAATGTGATTTCCATTTTATGGGAATTATTGATGGTCCGAAATCCAATTTCACTGAAAACTAATAAATATAATTTCCAAAGCAGAACTCTACAAGCTGTGTCATTGGCCATTTTTTAATCACTAAATTTCAACTTAAAAAAGAGGTTTGACATTTGATCTATTATTTTTCCAGTAAAACAGCCGTAAACTCTGTTATGCACTATTTTGAGTGTACTGCAAATATGACCTAAAAGAATCATGCTATATTCAGAAAACTGACAGAGCTGATTAATACTCAGTGTTCTGCTTTTATGAATTAAGGATACATCTGTGTAGCACAAAGTGGTGCAATGCAAAATATAGATATTTAACTTTAGCTAGGAGTGAAGTGCAAACAAGCTCCTGTCTGCACAGTAATAAAACAATACAAGAAATGTCTATCCAAATGGCCTGACCTTCTAAAGTAATGACTACCCGGCAGCTACCAGTGAAGTTGCTGTACCTCAGAATTAATTTAAACTAAAGCTATTTATTAAATGGGAAGATTTTCACACGGAAAACACACAGTTACGGGAACAGAAATCCCAGGTGCACCTTGGGAAATCTCATCACTGTCAAATACTGGAGTGAACATCTAACTTTTGGTACCTAGATGTGTAAATCTTAACTTTGTTTTCACTGTGTTTTAAGCACAATGGCTGACAAATGAAAAGTAATTACAAATTTGTGGTGACAGTAACTCTTCCAGACAATGCTAAAGTCAGAACTCCGAACGTAGCATTTATTCTCTCCCCAGTCCTCCCTCTTTCACTCTTGCAGCAGATCAGTGGCTTTGCCAGTATGTGCAAACCCATCATGATCCTGTTACATAAAGTGTCCCACAAAAATTAGCTCTTCCAAAACAGTACCTTTTGTGACTTTCTGGGAGTCAGAAGGGGAAGGATCCCACCATGTCTTAATGCACCTTTCAGAATTTCTCAGCTTTTGGGAGATAATAGCTGTTCTCTGACTGCTTTCTGTGAAACGCCTCCATATTTAGGTTGAGATTCAGGGTCTGAGGTTGAAACATTATTACAAAAGCAGCAAAGTAGCAACAAGTTCTAAATGCAATTTTCTGGGAGACAGAAGTACATTCTGCTCCACGTTTACATTCAATGATCTTTACATGCAGAATGCAATACCATTATCACAATTATTTGAAATATTTTTCTGCTATGACACAAAAGAAATCATTCTTAATCACACAGCCAACTTAGTCTTGCAGGCCATTAGGAGATCAAAGATTCCCTTTGAGCTGAAAGGGCTGCATCAGGAGAGATGGGGATGTGAAGGAGAGCTATTGTTTAGCTGCAGGACAAACCCTGTACTCTACACACTGCAGATTGTCAGAGTGTCCAGCATTGGGCTGCTCTGCTCACAGTTCAATACAGTTTCAACGCAGAAGAATTACTCTGGATCCAGAAAAAAGAACTTCTTGTTAAGACTGTGCCAGTTTAGCATCTTGCCAACGGTGCTGAATGTGCCACTAGTGAGTACCTGAGGTCTGGAGCAGCAGTGTATGGATGAGGATACAAAATTAGTCATCTCGCTTGACTATATTCTTTATCTTAACTTAGCCCAGGCAGGTAACAGGAGGACTCTACCTGTTGTATTTGCAAGAAGGCTTCAGTTTCCATTAAGAAATAATGTCTGAGATTGGCAAGCCTGTTTTACCAAGGTGCAGCTGAAATTTGGAACTGAGAGAATGTTTTGTAATTGCATCTAACACTGAGGGTGGGTCTTCCAGGGAAACCTCTGTCCATGCTCCTTCTTCCAGGAAGCAGCAGTGAGACTCTCATTGCTCTCATCTCTGAGGACTCTGAGAAGAGATAGGGTCTCTGTCCAGCACAGAGAAGCAAACATAGCTTCACTGGAAAAAGATCCTGGTATAAACATGCTCTGCTGTAAAAAATAACTTGGATCAATGTGGCTTTTTGTACTCTCAAATACCAGCAATACTGCATTGCACCATTTTCTGTGGGTGATCCAACATAGGCCAGATACTATTTCAGTACTACCAGTGGTAAAACTAAAGCTAACGGGCCATACTGGTATTGTGGAGGAAGGTGAAACAGTGGGGACAGGGAGGTCCCGTAACAAATGGCTTCAGAGCTTCTAGATCTAAATGATTCTTTCCCTGAATCCATGAGACTGGAAGGTGCAAAATTCATCCATTCAGAAATTAGGGTACCTTCCTTATCACAGAACTAAGTTATTTATTATCTGTTCAGTGACTTCTTGGCTGCCCTCCATCTCAGATACTTTCCATTCCCTTGCTGTACCTAGAGCTAAAGCTTCAGCCTTACATTGTCCTTAATATCTTTTAATTACAGATCTTTAATTTGGGCTTAGCAGCTCCTGAGCCTAAAAAATTCTTAGTTCAAACTACATTCCAAAATTTTCCTAACCATTCACTTTGTCATTCAAATACATATAAACTTATATATGTAATCTGAAGCATTTCTTCTGTAAATGACTGTGATCAAATTTCCCAGCTTCTCATTACAATTAATGAAGCTTTAATTTATTCCATCATATGAAAAGAGAAAGACTCTGGACTCCAAATATGCTCCCTCTTTTTTCATCGTGTTTGTGGGTCAGTTTCACTATGTGATTATAAGACTGAAATCTTGAAACCTCTGAGATGAACTCTTTCCCATCAATTCTGAATCCTACTCCACTAGTGGCATTAACACACAAAAAATCTGTTGGAATATGCAATTTTTATCACAACCATTAATGAAATGCAACATCATAAACAATAAAGCTTAATTAGTAACTAAAGTGTCTATGGCAATTAAATAAGAAGGAAGTGTTCTGGAACACAGCAGGATGGATTATACTTTGAGGAATTTACATTGCAAATGGATTTTAAAGTTGTTACTGATGGAAGTTGGGGGGAAATTAAAATTTTCAGAAAATAAGACATTGACTCTATGACACTCAAATGTGCAACTTGGCTTAACAAGAACTTGGTAACTGCAGGTGGAATTAATGGGAGCAACCAGTAACATGAAGTGCACCGAAGAAACGTTAAAAAAAAGCTTAAGAGAACTTAGAGCAATATAGTGCAATGACATGACTCATTAGTGTCAGGCCAAAATAGCACTTAAAATGAAAGAATATGTGTTCAGCTATACAGTAAGGAAAAACTGCTCATGCTTGATTATTTAAAAGGGAACACAGCTGCTTACTATACTATATAGTCATAACTCGACCTGCAATCATTTAAGGTACAGAGCAAAGGTCCTATTTCAAACCAGTTTGTGAATAACTTAAGTGGACAAGTGGTGGAACACTGTCCACTTGTTTCAACTCACAGTTCATTCCACCTGAATTATTCGATCTACAACAGCAAAGCTGGATAGTTGTCAGGACAAGGCTGGGTAAGAATGAAAATAAAGAGGAAAAACGCCAGGTGGCTCAGATTTGAGGCCAAGATTTCTCCTCTGCGACAGGAAGGTAAAGCATTAGTGTTCACTCTTTTTCAGAAAAAGTCATTGAAAGCTACATGGGGAAAGAATTATCACTGGCTGATTATCCAAGAAAGCGAGGCTTCAGTTTTGCACAGCCTCCTCTGAAAGCAAGTGAATCCTCCTGGGTTTGCAAAAGCACAGCTCACCTTCAAACCGGGGTTTTCCTCAAGCACGGCACTACCAGTCTGCATCAAGACTCACGGTGATCCCCCTAGGAATGGGCACTCCAGCACGCTGAAACATTGCTGGTCTTGGGACAGAGACTGTGACTGTGCAAACTGCACCTGAGAGCCTCACAGAGGCTATCCAGCTTTTGAGCTGTCCATGAGGATATATTTAGGAAGAGGCATTTTGGGGTTCTTTATCTGCAGGGTATAGGAATTTGAATTGTTCCCACTGACAGTAGCTCTAATACGTCCAGTTGAAGACTCATTTTTTATGATAGAGTGAAAAAACAATACCCTTTGATTCCTTCATTTCCCAGGCTTCCATGAACTTGAAGTGTTTTACTTTTCCGACTGATCTAAATCTGAAAACACTGCCTGCCATCTCTAATTGGCCTTCAGGGTCCCTTCAGGGTTTTTTTCTCTTGTTTTTTTTTCAAGTCTACTCCTCTAGCCCATGCTCAGCATATCAATCTTAGTGAAATTAAAAAAAAAACCACCAAAATTCTGGACTTTGGTGCTATATTAGAATTTCAACTGGTTTCATAAAAATCCTTGGCATTATCTGCTTTTCCTTAAGGGAAGAGGTGAGTAAACAGAGCAAAAGGTATTTGTCAATAGCTTCATAAATAAAATCCCTTGACATGCCTGCTCCTCTCTCATCCCTCTTTGTTTGCATATTTACAAACATCCTAGCATCAAAAGAAAGGATTTTCAAAAGCATTCCAGAGATTGTTTACTTTGCTGCTAGTGCAACAGGAGGTAACAGTGTCCCTTACCTAACGGGGGCCCCTGAGACTTTGCTGATAGTAAATCCCATCTCCAGGGGTTTTCTTCCCAGACTGTTTGTGGAATAAGCACCATAAGAAGCTGGTATCTTAGCCACAGGGATGTCTGCTCTACAGCATAGTTTCTCCCTGGAATATCTGCTGCACTTCAGTGAAACACAAAGGGGGTCATTACCACTGCACAGCCTTGACAGGTGACAAACTTCTCTCTCTTTTGCTCCTCAGTACTATAAGGATACACTGCCAGTACCTTTCTTCTGTTCTGAGGTACAGTGGGCAAAGTGAATAGCCACACGTACTTCTGAGAGTGCTTTGCACTCCAATGCTCACATCTGTGCAACATGAAAGCAATGCAAAAGCATAAAAACAGTGAAAGCAAAAAATACAAATGTGTTATTTAAGGGTTTGAAGTTTTTGCTTTATGCTCTTCTAATAGCTTTGAAATGAAATGCCACTGGATCCTTTTAACTGTGTGCAGAAAATATGACCTTGCAAGTGTTGGCTGCTCCCGTCCTGCTGCTGAGCACTTCTATTGCTTTAGAACTCTGGCACTCAATGCATGTTCTTTATACCTGTGGGACTAATCTCATCATCTGTATTTTCACTACTGCAAGGTGAAAGAAGAAATGAAACTCTCAGTGTTTGTATTGTTAAAGTGTTGAGTAGCCACGGAGCTGACTTTGGGACCAAAACTTAGAAACTGGAGGGCACATACAAATGTCTGCATACTAAGTGGCTGAGAGATTGTTTCTCTTGAACTCAAACTTTAGTCAAATGACATGACATATGGAAATGGCTACTTCAGGACTGGCTCATTAGTACTCTTAAAACCTCTGATTCACCTGCCATTTTAAACTCAAAAACTTCAACACACTTTGTAAATGTTAAACAAAATAATGGCATGCACACAAATGTATGGGCAGGTTTTCAGATAGCTTGGGATAAAAAGCACTGTGTTTGTTGCCACAAAAAAACACCTTGTTTTACCTCTGTGAATATCAACTTTCATGGTGGTGGTGAATTCTGTCATCCAGAGAGCAGTATGTGCTTATTGAGCCTTGCATTGATGAGGAAAGACAGCAACACATGAGATCTAAAACAGGAAATGTTCACATTTTGCAAAGGATCTTGCATCTCTAAAATGAGACAAATGAGAAAAATATTTACCTTTCACATATTTGTTAAGGGATACACTTAGATCATGGATCTTGAGTTTGAAGTTTTTCATTCCCCAATACCTGTATGTCTTCCCTTGCGTATCAATGCAACAAATAGGGAATAAAGGCTGCCTTATAATTATAGCACCAGACACAGCATGGGGAGAGAGGATATTCACAGAGCTTAATTGAGATACTTTTCCCCAGGCTTTCTACAGCCACTGAAGAGAGAATTTCACAAGACAACTCAGAGCCCCTAAGTTGGCCTCTATGTCTAATCCTCTCTCTCTCAGATGACTCTCAAAAGGACTCCAACAGCTGGGAAAAGAGGCTTTCTCTCCAATGGATACAGAGAAAGCAAGAAAGCCAAGTGTCCTAATGCAAGTTTCTGAGTAAGATTTTGAACCTCTTCAGTTCTGTTTTTGCTTATTCCACAAGACTCTGTGCCTAAAAATAATAATTAAAAAAAAAAAAAGGCAAAAAAGCAGGTGCCTCAGTCTTCTCACCTACAAAATGGGAGAGCTGGTTCCCCTTTCACTGGCTCCAGGGCTCGGAGCCTAATGCTGAACCCTGTAAAGCACCGTGGCTGTGCAACAGGAGTACAAAAGGCACAAGAGACAAGATGTGATGCTTTACATCACAGCACACTGGACTCTGTCTCTAACAGCAGATCTGCACAGATAACATAACTAGAAGGAAGGCAGCACTACCAGTCTTTAACTGCTATGTACAAAAAGTGGAATATGAAGAGAGGTGCTGATATAAATGCTGTGCATTGTATTGAGAGGCCGTTGTCCCAACAGTACTGCTATCCTGGATGCAGTGCACCTATTTTTAAATGTTTTATGATTTTAAAGCATCATAAAGGTCAAAGTTTAATAACTGTGCCTTATAATTCCCTATACCTTTTGCACTACTTCCAGTGTTATTAACTTATCCGCAGTCTCGACATTATATGCAGCGCAGCAGTTCGAGCAATGCTCTGCCAAGCTGACAGGATCAGCTTCTCAAGGGATGTAAGGGTAATTCACCCTCCAACTATATTGAATCCTCTTTGGACCAAAACCTGCTAGTTGAACAAAAGTTGCCACAATGTGTCATACGCTACAGCATATAAGAAATGTGAAATGTGGCAAACATTTGTAATTGAAAACACACAGCTGAGTGCAAAAGGAAACGGTATTTCAGAAAATGAACGGGATGGTTCCACATGTATAAATAGCAGTTTTAACTAATGCTATAGAGCTCCTAAGAATAAAAGGCTTGCTTTTGCTTCCACTGGAAGCACATTCAGGCTGTAAACTGATTAGGGTTGCCACTTTTCTTGTATTACTGTAAGAGCAAAACACAGCCCAAGTGAAAATGTCATTGTGGAGGAATCCACACTCTCGCAGCATCAAAACAATCAGTCCCCAAATTCAATTAAAATAACAATTTATGCAATTAGCTTAGTCTTTTTTCCTAGCTCTGTATTTTCTCAACCGCATCCACGAGGAGACTGATCTAAAAGACACTCAAGACAACAAATGACTACTGCTGGCTTCACCAGTTTCAGATCAGCAACTATTTAAGTAAACTTGGACAGCCTTTTGCTCTATGAACTGATCACAAATATTTAGTAATAAAAAGCCCAGCATTTTTAAGTCATTATGTAACAAAAGTAATTTTTCACATAGGACAGAGAAACTTGTGTCTGGCCCCCAACTGGGTGAGGAGTAATGGAATTTTTGCACATTCAAAATTAAAACTGCTCCTACAAAAACTCATACATGAAATATGGAAATTTACTTTCTGCAAACGTTTATACCAGATGTGATTGCTTGACTGTTTGCAGAGTTAATGTGAGAGTAGGGAGTAAATTAATTTAAAATTTTAAATGAATATTCATAGACCTTTTTAGTTCACATTATTCATCCACCTTTTTTTACTACAGAGGTCAAGGAACAAATCTGCATGGAGACAAGAACACGATACCAGCTTCCTTTGCCCCAATCCTTTTACTTTGTGGGCATAGACTGTTACTCCCCCAGTTCTGGCAATGAGAACATCTACATCAAAAAAGAAAGAGAATGTCTTCATTTTGCTCATTCCAGGACACAAATGTGAAAAAATGAGGGATTTCTTAGCTGTAGAAATATTGCACTTAGGATAACCTCCCTTCCTGTGCTTGAGCCGATCTTCAGAATTAGTATTAATGCCGTGACACCATGCAACAGACATATGGAAGTGTTATTTGTTTCTCATTTACCAAACAGATAAGAATATGGAAATAGTTTCAGTCCATTTGTTTGATGAGCTTCCTAAGCCAGTAATAAACAAATCAATACAATTAGTTTTGGCTCATCATCATTAGAAACCTTCACTACTGGGATACAATTTAATTATACCTCTTGTTTCACAGCACAGAAAAGCCTTTGGAAATGGACTACTTTGCCAACGATCGAACCAGGAGGGAGGAGCAAGAGGATACATCAGTGATGGAGGAGTTATTATCTAAGCAGGGTGTACAACATATAAAGCATATTGTGCAATACAATTTCCCTGATTGCAAGTCTAAAATATTCCTGCCATTAAGTGCTTACGAGCAATCCAATGTGAAATTCAGCTGTAAAGTGACTGTGTATACGACATGCTTCATGTGAATGTTGCAATTAATATGGCATGCATCAATCACTCTTGGACTTGATTACAAACTGCACTAATCCTAATTGATTAATTAAGCTGCAAAGTTACATACAGTAATGTAGGTTAAAAAATCCTCACCATATGTGCACTAATGT
This sequence comes from Sclerurus mexicanus, assembly GCA_013396755.1. Classification (NCBI taxonomy): domain Eukaryota; kingdom Metazoa; phylum Chordata; class Aves; order Passeriformes; family Furnariidae; genus Sclerurus; species Sclerurus mexicanus. The sequence goes on along the minus strand of VWZF01004475.1, from coordinate 1,480,548 downwards.
CCCAAAATACATTTTCATTGTGAAGATTAATGCTGTTACTTTGCTCTCAGCTGCGCATCTAGGGTCTAACAAGTAGGGTTGTACTAAACATGGATATGGCCCAAACTAGAAATTATTCAGTATAGGAAAACAGCAAGCTATAACAGCAGTAAGGGAAATAAACCTTCACAGTCAAACCCTCCAGAATACTTTTGGGAGGAAAGGGCTGAAATCTAAACCTGACTTTCCTGTCAAACTCCTGAACTACAATTCTGCTGTGGCAATGCCTGCTGCAGAACAGTCCTCACCTCGTGACGATAACAGAAAATCTCAAGTTTTAGGTGCACTGAATGAACACTGAGAATGGCAACTCTCCAACACCTTCGATGAATGACCCAAGACTTTAAATGGTGTTTGTGCACCATGTCTTTGCACCACACTGCAGTCGCTCTTCTCTAAACCAGGTAGGACAGGCTTGAAAGTGAAGATTGCCCCAGAGAGGAGACTGCTGGGTTAGAGCTGTGCCAACATGTGTGGGCAGAGGGGCCCAGACAACCTGTAGCTGGAGATGAAAGAATTACATAGGAAGAAAATCTTCTAGGCACCTCCCCATTGTGTCACCTTATTAAAGGGCAGGTTTACCAAGCTTTTATTTGCCATGGTTTCAGTCCTCCAGGGAAAGTATCTTTGTGAAATCTAAGCTGACTTGATGCATAAATAATGCAATTGGGATCACTCAAAAACCATGGCATTCACTGCACATCCAGTGCAAAGCTCACTATTGTATTTATAACAATACATCTTTGGATGACACATTTTAGATTGACTTGTAGGAACTTTCTACACAATCAATAAATGTTATCTCCAAATTAATGGCTTGGATATTTAAGAGCGTATTTCTGCTCAGTACCCAGAACCAGGCACTGGCAATCAATGCACTCTCCTGTATAATTATTATCTTAATTTTCATCTTATTTTTGAGTGACACTAAAGGGAAAAAATACCATGTTTTTAAAATACAGGAATGCTGCACGTGTACTTTGAAAAACTGGGGCATATTTTAGGTTTCTCTATGAAGACTTAAGACGCCAACTTCAGATAGCCTTTTTGAGGTATCTTGCTGTCCAGAGACACATAAAAATTACAATAGGTTGCCTTAGCTGAAATTCAAGTAAGCTTCATAATGACAATAGGAGCCACTGAGATGCAGTCTTTCAAAGCATAGTATGTGAGGTTGGTTTTCAGTTTCAGCTGGTCTCCAGTGTTATCAGAAAGGACCAATTCACCCTGGAAGGTAGGTATGAAAGGAAAACTACCCCAAGGTTCCCCAGTAATGCCAGAGTGGCAATGCCAATTCAGTATCTCAGCAGTACAGTCCCAGAGTGAGCATCTGAAGATTTCTAGAATATAATAGGATTTTTCAAAAGCCTCTTATACAGGTCTCTACGTTTTGCTTGACAAGGTCTGTGAAAAATAAGATGGTCTATTTCATGTTTGTTTAGAGTTACTTTTGTCTTCAGGATGTGATGCAGTAATGTATTTTTGACTGCATACATGTATGCATTTGCCCTTTCTAAGGTTTAACACTTCAACTTCTCTTTCATCAAGTCCCTGGATCATAATCCAAAAGTAATGGTTTAGTATCACTTAAATTGTCATCTGAGTACATAGCTATTAAACACAGCTGAGCTGATAAAAGGAAAGCAGCTACTACTGATGAAATGTATTGATGGCTCAGCACTGGAACAAATTTATCAGTCTCTTTTATAATGTGTTATCACTAGTAACTGGTGTGGCAAAGTGGAGAGGGCACCATCCTGAGGAGCTATTAAAAGTCCATTTTTTCCCAAGGAAGTTTGCAACATTCAGATTGAAATGTTCTGCTGTGCTGTATTGTCTTTGTAACATCTCCTTCAGCCTTACAGGACATGACGCTGGCTGCAAGCCAATAAAGCAGATCCTACAAGAGGCTGCAGTTAAGATGAAAGGGATGTGAGCTTGGGGGAGGAAATGCAAATTTATTTGCATAGTCATGCCTGAAGAGCATGGGGAGCTGAACCTTCAGCACAGTTCAAGGATCTCTCAACAGACCTGTGTCTGCCTCACTCATTGTCTCTGCTGAGAGTCCAGGGGAAAAGCCAGCAGTAACCTTAACTCAAATGACTCTACAGCAAAAAAAGGGAAGTTCATCAAATCTGGGCTGTTATATTAAAAATGCAGCAAAAGCTTTTTCCAGGATGTCTTATCCTCTACAGCACTTCACATAAATACAGGAAAACTTCATCCAAGCACATATTTTTCTTTTAATGGCAAGACCCTAGGATATAAGTTTACAAAATTTTATTGTAAATTTTACAATATCTATTGTTCTTTGAGCCCTGCTTTGTGGAATCAATTGACTACATGGGAGGTGCCACTTTTGCTGTAACCACAGACATTTCTTTAGCCATCAGGATTTCAGAGAACAGTCTGAAAACAAACTCTGGAAGCCAAAGAAGAACACAAATTAACAGAATTCCATTTTTACCTGTCTTAAATCTTACCACCTTGGGAAGCTCAGCTCCAGTCTTGGACACCTGGGCATGACAGCATTAAGACACCCCAAACTCCTTTTGCTGGCCCAGAATCTACAAAGGGACTCAGAGGAGAAGCTCCCCAGCACATGTCAATGCAGATGTGATGACAAGCTCATGCACAATTTCCAAAGAGACACCTTGCAGCATCTGGCAGGGTTTTTCCCCAACATTACTGACTGCACCAAAGAACCAGAGTTCGAAATGCAAGAAAATCAACATACTTTGGGACTTGAAGGTAAGACAGCTGACTGAAGCTGTGACCTTGTGGGCTAGTGAAAAAATGTAAGGCTTGTTACTACATGTCTAGAAACCTTTTCTGAAAAGAAAACACAAGTGCATCTATTTCAGTAGGCATCCATTCAAAGGACCATACACGTTTTGGGCTTTTATCTCAACATCTGATTATATACGTGCAAAAAAAAAAAACATTTGATTCTGTCATCAAGCGGGCAATTTTGTTGTTTTATTGTTTCCTTTAAAACAGATGATAACTGCAAACAGTGCAAAATCAGGCTAAAAGCTTTAAAGCTTTAAATGCACAAAAGCTTACCTATGGCTTTTTTGTGGTGTATCTGACAGCTTTTCACTGATGAGTCATTCAGATCCGTGGTTAAAATGTCCATTAGGATCTTGCGGTGAATTCTACTATCTGATTGTTTTAACATTTCTGAGAGGATAAAGCAGCATGGCCACATTCTCCATTTCTAGAATGCAGTTGCAATAATAGGCCCAGAACTCCAGCAACCATTTAGCAATATTCAAGTCCTGTAAAATACCGTAGCTGTGAAATCTAACAGTCAAAACTTTGAGACCCCTCAAAATCACTCTGCTTTCCAAGATTTAGTTAAGCTTATCTGGGAAATTTATGCCAATGGGACTCATACACATTCATCTGCAGATGCTTGTTCAAAGGACAAGTCTCGTGATTTCTTCCATTTTAATTGAACACAGGATGTTGAAAGCATACTGTAAAACTCCTTTTCCAGTATCATTATTTCCTCCAAAACTGAGGTTTGAGTGGTTGATTGTTATGGAAATGAGTGAAAAATGTCAAGAGATTCTGAATTTCAAGTGTTTTGCATCGGATATCAGATCAGACTGTATTGTAATATGTAATTAATGGTGTATCTGTCTGGTCTACTCAATTACATTGCTTTTATAAACGGAAACAAATATTTCTTGTATGTATACACCCGGATGGCTAACTGGCATTAGCTGTATGACTCATAATTTTGAATATCTTTATATGCAGTTAAAATCTCAAGCAGACTGTTCCATCACCATAGTTTCTTGAATTTAATATGATATTAATTCAGCAAGTAACTTAAAAAGCATTTGAGATAAAACAAACAGTAAGAATATCACCTAATCTAAAAAATCCAGTAACAAAGGAAAGCTGTGGTTTTATAATCTTGCCTCAGAAGAGTCTTTCACATAATCACTCAAAATTTTAATTTCTCTGCACAGAATGAAATTCCAAATGGTTTTTGACAGTCATAACTCTTACGCAAACCTATTTCATTTTAGTAGCTGAACATCAATTCATACCTTAATGAAAAGCAAATCTTCAAAGTTCTCTCTCTCCCCTAGCATTTAATACAAATCAATGACACAACATGACCGCTATCACAACATCTCTCCTTGCAGATTATTTTCTTAGTTAGCTTCACACATTTAATCAACGCTACTATGATACTAAAATCACTTTGCTGCTTTTTTTGAATTTATCAAGACTCTCCCTCCAACTTTCAGTCAGCATGTAAGCTTGATATTACTGGTTGAAAGTACATTCATTTGAGGGCAATAGTTGCATGTAAAATAGCACATATTGTATTGAAATTTAGTGATCTAATTTAGGTGGAATAATTTTTGAGTACGTGTATCACAGACGGTGCAGTAGTTTATGTTTCAATAGGTCTCCTGTTACAAACTGTAAACTTCACTCAAGAAGCTCAGTAAAACATTTTGTATATATAGACTGACTGTGTGCTGACATTTGTAATAGTGCAGTAATCCCAGGGATCTTTCTATTTAGTTTGGCACCGTGCTTTTTACCATATCATTCGCTTTCTTTCTCTCTGGAGATATATAAAGGTTTAACTGGAGCTCCAGGATACACTGCACATGGTCAGAGAACTCATCGACAGCCAGCCAGCCTCTTTGTTACTCCTTCATTCTCTGGCCTTATGAAAAGGGCTGTTAATTCAGGAAGCAGCTCTCTTACCTCTGTCCCAGTGCTGCTGGAGTGATGGTCCTGATTCCTTCCATACTTGCACTGTTCTAAGCCTGCAATAACTCCAGTGACATCACCAGTACAACTGGTCTTTGTGATAGGAAAATGAAGCTCTTTATCTTTCTGAGAGTAAGTGTTCTTTTTTACTGTACAGTAAGTGCTTTTTCTGTATTGAAACTATTAAAAATGTCAGAGTGCATTTTGCAAGGCCAGAGTAATTTTACTTTTATATCAAATTCCAGTTTGAATAATTATAAGAGCCAGTTAAAATATGTTTTCAACTAAAAGGGGCAACATTTTCATGAAAATGTTTTCCTTCCATGCTGCATTTTCCCCACTGTGTCAAACCCACGTTTGTTCTTTCTTTTCACACTTAAATGTCTATATGCTCTTTAGCAGCCATTGCATTTCATCCTGGAGGTGACTGCATTTCACAGTGGATAAAAGAGACTCTTTTATAAATAGTAAAGTTAATTATTTCATCTTATTTCTTCATTTCCAGCAAGATTAGCTGTTATAAATAAATACATTTACAGTCATCAAATACTACTGCCTAATTTCCCACTAGATTCATTCTCTACATTTCTTTTTCATAAAATCAGACTCAGCTTTTTTATACAAAAAGGGCACATGATTTTTAATTCCACTAGGATTATGTCTTTGGGTCAAAGCATAATTGCCTACAATAAATAGAAGCATAAAAGAGTGACTTGGAAATGGAGAGACAATACGCTGGACCCATTTAAAAGACATCTGGTGCCCCAATTCACTGATAGCAATGCTGAAGGGCATTTGTTTTCCCCTGCTATGTGAAAATTCAATTTCCTTTGAACTAGAGGGAAATCATATTTTTATCGATTAAAGGGAAAGAGAAAAAGCAGACAGATATCAAATTTTGTGGGCATCACACTGAGCATCTCTGGCCTTGCATATGGTATGCTACTGCTTTAACTAAAATACTGTTGGTCTTAATTTCTTTAGACAGTGGCCAGATCTAGGGAGCCAAGTGTGCATCTGTGGGAAGACCAGTGAAGAAACAATGCCAAATCTTTACATTTAATTAGCCTCAGGCTCCAACTATTATTCAGCAGAGCAGCTTGGCAGGAAAGGTATATAATGTTTTGTAAGGTAAGAAAGGGTCTCCATTCCCCACCCTGGCACCAGATGGAACTAATGAACTACAATTAAAGTAGCATTTGCTTCATTCACAGATGAACTGACAGACTGAAAACTACAGGGGATGTATGCTCACTATTGCTCTGGAAAGGAGGGGCAGAGAGATTTTAAAATTCTAATAGTTGTGCACTAAGTAACCTCTGCACCCCTCTCACCAGCCCTAAATTCTCCTCAGTCACTGCAGCCACCTGCCAGTCCCTAAAACACCACCAAAAAAACTCTTCTCAATGTCAGCCTTCTTTGCAGTGGCCCCCAGACACACGTCTGGCACTGACTGTAGGTGCTTTGCACAATTGACTTTCTGATCCCTCAAGGTTATTCACACAGAGGAGTAAATGCCCTTTCAATCAGCTGTAGAGCAGCTGTGAACAGCTGGAACAATGTAAGACAGGCTGCCAGAGCTGGATCCCCTCCATTCAACTATCCTACCACTGTGGCAACACCTGAAGCTCCTCAGACCATGGGAAGGCGATGGAGATTCCCAACCACTGTGGGGCAGCTGCTATTCCCATGGCTGCAACAGAATGGCTCTGTGTGGTGAGGGGATTAGGGGATCATTGGGCTGGGAGCCCAAGGCAGCAATGTCACAAAGATTTACTGTGAACAGCAGCAGGAAACATTTGGGATAGTAACATCCAGAACTAAAATCTGCTCACGACTGATGGGAAAGTTAATTCACCCCTGGACAGCAGACACCACAACACATTCATCACAGAGACACAGGTCTGAACAGGCACTGCAAATACAGTCAAGCATCAGCTTAAGGTATCTCACTCCTTTGCGAAAAGAGTTTCTTTTCTATCATTCCCTCCAGTGGGTTCACTGCTCTGCCCTTTATCCCACATCCCATGGGGAAACAGGTAACACTGTTAAGTGTTAGGCAGAGTCACACAACAGTCTATAAGCAAGTCTTACCCAGCTACAGCTCTGTGGGTCCCAGAGGGTAAGATTACAATGTCAGGAGAGACCATGCTATAGAGAAAGCAAGCTCTGTCCTCACTGGTGTTGCCCAATTACCACCCTACTGGTACTAGAGGCTTAAATAAACATGCACCTTTCAGTGCAGATACTTCAGTCTACCTTTTATTAAGAAAAGGCATTCTCACAAACACAAATAACTTTTCCCCCTTCTCTTAAAAAAGAAAACAAAAATTTTGCAAAAAAACAGTCTGTGTCCAAAAAATGCCCTAAGAACTGAGAAGACTAAATGTTAATGTGCCAGTGGGAGGAATGAATTTCATAAGAAAAGGCAGCCAACTAAAACTGCCATATTCACACACTTAAGTCCACAGTACTGTTGTCTTGACTGTCGCATCTTACTTTACTCACCACAAAACTAGAAAAAAAGCAATTTCAGCCATTTCTATATCAATTTTTGCACTGGAAGGATTCCAGATAACTTCAGACAGTGATCTCACTGCAGTGAGATATATCAAGACTTTTCTATATACAAGTGAACTCTAATACACCTAGGATGGTTGCAGGACTTCTGTATAACAATGAAAAGTTTCCCAATATTGTTCACTATAACCACATCCATGGTAAAATACTTCACAGTTATTATTCAGTTATTATTCCTACACTTGCTCTCTGGCCAAACTTCTACTTTTTTTTTTTTTTTGGTACCTCTCTCACTCACTTTTCCATATCACTTTTTCCTCTGACCTAGGGTGGAATTAAGCTTCAGATCAAGTTTTATGTTGTCAGAAACAAGCAATTCTTTAGAAACAGGATGGCAACCACACAAAAAAGAATATGATACAGCAGTTGAACTTTCCGCTGTCATCCCTTTACCAAAATCTTGAACTAAGTACAACAGCCTGCTAAACAGCTGCGCAAAACTGTTAGAAGATACAACACATAACCAGAAGACACTTATCCGCTATTTACCTCACCTTCCATTGCTAATCAAGAGTGAAGGTGTCTAGGCCACTCATCTAGACTGTCAAAAAAGAAGGGGCAGAAAATTTGCTTCAGCTACCTTCAAACAACTCTTTCAGAAAAATACTTTTCAGAAACGCTTACTGAAGACTGCCTGCAGGGAGGTCTCTAAACCAAATGCATATGCTCCACACTGCCAAAGTGACCCACTGAAAGTTTATCTGCATTAGGGGTTTTACATCTCAGCCTTCTGTCATTTCAATGAACTTCTCCATATTTTATATTTAATATGTTAAGAATACAAATTCAGTTAGCTAACTATGTCTAATGCAAGCCTTTGGTTTTCACTGGGTTGAAAGCTCTTGCCTGCAGTAGCTATCACCTTTTACATTAACATTCTGTGTCAAGAAGCTGCACCCTATGACAGTAAGGGTCTAAAAGTTTTATGAGTGTATTCTGTAGCATTAAAATCAAAGAACCCAAATCAATGCTACAGATCACAGAATGCATCATTGGGAATTTCTCACCATTAAGAAAACATGCCTTATGATCTATGTTGTAAATACACACTCAATCAATTTTTAAAACATATTTTACTCTGAGTGCATAGTGATGGTAATGGGAATGGCAAGAATGTCACTGAGAAATTCCTGCCCAAATGTCTCCCCTGAGTGTAAGATGTTTTATTGAACTGATACGTGAAACTATCAAGACAGTCATTACAAATACAGATACCACAGTTTGTTAGTTACAGCCAGACTCTTTTGTAGAACTGGTGACTAAATTTATACCCATTAATAATGTTAAAAACTGATTCTGTAAGGTCAATACTTCTATAATCCATAAAGGTGCAGATCACATGATGAGATGCAACTTATCTTCATATAATCTTCTGCACAGTGGCTTATAAATACATTTTCCTCTGATAGGTAAGGTAATGGTTCAGCAGAATTCCAAATTTTCCTGAAAATTTATTCAAACAATAATGAAAATCAGGCTGTTATATTAGCCTTGATAATACATGCGTGATTACAAGCAAATTTTTTAGAATCATAAAAGAAAGAAGAAAAGAAAACCCAGCCCAAGAACCAGTCTGAATGAAAGCAAACCATACAATTTTGAACTCTTCTGTTCTGTTCCTGTACACAGGAATGTAAGAAGTGAAAGCAGGGTGGGAAAGGCTGACCCAACTGCTTAGCATTCAAAGGGCATGAAACAAAGAAGTGAGAAGGGTCTAAACTTTCAGCTTGCATCTGCAGCCCACTCGGTACTGCTCAGTGCTAGGCTGATACAACTTCCTAAACTGTAACATTTCAAGGTAATGTGGAGTTCAATTGTATTTTAAGTGGAGAGAACTCCTCTAGGAATTAGAAGAATCAATTACTGCAGATTAAGCACACCAGATATAACTTTTGTGTGAACCCTTAATTTGAAACCAATAGGTTTGGCCCTCAGTAGAAAAGCATGCATTTTGTAACTTTCACTTTAAACAGTATTTTCTCAAAGTTTTTCACTGAGACTCTCTATCACACTGCCTTCCTACCCATTCCTTCCAATTAAGTGCTCTTGCACATCAGCATCTGTTATCCTTTGGAGTCTTTCACTTTTGAAGCAATGACTTTTTTACTGAACTGCATTCATTGCTATTGCAGATTTCTTTAAAATGTCTAAAAATATTACTAAACAATAAACCTCTACATTGGCTAATTATTTCAATTTTTCATTCCGAAGACTTAAGGGCAAATCCATATTAGACAAACTGACGTAACCCTATGGTTTCACCAGTCCATGGCTCTGTTTCACATACACAGTAAAAATCCAATTTACCTTAGTTGGACCAGCAATCACTGCTCAGAAGGGAAGAAAAGGCCTGGGACAGCAGTGTTATGGCAAACTCACAGAACTGGAGAGGTTTTACCAGTTTCTGATGTATTCTGGTTCTGTGTGTGGACATTAATCTGTCACTTTTATGGGCACTCAAATTATTTAACCTATTTACACATAAGCAAAGTTTTTCAGAGGAGGACGAAGAGAAGTTCCAAAGCACATTGGAAATCTAATCCTCATTTACAGGAACAGAAAGTAATTATTACTAGATGGCCAATTGCATGCTAGTTGAATTGTTGTCTGTAGATGCAGAAAGCAGGAAATGTTCATATCACAAATTTATTACACCTCTCAAAGTTCACTTTGAGATAGCCTGAAAAGGAATGAATGGACTGAGAGACGAAGATATTAAAAACAATGTTTTCTGCTTAAACTACAATATCTAGATATTTAAATGAATAGTTCTGCTGTGATACTGGAGTACATTACCTTTAGACATGGACAGGATACACTGCAATACCTCAGTCTTCAGTACATTCACATTATATTTATTTACTACTACTACTAGCATTTTATAATACTAAGATACCTGCAACACCAGCAATGATACAGAACTTCATAATAATGTTTAGGGAAAAAAAGCATGAGAGATTTATACAAACATTACCAGAAAATTTCTGCTACTCGAACCTATGCAAACAATTTATAGTAGTATTCCTAATTCTGCTTCCTAGGTAATTCATGGGAATTCCAGATACTTCAGTAGAAAAAAGAAAATTCAAGAGACCTAAATTACTCAGGGAACTCTTTCATTTTCAGATGTAATACAGGCTATTTGATCAAGGAGCTACTTTGGAAAATGTTTTTCCCTATATTTCTGCCATGTCCACTGATTATAAATAGTGGTTACTAATGATCGAGAAACATAAGAATAAAACATTGGCAAAAATTAGCTGCCAGCTCTCAAATTTCCTAGAATTAATTGACACATCTTCCTCACTTAGAAGAGAGCTCCTGATGCAGCATCCCACCTACCAATCCCTTCTGTGAACAAAAGTGCACCCTTCTGACTTTGGTTGGGGATGTGCATGTTGAAATCCAGATTAAAGATCTACTGTTCAGACCAGTCTTGGATTTACAGGGAATTGGTGGCAGTGAGAAGAGGGGAAGAAGGTGGTAATGGCTGGCTGAGAAAGCTGTAACACTGTTCAATTCACAGTGCAGGTGAAGAGAAATCTGTAGCACACAGCAAGCACGGCTTTTCTACCTTTCCTGAAATGAAAGTTTGCATCAGGTTCTACTAATGCACCTAGAAGCCACTGCAAAGGCTTCCGAGCTTACAGTTTACCATGCTGAGTGAGAAGAATAGCAGCGTATTGTGGACTATTTGCATCAGGTTTTCTTCAGTTTATTTCTTCCCTCTCATTCTGTAAGATCACTCATAGCAGCTCAGAAATGTCTAATGAAAAGAGAAGTAGTATATCTGATTCCAGTCATGCTGTTCTAAGGGAATTAATCGGAGTCGTCATTACCTTAAACACTTTCATTCAGAGTGGGTTTTATGATGAACTCAAGAAAAGTAAATGCTGTTTCAAATAGGTACCTCTATATATTAAATCAAATAAATGAATGATAAAGTGCTGGCACTTTTTGGCTGTAATCCTGTTATTGCTTAGAGCCATTTCTAATGCAAATGAAGAATGATGTAGCAGAGCTATTTAGCGATTTTCTTTGATGGGCAATGGTGGCTGCTGGGAAGTGGCAGGAAAGCAACTGCTTGAATATGGAGTGCTCCAACATGTCTTGTAATATTCCCTCCCAAATCTAATGATCAACCCTCCCTTCTGCAAAGTGCTATCTTTAAACAAGGCTCTGCTGAGCAATACAAGCCTATCTCTGCATAGAGGCCAAGCTGCAAGAGGTGGGTGTAGTCATACAGGATTTTAGGAAACGTGCAATTTCTAGTGAATTCTTTTATGAAAATCCACTTCTGTCTGCCTATAAAAATGTATTTAATAAGGATAGGACCATCACTTGGTCATCCAGGACTCCCTCCCAGGGAAGCATGAACTTGCATAGGTAAGAATGCACACTTGTGCCTTCTGAATGTCAGGGCAGTGCATCAAGGACAATTTGGGAACCCCAGCTGAAGGATATCTTCACAGCTCTGCCACAGCCTTGTAGGATAATACCTGCGTGCAACTTGGCAAATGACTCCGTGCACAAGCTTTACAACAGAAAAACTGGGAAATTAAAGATGGTTTAACATCCTGTAGTGCTTTAAGGTCTGTGGATGATATGCATTATGAAATGCCAAAAAGTATTAGTGAAATCTAACTAGTGAAAGAACACTGATTTCAGTCTTGGGAAGAAAGAGAGGCTTGGGAACTGTCCCTCTATTTAATAAAACATTACATAGGGCCAGTAGGAGGTTGTAATCAAGTAAGAGCATACATATAAAATGGGTTAAATTATATGTCTACTGTAAATTCAAGCACTGAAAACTTTTTCAGAGACCACAAACTATCTGGACAATGTGAAATTGTGCATAAATATCAGCTTTAAAATGGAATAGCATGTTCTCTCCTCAGGATATACATGGGGAAAGAATAAGCCACATTTAACTTCAATTTCTTGGAGTCCTTTCATGTCTGTGTTTCATAAATGTGAGATGTGGCACTGAATGGAAACCCCAAGATACCAAGACGCAACACTGCTGGCTGCAGCCCAAATTCCATACATTCAAACCCAATAACATGACATCTGAAGGGGCAAAGTGCTACAGAGAGCTAGCAAGGAAGAAAGTCCAGATCGCCCCCATCCGCATTAGCCACCCCAACATGGAGAAGAGCCAGCAGTGCCACAGAGCAGGTGTAGCCCTTCATGGAGTGAGCACCTGGGGACACTCAGAGAGACCCAAATGTACCTTCCCCAGCACTTAGTGCACGTTGCTACACACTTAGGGGGAGAAAAGCTATTTATACTGCTGTGTCCCAGGGAAAAATGAGACATTCTGAAGCAAATGAAAATATCAATAAACCCACTTCCACTAGGAAAACAGGTCTGGAAAACCGGGCAGACCTTACTGAAGAAAATGGCCAGGAAAGAAAAGAAAACCTCAGAAAGATGTTTTCCAGTCAGACTGACCAGGCTTGAAGGATGCTAACCAGCATTTTTGCAGCAGTATTTCACTACCTTTTTGCTCAGACTTTTCCATCTGAAGAATGACTTCGGAAATGGAGAAGCAGGGCTCGCTGAGATCCATATGTTGCGCTGAGAAGAGACGTGACTCTGAGCATTTTCCACAAGACTGGGCAGGGCAATCTGTCCTCAAAGGGCATATTTACAGGAAATCATCAAAGATAAATTTGTGGTTTCCATGTTCCTGATTGGGGCAGATGATTGCTATTCCAGATCCTCAGGTTTCCTGCTGTTTTCAATACTTTGCACTTTAAACTGTCTTACAACTGACTTTGGTCTTTTTTTGTATTTATTAAAAAACACTTCCATCCATTTAACTAGCTGATGTTTTCAGAGTCCTTTGAAGTTGTAAAGTACTGCAAATTTAGAAACTGTTCTTAATAATCATTTGGACAAATGGATCCAGAAAATTGCATATTGATGGAAGGAGTTTATGTTCTTTGCAGTCAAATATTTCCTCACTCGTTTCATGCAAAATTGCTTGGCCAAACAGATTTTCCCAAGGCGCTCTCAATAATGAATGTAACTTTCTTTTGTTTCTGGCTCTTCTCCGAACCCATCAGGAAAGGGTAAAGCAAAATGACATAGGTCTGTTGCCTCCTGTAACCCTCTGGGCCTGTTTTCTGTAATGTGATTGTTTGAAAATCAGCAGTTTTCTGCCAGGAAATAAAATAAGCCATTTTCCTTCCAAGTAACACTGAAAAAAATCTGAATGCCATAGAGCCTGCTCACTCATGCAACATTAATTTTTAACAGAATCAATTTTGTAATCTTTCAATTATGGTTTATTATAATGATAATAATCACTGTGAAATCAGGTTTTTTTCCACTGCTTGTGTTTGTGGCTGTCATCAAACCACTTTCAGCAATGCTGAAAACACCTGGACTAATAAACCAAGCATTATTTATTTATACTTTAGTTTTACTTATTTAGAAATGTATTAAACATCAATTCCCTTAGCAGTTGGTGATGTTGCAAAAACTAAAAGCAAATATCTGTAGTACATAAAGACCTTAAAGTCACTGCCAGACTGGCTATCTTGTACTGTTATGATTGAAAAGTGCTTACAAAAACCCCAAAACAAACCACATGGACCTTGCTCATTGCTAACACACGAAGTGAGTCTCTCTGTGAACACCTCTTGTGCTGGAAGCACAGAAAGGCTGCCCTTGCTCCAGTCAGGCAGGCACAGACCAGATCCCTTTGTCTTTCACTTGGAGATCACACTGTGCTGGGTGGTTGGCACACTCGAGCGCTGACATGAAGCATTCGTGGTACCTCATATATTCACATTGATATAAATTGCCCTGTAACAGCTTCAAGCCTTCATCAATGTTCACATATACAGAGCCACATACCTGTGTGACAGGGAACATGCATTGTTCATACAGCAGATCATGCCAGGGCTTAGCATTTAGCAGCAGGAGGACAATGGGTTTATATTATGCTCACATTTTACAATAAAAAGTGTACAGAAAAATCACTTGGTTTCTGATCAAAATCTGAGCTCCCTGCTGTTTTAATTCCTGTAACCAACAATCGTCAATAAATAATCATGCACAGCTTCTATGTCCCACTGTGATATTTTGTTTTTGTTTTAAGAACTGGATGTACTGAGTTGAGATCTGTAATTCCAGATCAGGCTTTCAGGTGTTCTGCTCCAGGGTTCAAGAGCATGAGGAAGCGCAAGGACAAGGGCAAGGGCACAGAGGGGAGAACTGTTCTTCCATCAGATACCTTGCAGGTTTGTGAGCTGTTTAAAAAGACATCGTGCTGAAGACAGGAGGTGTGTTGGAGGCAATACATTTCACCATAAAAAGACAAAAGGCTGAAAGAATTAAGTTATATAGATGACAAACAATGAGGTAGGAAATAAAGGAAGGAAAAAATGTCCAAAATATCAGTAAAAAATGTCAGGGAAGGAAAAAATATCTGAAGAAAAGAAAGAAACATGTAAAATGGAAACGAGTATCCCCTCGGAAAGAGTGAGGCCAGCAGGTCGAGGGAGGTGATCCTCCCCCTCCACTTGGCCCCAAGGGGGCACATCTGGAGTACAGTGTCCAGTTCCGGGCTCCTCAGGACAAGAAAGACAAGGAACTACTGGAGAGTGTCCACAAAGATTACAAGGGGTCTGGAGCATTTCTCTTATGAGAAGACACTGTGAAAGCTGGGCCTGTTTAGTCTAGAGAAGAGAAGACTGAAAGGGGACCTCACTAATGCATAGAACTATCTCAAAGGTGGGTGCCAAGAGGATGGTGCCAGACTATTTTCAGCGGTGCCCAGTGACAGCACTGAGAAGCAATGGCCATACTAAAACACAAGTACCACCTCAACATGAGGAAGGACTTCTTTACATCAAGGGTGGCAGAGCACTGGAACAGGCTGCCCAGGAAAGGTGTGGAGTCTCCCTCTCTGGAGACATTCAAAACCCACATGGACAAGTTCCTGTGTCACCTGCTCCAAGTGCCCTTGCCTTGGCAAATTGAAGGGTCTGAGATAGCTGCAAGAGAAGGTAAAATGTTGCAATGTTTCAAGAATTGCTTGGGGCCAGGCATCAAGACTCACAGACAATGTATGCCTTTGTATTGAGCTTTCCCGGCATCCGAACAGAGACTCAGACGGTTACCAGGCTCTGAACACCCTAAACCCACATACACTGTGGCTCACAAACTCAACCCATCATTTAGCTCACTGGAACAGAAAATTAAACACTACCTTTGCAAAGACACAAGACCTGCCACCTCAGAGGAGACAATCCTGAAGCTGGATGCACCAACACACTCAGCTGGCCTCCAGCCTCACTCTCTTCTATAGTATTCCCACCCTCTGAGCCTGGAGATGTCTTAAGCTTCCCATCTGCTACAGGCAGGAGCAGCTGGGAATGTGGCAGGAAGGTGAAAGTCTACAATCCCCTCCCCTTGACAGGAAAGGCTGCTCTACCTGCTTGGTGGGGAGGTCAGGCTGTCATGGACTCTGGCAGGTGTGAGGCTGCCAGCTGTGTCTGTGGCTCTCCTCACCACCTGACCTCCCAGTCTGGAGCACTCCCTGGCTGTACAGGGATAGGACACTGGGCAGATGAGGAATGACAGAAGGCCAAGTCATCCATTCACTCATTCATTAAGAAATCAAGTAATTTGTTTCTGAAATGTAGGCAAATAACACTAATTACATATTATACTATTAGACCACAGACATCTTCTATTGCTACA
Organism: Sclerurus mexicanus; assembly: GCA_013396755.1. Classification (NCBI taxonomy): domain Eukaryota; kingdom Metazoa; phylum Chordata; class Aves; order Passeriformes; family Furnariidae; genus Sclerurus; species Sclerurus mexicanus. Next base: position 1,464,465 of record VWZF01004475.1, on the reverse strand, counting down.
ATTCGGTATAATACCTAGAAAAATCAATGCAATTATATTTTTAATGCCTAATTCATTCATAACTACTTAATTCATATCTCTTAATTCTGTTTTGGAGTGAAACAGATTAGATTACATAATTTCAACTTCCAAGAGTTTGGCATTTAAAGGTAACATTCAACCAAATAATTACATTGAGAAAATATGCAAAGTATTAAAAACTGAAGGACAACCTTACTGCATCTTTAAAAATCAGCATAGTCTAATCTGAATAGAAAAATACCAAAATATCTTAATTCTAATTAGTGTTCCTGCCATTAGATAATTTGGGAGCTCTATCTACGCATTCCTGAACTAAACACTTACAAAAGAGAGAGGTTTCTCTATCCATGTCAAACCATTGTTTTTGTATTTGTTCTTGCATGTTCCACCTCTGGATACATCAGAGAAGCAACTTGCTCCTGTGCCTGACAATGCTGCTCACTTGTAGACAATACTAAACCAAAACTGCCACAGATCATAGATAATGTATACATTTGACATTTCTCATTCCCCTAAGGGAGACAATGTTCTACCGACTGACTCAGTGTCAAGCTGCCTTCATTTTTCTAACACTTCAAACCTATGGAACATAAATTTAAATTTTTTTTTTCAATGCAGTCATGTTGCAAATTTGACACGATCTGATAATTTCAAAAAAATTTTTTTAGGAAGACTATATATACCATTTGATAAAAAAGAACTTGTAACCATTGGTTTTAAAACAGTCATATTTTTGAGCACATAGAGCAGACACAAACTTTACTGAAGCATGTCGGTGTACAATTCTGTGCAAAATGTGCTCTTTACGGGAAGTGCAGAAGTACTGTAAAATGTAATTAGATAGAACCTTCTCTGTTTTCATTAGCTGTTAACTTTATGCAAAGATAAACTAAAGCATAATGAGTCTTTTCATTATCATGTAATTATTATTTCAATGGCTACATTACAAGCAACAGAATACTATACATATTTCCACCTCTCATATTAGTGGGCAATTATTTTGAAACTTTATATTATATTCTACCCACAAAGACCAATGTATTCATGTCACCATTTTAGTATAATGATGACCACGGTTTTCAAATCAGTATGACAGCCTTAGGGGAAAATGTAAAGTGATAATGAAGAAAATATTTATATTATATGCCAGTTTCAGGCCTGGTAGGCAGACAGATGTAGTTTGAGGAACACGTGTGGTACTACTCTTGCTATTGGTATCCTGAAACTGGCTAAATTTATCTGACACCAGTGGTTATTATTTCAAAAAAAAAGGGAAAACTTTCAAGTGATCCAAAATTAAAAGCTTGGAAGGGAAATTGGAATAAGCCTTCTTTCAATGTATCATCTCCAAGTACCGTCCTAAACCATATCCAAAAATAGTGTCTGAAATATTCTATTTCCCACTAACACTGAACTGGCCTTAGTTACTCATCCATTCATTGCCTTCCTTCTAACCAAGCAAAACAGTGTAGCTTGACAGGAAGTGATTAGACAGATCTAAGCAGTATATAAAGCTTGAGGCTATCCTGAGAATATCCTGTAAGAAGTTAAATGAAGTTTCATATCCCCAAGGCACTCCATGAGCAAGAATCAAAATACCCTTAGGAGTGAGAAGGCTCTGGGATGTCACTGCAGCTGAGAATCCCTGGCACAATCTGTACAGTGAAGCAGAAATCCAACTCTGTTGAACACTTTGCTTTCTTGGCTGAGGAGGTAAAGGCAATTTGAGACCATGAAATAAGCCCCGAGGAGTTAAGGACCACTGCTTTCTTCTACTCCAAATACAAAACGTATTTCAACAGTGTCATCACTTAGAGAAAAACAGAGCAGCACAGAGAGAGAGGGAGCAAAAACCCACAACCACTAAGCTCTGGCAAAGACACAATTCTCCCCTTGATAAAAGAAAAAGCTACACGTGACAAACAGTAGGCACATTTCTTAAAGGACCGGAGGAAGGTGGGGATAGAAGACTTAAATGGATGAACACAGAGTAGGAAAACAAGTAATACTCAAAAAACTTGAAACTAAAATTCTTCTTTTAGAGGAATACTGCTTTGCAGATATGCTTCACATTATTTTCTTTCCCTAATATTTTGGTTGATTGTAAAATGTCGAGACTACCGCTAATTCCACACAGAAGGAAATGTTGGAACATTACCATCTTTGGCTGAAAACAGGTTATAGAGCAGCAGAAATTTGTTCCATTTTGCAGTTCCAGACCACTCCAGCCCAAAATTAGCAGTTTATGAGATTGAAATGCCTTCACGGTAAGCATACAGCAGTCAAAAAGCCCTATGAGCACAAATTTCTGCACAGCAACAGCTTCTGCTTTCCCTGAGTGTTCTTTACTCAGGGAAGTAAGTTGTAAAAGGGGAACAAATATTCTTTGTCTCACAAAGGCATTTTGAGTCTAAGTGATATCTGCAATATTTTCAGAAATGCGCTCATGTTAAATGTTTGGAACACTCTTTGGAGACAGGAGAACTAGCAACTCTAATGAATTTTCTTCAAGAAAAATTCTGTAACAACATATGGAGAGCAAACTGAACACAGAGCACATATTTCTGACATTTATCTTTGTTTTTAGTGTTAAGATAAAAGCATGCTGTTTGTTTCTTAGAATTTCATCTGCTATCACTTTCCTTCCATTCTCTGACTTCTACACTAGTGACATCGTCTGCAGCAATTTTCAAATCTTTGCAACAAATCCTGTGCTTTGAAAGTTTTAATGAGTCATGTAGAGAATGTTATTAGGCAGGGAGGATATGCCTCCTTTCTGTAACCAGCAGGACTAGAGCAGAGAGGATACGGGTGCTGGGATGACTTACTTTTTAAAATAAAAACAAAGAAAAAGAAGTCTCCAAAGATCAGGACGGGATACAAACTGCAAACTTGCAAAGAACAAATACAGGCAGTTAAAAACCTTTTCTTCTATTGCAATTGCATGTTTACTGAATACCAACATAGCAGACAGGGCTGCTCAGATAATGAGATGAGTGGTGTCTCTGGTACACAGTCCCAACTGAATGCTGCCACAATCGGGAATTTCTTATAGTCGTGAAATAGAATGGCTGAATCTCGGAATATCTGTGTAAAAAATCATTCCTCTTCACACCCACACTAAGCCCCATCATGGTGATATCTGAGATGTCACACAAACTGTTTGAAGACATAAGATTTAAGATTCATAATAAATCCCCACTGTTATAGTTATGTTTTTCCAGAATGTTATAACTTCCAAAACCTCCTGAAGATGTGAGTCTCTCAGAAAAATTGTACATGCTGCTCTTGTGCATGTTACTCTTTAAATGCATAGCTGCCTCACAGCTAAAAGCTTGGAGAATTTGAGTATCACAAGAACTGTATAGGAAGTAGTCGGCAATTGTTTTCTAAACGCAGGTTGTAGCATGTCCCAATAGCACACCACGTTCTCCAAGAAGCATGGCTATGAATCCTGAGTTACCTTTAAAGACATGTACCATAAATCCATGTGCACACACATACATTTGTACAGTTTTGTTGTTCTGAAATTGCAGCCTGAATTCTTCAGGTGGGATACATGATAACACACATAGAAATAAAACAACATAGAACATTTGCTCTGTTTTCATATGCATAAAAATACATACTGAAGATGTGCACAAGCAAACGTCAAGTCAACAGTGAGTTCTAAATTAACTCAGTGAGTCACAAAAATTCACCATTTCCCCCTAGTTTTTATCTCACCTAAGATGACTCATATAGGCTTGATTAATGGAAAATTAAATTTTCCATGCTGAATTTGCTTACCAATCTTTCTACATTTTAAGGTAAAATACTACAACATCAATTCAGGCTAAGCTTTTTCTACTTTCAAACAGTTTTTCTTTTGCTGTATTGCCTCCTTGTACAAAGCTTTGAGAAGACACTGTTTTCTAAACATCGTTCAGTGAGATAGTTGAGATTAGTTCTCATACACTTTTTGTTATAATAATATTTTCTATTAAATTTGACTAATTATCAGGTGGACAGATGTATAGAAACTCATCTCTCTATCTGAAGCAAGAAATCACTGCAGTGTTTTATTCCCTGTCTCCTAAAGTTGCTACGCTCACTTGAGGATATGTGCAATCTATGGTAATCACTCTGTGTTCTTCAAGACAACTGTTTCAGCTGGCAGCACGATTGAGTTAAAAAATAGACTAATTTCTTGATTCTTTTAATAATTAGCTCTATTCCTTTAAAATTCTAAGCTCCTTTAGGCAAGTCGAGGTCTATTTTACACACTGTGATCTGAAAAATCAAAAATGTTGAACTATGGAAGATGATCCAGTAAAGGTTCTACGAACACTGGGGACTTCATGTGTAATCTGTGCTTCTGCTAATTTTTCCCTCCAGGACTTTTGCTTTTGCAACTGTAAAATATCCTCGCCAGCAGCAGCAAAAGCTGAGAGCACTGCAATCCACCGTGCTAGCACGTGACTCCCTGACTTACATCATCCTTTCAAAAGGTGTATGTTCATGGGATGTGAGAAAATTCCAAGCAGAATCCCATCTATATGTATGGTCTCAGTGCTCCTTCTGAGAGGTACCAGCAATGTTCTCATAACCATAAAAGCCGCAAAATATTTAAAGGACAGAATGAAAAAGCTGCACATGTAATTAGGACTATACTAAACATTGTATAAAGATTTAATATATGGCTTGTCAGGAGCAGAAAGCAGATTCAGTGGCACTTAAAGAATACATGATAAATTAAAAGCAATAGATGTTGGATAAATTCAAAGAACATGTGAAAATGCACTAGGTCCCGATTATATATTTCTTGTCTTAAATCATTAAGTAAAAAGAAATAACTCTATGGCTAAAGTCAGCAATCACCTGAGAATCAATAGGTCTCTGAGCCCACACCAATCTATATGAAGCCACAGTTTTATTACAAAATAATAGCTAATATTGATATCTTTTAATAAAGTTTCACTTTACTATGTAATTAGTGTAATGTACTAGGAGCTGTATTTCTTAACAAAAGTGCTGGTGCTTTGTACAGCATTTACTGGCATGTTAATAAAGAATGGACTTCTTCTATTGAGTTCCATCTGCCTAATAGAGAAAAATGTTCATCTTAATTAGGAAAATCTTCATGAAGAATATAAATGCAGTTACTAATGGGCTGCAGGGAATAAATGTAGGACACTCAGGAACAACTGGTGTTTTACCAGGAAATGGAAGAGTGAATATAAACCCCAAAACAGTTGTTGGCTGTCTGGTGATGGACCACAAATAGCAATAGCCATTGGGCTTTTAAGTGTTTTATAATGAAAAATCTATGTACTTCATTAAGGTTTCATGCTTTAGACCCTTGTTTTTTCAGGTAATAAAGCAGTCTTTGACAATGAAACTATTTAAACCCTCTATGAATTAAGATGGACAAATCAATTAGCATTTTTGGAAGGGATTATTTTATAAAAAGAAGGAATGGAAGTGCCAAGCAATGGTTCAAGAAAGATCCACTATCAAGTACTTGAAAAATGGTCCCTATATCAAACAGATATTTTTGGGGTTGCTGTGATGCTCTCAGGCAGTTGAGAACATTTTGCTGACTTTACTAGTGCAGCAGTGGATATACACCATCATGATAAAGACTACAGCAAAAAGTAAACTACAAATCCTTTTTGTCCTTAAAAATGTTTCGACAGGCATTATACATTTCCTCTGTCAGTCTGAATCAGTTTTGTCATCTTTTCCTTCCAAAAGTTCTGTAATTTAAAAACAATGCTATTCCCTAACTCTCTTATTCATCTTCCAGAAACTGTACTTTTTTTTAGAAAAAGCACATTAATACAAAGCATTGATGGGACATACTTCCCAAGTATCAGAATCTAACTCTGAGCCAGGCTCAGTGTCAATGTTCACAGCTTCCCAATTAAAATCTGCTTTCTGCAAATTTTAACTAATACTAGCAAAGATTTTATATTTCCACTGAATAGCTTTGATAGGAAAACCAATACACACATCCAAACAAGTGCAAAAGTGAAAATATCATTACTATAATATTTCATTCAAGCCAACAACCAGGAAAATGGCATAGAATTCTGACATGCTGGACACTGACAGCTTTACTACCTCAATTCACAAAGAATATCACCGAACAATACAAGTTGCAGCTGTTTGAGCCTCAGAGAATGTAATTTCATTTATTCATTTTACTGACATTTTTACTAGACTATAGCTTCATGTAGATTAGTCAGACACATGAAAAACCAGATATTAGCTAAGGTGAAACTGTGATGACTGCAGTTGTCTAACAGTGTCAATCCAAACTTTAGAAGAATATAATTTGCTAGCTCTAAATGACAGAGATATAATATAGATCTCGTATATCACCAAAGTAATAAATAATTAGTGAGCAGAACTGAGTAAAATAGCAGGTTGAGCACACCCCCAAATTTTTAATCTTGATGCAGAAGTCAGCAATCAGAATGATCTATCTTTCTGCTTTGAATGATAAAACAGCTTTCTTGCAATCCAACACATAGCACCATCTGGCATGAACAGAGGAAACTAAGAACAACCTGAAGAGAAGCACAAAAGCAATTTAGTTTCTTCAGAATTGTCCATGATATTTACACAAGTCTTTCAGAAACAGCCATTTTACTTCAAATGTGGCTCAGTGAACCTGCCTTTCATGGACATGTGTGTGTAGCGAATAATCTGAAAAAAAAAAAAAAAGTTGAATTGAACTGAATTGTTTAGTTATGGGATGGCTGCTGTCAGAGTTAAGACAATGTGTGTGTAAAGTCAACTGACTACCAAACTGGCTGGGTTTCAGAACATTATCTCACATCTCTTAACGGGAATTTTAGGAGCTCGGAACGCATCTCAGCAGAGCTCTTTTTAGTAGTTGCTTATAAGAATGCCTACAGACACCAAGTTGTGCTGTCCTTTCAGCAGAATCAGCACACTCAGTACTGGCTGCTTGTTGGGGCTCGGTGTCCTCCACGTGCAGCGGGCAGGAGCAGCCCGATCACACCGTCAGCCCCGAGAGGGGATGTGGAGCTGAGCCACCAGAGGCACTACTCAGAGGCACAGTGCTGAGTGGTTAGCCTGAGATGTTTGTAGTATAAACACAAATGGAGTCTGCAGTCCAGATAACATTAGACTGCTTCACTGATATTAGCCCAGATTTATTTCAGCGTTGCTTTCTGAAAGTGACTTTTAATGCAGACTGTTTTCTAAATTATCCTTAAAAGACACTCCTTTCTTTCTCATCACCTTCACCTAAGGCAATAACATCCAGTAGCATTGATCTATTTGCTGCTAGTTTTCATTAATTTTACCCTCCCTAAGGGTGGTGCAGCTTTGGTGCCAGCTAATTAAAACCTATTTAGGGATGCTCAGTGCACTTTATCAGACCAGAATTAGCTTTGCTGTTTTAATGAAGACTACAGTTTTCCCTGTTATTACCAATTAAATGCTATTATACCATATTGCATTATATTTGTAATGCATGGCAAAGATATAGATGGCTTTAGAACCACTTATCTGGATTGAGGTACATACAAAGGTGCCACATTGAGGAATTATCCAATATTTCTTTAAATCCTTTCACTTGAGTCAATATATATAACACACCAAAACATTAGTGAAGAACTGAAAGAAGCTGCCAGATTTACACTCCCTCTAGGGAAGTACCAAGTAAAATGCATTAATGAAAAATTGTGAATGTCTGCTAACGAATATTATTTATGTACAATTATTCAAAGTGGACAAGCATTCATCACCTTGAACTCAAATGCTTCACTAACTTCACTCCCAGAAAGAACATATGTCCCCCAGATTCATAACACGCATGCAAGGTTAATTATCCATTGTGGATAGTCCATATCAGAGGGTTATTTCATACTGCTGCAGAATTAAAATATGCTTCATAATAAAATATATAACCTCATTTGTTACAAGTTATTTAGAAGTAATTCTTGTTTCTTCCACGCATCAGTAATAAATCATTTGTCAATACCAAAGCTGTGGGTTTTGAACCTACACCTAGTGAAGTCAGGGATAAACTTCCCATGCCAGTAGTGCAGGACCAAAGCTTTTCTGCAGTAAAGAAGTGACAGCAGCACATATCTGGTAGTTACTTTTCACAACATCCTTTAAAAACTTCAGCACCACAGGGATGAAAACTACTGAAAAGTCCCACTCATTACCTAAAAAGATTGTACATTAAAGAGTAGAAACAGAAAGCTCATTAAAGGCTCGACAGACTAGAAATCTGTTGCAATCTTACTATGCATTAGTACCATACACTGCATAAAAAGACAGTATTTTAGGATTAAACTAAAATAGATGTTGTTGCAATCCACTCAGTACATTTTAAAATACGAGTTTGAAATCGGCTTCCTTCCAGAATTTTTGCTGGGAACATGTTGAAACAGACCTCTGTTCAATCTAATATTCCAAGCAAGGGTTGATGTTTCTCTGAGGAACTGAAGGAATATTTGGCTGAGGAACCTGAGTTCGCCTCGGCTTTATAATAGCCTGGCACAACGTGCAAAACTATTTTCATAACCCACAAATCTCTTCTGTTCTCCATTTACTGCTGCCACAAATGCCACATCGGTCTAACAGCCTCATGACCCTCCCTCAAAACAGCAGACAGGTCCTGCAAGTTGAAGATGCTACAGAAAATGAAATAGTTTCCAAACTGAGGTCACCGATTAGTAGGGAGCTGCAGGATGTTTTCTTGAGATACAGAAGGTATTGGATGGTGACACACCAGTGATTTCCCTTGTTTCTGGCTGACAACAGCATTAAATGATGTTAAAAACATCACTAAGTATTTGATGTGCAAAAGTAGGACTATAAATGAAAGTTGCAGTAGATACAAGGATTTTATGATTGCCACTTTGAGAACTGGTGGGGGTTTTTCACCATCAAAGGATGCACATGCAATGTGATGTGGGTCATGAGGCAGGCTCATAAAAATTTACCACTGTTCACAATGTGAAACTTAAGGAGAAAGAATATGGGCCACTTTGACTTCAGGCTGCTTAAGAACTTTGTTATAAGCACTGGGAGAAGTGAAGTTCAATCTGCTTTTGACATGAAAAGAAGCATTTGTATTGTGTTAATTGCGTAATCATAAAAGCTTGAGATGTGTTAATTCGTTGAAGAGGAATGGATTAGGCTGGAGATGAGGATACTTAGCCATTGAATGATGAGAGTTTTTCAAAGGAAAAAACAGAAATTTTTTCAAGGTCTGGTCTCACAATAAGGATTTTGATAAAGTACTGTAAAGTCACTGTGACCTGACTGACTCATAAATGTAAACCAATTTATTTTTAGCAACACAATAATGTACCCATGATCATATTTATCTTGATTAATATGTAAACAGGATGACTTGGATTATTAAAGGTCAATTTTGAAAAGTGGATCTCGTGCATTTTCTCTATTAGCCTCTTCATCACTTTGTTCAAAACTAAAGAAGCCATGATAACCTTGACAACTTTATGACATATATGAGCTCCCTCCCACTCCAGAATCAAAGCAGCAACATGTGCACACAGTGAACAAACTGAAGGGCAAGCTCTTCCCTATGTTTCAGTAGTTCAAAAAATAGGAAAAATCAACTGTAACCAAATTTCAATAGCTTAATAACAAAGTGAAACAAGTTTGAGAGAACAAGTTCTTCTACTTCAAAAGCTAAGTCAAAAGTTCAAAGCACATTTAACTGTTTATGGTTATCTATATTTTTAATTTGGTCAGAATAGCTATAGTCACTCAGGACCTCAAAGTCATGATGCGCAAATTTGCAAATTAAGACGCAGCAGTGATCTGCAAACTCCTTACTAGTTAGCTCAACTGAGTATGTGTGACAGGTTTTCTTCCATGCCAAAACACAGACAATATGAATTTTTGCAGCTCAGCTGCAAATTCCTGCAATTTGTGGTCTTGATTCCGCAAATCCAACTTCTGCTTTTAACATGTTAGCCAGTACAGTGGCCCTCACACTTTCATCTCTTACAGCTTCCACTTGAGCAGCATAAATGCACATTCTCAGCCATGGAAAACAGAATTTCAATGTAATTCTGGTAAAATCCTAAATTTATTACAGAATCACCAGTAATCCATTTTCACCAAGAAAGAGAAATAATGTATAACCCTGAGGTTGGTGTTTGAAGAAAAGCTACAGTGAATCTCAACAGAGAAGAAAACACAATATCCAGAATTATCCTGAGGTTGTGTATTTGAAAATGTTGTTTGTGTAGGATTATCCTCTTCAAATAAAATGTCAATTTAATCAATAGTAAATTGAGCTGAAAACAACACACAGCTCTGAAAACGTTTCAGGAAGATATCCAATATTTTTGGGACTGAAGCCAACAGAAATGGAATGAACAGAAGGTAGCGTAGGTGGGGTAAATGGGGCCTAGCTGCTGCCTCATCAAGTGCTTATAACAGTCAAAACCATATAACAATCCATTAAAAACATATCTGGGGACTCATTTAGTAGCTGGCATCCAGCATGGACTTTACTCATGTATCTTTTCTCAAACATGGTAATTGTTCTTCACATTTAGGACTTACCGGTCTTTTCCTGTCTCCCGTTTAAACACAGCATCGCAGTAGCTCATACGCTTTTCTGTTGTCACGTAGATTTTGGCAGTGGGGTAGCTGTCAACGGTTTTCTTCAGCATGTTGTACACAATGCCATTTCCATCCTTCCTCATGTTTCGGAAAGGTCCCCAGATCACGTAAACGGTGTTGTTGGTTTCTTTGAAAAAGTACTCGGGATTCTTGAGTAGGAGAGGCACACTTGTGTGAGAGACCACTCTTACGGTTGTCCTTTTCCCAACATCTTCCTCATAGCCCTTTGTGGGAGCATTGTTCATCCTCCATATGCAGGAGGACTTGTCTATCTCGGTTCCCACCTTCTGGCCAGCCATCTGTCCCGAGTTTGAAACAATGGCACAGAGGTCACAATCAAGTTGTAGAGGCTGGAAGACAGGAAACAAAAACATATGGAAGGTCTTTCTCTGTAAAACATGAAGACTAAAAATTCAGTCAATAGAAAGACAAGTCCAGTACAACAAATTGATAGCAATGTTTTTCTTTTTTTAAAAAAAACAACAACAAAACCACAATCCCCATGTGGTAGAGCTGCTAGAAAACTACCACTACAAAGCTCAGAATGCAAACCTTTTCAGTGAAAAGGGCAATTCCAATCTTGGCCAATCTCCACCCTGCAAAGTCAACTATACAAATAATCATTTCTTTGTTTCCTCTAAATGTTACTCTTTCCACTAAAAATGCAAGGAAACAAAGAAGCAGCAGAAAACAAGACTTAGATCAATGCCTTCTCTTTTAACAAGGTGTTGTCAGCAATAGGAAAAAAACTACTGAAAAAGTAATGCTGGAAATTTAACTATACACTAACTGAGTTTCTGTGCCTGAGTGAATAGTTCCTAAATTTGTGACAGAAGTCAAATGGGAGATGTAACTCTTAACAAGCGATCTAGTAGTATGGAAATCCTGCAGTTGGAAAGGAGATGTAGACAGAGGAATATGTTGTTCTCTCCAGAGAGTGGTTATGACCTACGAAAAATGAGAGGCAGATGGACTGGTGACACGTGAACTCGGGACTTAATCCTGGGAAAACTGAAATCAAAGACAATATTTCCTGATGATATTCTAGGGTGCTATTTCTCCAGAATGGATTGAAAATAGGAAGAAGTGCCTAACAGAGATATAGAGACTTATCTGATGTTCCATCTGTCAAAGTATAAATTTTTTTTTGTTCTATTGTACCAAGAGACTAAAAGGAAATGCCCTGTATTTAAATTGGATTGTATGAGAAATTCAATTAGAAATTTAAATCAAATGAAAACTAAATCCATCTAAAGAAAATCATCCAGGCCAGAGATCACACACAATTTTGTATGTGGTCACAGACTTGATCCTCTGTCATACTCACAGCTGGGAGCTGCTGACTTCAGTTTAATATCTTTTAGTAATAATTCCCTTCACGTTCTTTGGACATTTAGCCTGACAGAATCCTGGGTGCTTTTCTGATTAGACTTGTGGTTATTTCTCTTCAAAATCACACCTCATTTAGCTGATGTGGATGAATATCCTGGCTACATTTGACTGCTATAACCTTAGGACGTGGTTGCTGACAAAACATCAAATTGTTTGATAAGGGGGCATAGTATGACGACAAGAGATAAACATCTGAAGAGAGCCAAATTGTAAAGCTAAAATATCTCCTCTTTGCATGACAAATATTGTACTGAACTAAGATGCATCCTGCAAGACTTCTGCAATAAATCTCACAGTTTCAAAGCTTTGATTTCCCTATTGTGATTGATTTGATCTCCTTATGTGAATGGTTCATGAAAACATTCTTTCCTCATTTCATCAGTAGCTAAAGATTCCTGATTGCATGCAAAAGCATTGGCAATGTTTCCTTTACAGAACACCATTCATTTTTTTATAGCTGTTGTAGTTTCAGAGCGCTGTCCTGCACAGCTCTCTGACAGCAGGGATGAAATCCCAGGAGATGCAGCTGAACACAGCAGTCTTTCTGTTTACCGCTTAGTTACAGAAATTCTCTCTAAGATACATTACGAGGACATGGCTGGGTGACCTAAACAAATCCATGAGCATAACTCATATCCTAACATGAAGTGAATTGTTAAAGTCCCAGTAGATTAATTTATAGCTTTCAGGGTGAACTTTCAAACTAACAAATGCTGAATATGAAACTGCTAGATAGGAAAAGCCAATCTGGTCAAGAATCTGGTTCCATTTCAGTTTGTCTCAACTACAGTGCTGGTTTGGGTTTTTGTTTGGTTTTTTTTTTTTTCACGGAATGCTTCCTTCTCCATTAAAATGGAGCTGCTCTCCTAAATTTGGAATCATTTGATTTTTCTGACCTTAGTTAGAAATGCATTGCACATTTTCTATTCACTGAGTGTAACTGTTCTGCTCGAATAAACTGAGTACACTCACTCCTACAATTGTGTCCCCTGGTTTTCTACCTCTTTTGTTGTGATTCATTTATCTTGTTCCAATTTATAAAGTACTTTCATAATATTGAATGCTTGCACTAGGTCAACATACAATCCGCTCTTCTTCAACAGAGGCAGAGGCTTACCCCTTTCCAGCTCTATCTCAAAATAAATATTTTTTACAATGTAGAGACATTTTATGTGTACGACTATGCATATTTCCCAACAGATCCCAAAGAGAGTTAGGAGACTGACAGCCATGACAGATATTCCACGGACTCCAGAATCATCCACTGACTTTATCACCTTTTTGCATTATCTCCCTCAACATATGAGAAGACACGTTTCAGTATTCTTTCACTGAACCCCATATGGACACAGGCCAGTAGCTTGTGGTGTTGGTTTGAGTCTCACAGACAAAAGGGGCAGTTTCAGTAATTCACATAAATCCACGTACAGTAGCGTTCTCATTTTCCTCATTTAACGTGACCTTCCTGTTTGTTACTACAACCCAGCTGATGTATGGCTGTGCCATCACTTTTAAGACTCAAAAGCTGCTCAAATGTAGCTATTCTGCCAGGTGGCTCCCACAGGAGCCATTCAGAAACAGGGATTTTGGTGCCCGAGGGGCTGGAATTGGGAAGTCCCTGGGTAGCTGCTGGTGCTGCTTCTGCTACTGAACTAGGACACAGTTGACAGCTCCCTATGATCCTTGAGGAGCCAGAGTGATGTGCTATTGTTCCCACTCACCTCATACTCTGGGGTCCTACAGACCTCACACCCTTTTCCCATATGTAGAATTTTGTCAGCCAGGTCGGCCATGATAGCCCTAACCTGCATGAAAAACTACCACTTTTCCATTTAACGTGCTGTATTGTTTATATCAATGATGAACAGAAGGAGAGAGACAATTCTTATACAGAATGCAGAGGGATGGAAACTGGAAAATTAGAGAAAATATGCCTTCTTGGTGATCTGTTTTGCAACTAACAGCAACTCTTTAGAGGTATCTGCATCACAAACACCAGGATAGCAATTAAACACTAACTCAGTAGCAGCCTTATCAGATAAACCAAAGATGGGTCTGGCAGGCAGTCGAGGCTGCCCTCTCATCTGTAGAGCTGGTCTGGCAGCAGTGGGATTGATACAGATTGGCAGGACTGTACAGAAACCTGTGCTGTTCTGTTTATGCTCTCTGGACCAAGAGGGGTTTGACTTTCACAAGATCTTCATTCACTTGCATCACAGATATATGAGAGAACCATTCACCTTTTACTCTCTTTTCATGTACTTAGACACGTATTTCACCTCTATACACCAAAGGGCCTGAGCTATTATTGCTGCTAGCAAATTACTCATTTTGTTTCTGACCAGAAGGATGTAGAAGTCCTCAGCAGAGAAGCTGGGCATGATTCTGACAAATTGTCCCATCTTTTTCATGAATGATACATTGTAATTGTTGAGGAGCGCTTATATTTTAATCAGTAAAGAAAATGAAATGTCTGACCTTTCCATTTCCTGTGCAAGCTTACAGACAATAGAAAAGATAATTAAAACGGTGAATTAGAACTTGCAAAACAGTGCCATTTCTCTAGCAAAGAGAAATAGCTGTGTAATAAAGGTCACTTATCAAACAGTTCTAGTTATTAAATCTTTGCATTTAGCACTGAAGTGGCTTCACAGAATCAAAGGTCAAATCATTAAATAACAAAATCAGCCAGAATTAGAAAAGGTCACAAGCAAATCTAACTTAAGTAGGTCACAAAACATGACTCTCTTCCACACAGGATTTCAATATTTGGAAAATTGCTTACTTCCTCATTTGAAACAACTCCCCCACCATTTCAAATGTCTCCACCAAGAGACTCAAATTCCAGCTACAGGACCATTTCTATGAGTGGGTTTCCCAATGGCACAGATCCTGGATCCCCAAGTTTCTCAACCACGGACCTGGAGGTCTGCTGAAGTCCTGGGTGAAGATGATCTCAGACCAGGTCTCTCCATCACTTGGCCAAGAATTCAGCACAAGTCATGGAGTTCAACAAAACAATGTCTGGACAGACCAGACACACGCCAAGCTCCAGCCTTAGTAGAGACCATCAGATTCACTCTTCAGCTGGACCAAATCCAGCTCAGGACCTACACAGATGAAATTTCTGCTAATGAAAAGCTTCATTTCTCCAGTGACTTCTTAGTGCTACAGCCCAGTGGTGCGCTGGAGATCCCACTCCAAGCACCAACCCAGTTTCACTCTGAATCCCACAACTAATCAAATAGATAGTTAGGAAACTCAGACTAAACTTTCCCAGTTGTTATTTTAACAATATGATTGTAATTTTGTAAATTGGACGCAATGCCCATTCACTACATAATGAGGCAATTATTAGCAGCTTGCCACATATTAATTTGCTCCTTTAATGTTGAAACAAATGAGATCTTTTCTTATAATCATCCTATTTGAGTGAATTCTAACAAAGCCGATTGAACAAAGCTCCAGAGAGACTTTCTTTATTTCAATGCCATTTATTCCTCTACTCTTCTTGGATGTCTTTAGAGTTTTAGAGGATACAACATTTATAATGATGCCAATAGGGAACAGATTTTGTCTCTATTCTTCTTGATGTTCTTTTGAGGTCTTTGAAATGAAAGGTACAAGAGAGGCATTAACCGTCTGGCATTGTTTTTACTGCTTTTCTCTACTTTACAAGTAAAAAATGTATTTTAATTTTTCCTCTGTTTCAGTGATTAAACAAGCTGGTTTTATCTATACTTAACTCACTTTATTCAGACCTCTGACTGAGAGAAAAGACTTGCCAGGCTTCTCTAACACAAAATTCAGCACATTTAAAGAAAAGAAAGATAGTACTTGTATGTTCACCCAGCAAGAGCTATCAATTTAATACAGCACTGCATATAAATCACATTATATTACTAACATCAAGCAAGAAAAAACTATTAAAAAATCACATTGTGACTGCTCTGTGTTTGTGGGTTTCCCCCCTTCCCTTCTATGGTGATATGGTGATATTGTGATATTATCCATGCTCTTATTAATATGCTATCTACAGCAGCTGATTTTGGTCCTAGCCCTCAGCTTCACATCCCAGCAAACATCTCTGTCTTCATAATATTTAATGTTAAGATTTCATAAAGATTTTTTTGACATTATTTTGAAATAAGCACCTACATCAACATGCATCCCATTTCCAAATAAATAGAATATGATCTGCCTCTTCATAAGACTGTTCCTGAGACGCAAGTGCCTAGGATATTTTATTTAGATGAATGTCACTGATATGTACATGAGTGCTAGCAAGAAGTTTTTATTTAAATTGAATGAATTGGAAGGCAAGCCATAGGAGGTACTTAATGGGACTAATCCTACAGTAAGAAACTGAATAAATAACCAGTGTTGAAATTCTCTCTATATACACTGACCCAGTTGTTACAGAACTGCTGTTTGATTCGCAGCTCATGTTACAGCTCCTTAAAGGGGCTGTGCCAGTCCTTTGCTTGAACAAGTATCTTGTGGATTCCTGACATCAGTGGTAGAGAGACAGAAAAACAAAGGAAGCTCAGACTTTGGGCAGAGGTTGAAACCTGCATGACAGAGTCACTTGCCCCGTCTAAACTTTCAATCAGCAAGTGTATTTTTGAAACATTTTATTTTTCTTTCTCATAGAAAGGAAAAAAAAAAAACCCAAACTCACAAACTCAAACCTTCCAAACACAAGCCACTGTGCAAAGTGATGCAGTGTCATCTTTCTCACTTTTAAGATAGCTCCAGACAACTCCATGCCAGCTCCTACCTCTTTCAAGATACAACAGAGCAAATGCTCACCAGTCTGGTGTTGATTTTGCTGCTGCTATTGGGGACAATATAGGCAGCTTTGAAACAAGGCAAGAATCAAGCACATCTCATGATACTGAGAGCTGAAAAATAAATGCTTCAAATATATGTGAGAAAACTCTGTAGAAACAGAGACAAGTATATGACCTATAAAGAATAAAACCAAGTCTTTTTATGTATTTTCCTTTATTCTAATATAAGGTGAAAATTGAAAAGTCAAAGATAATACTCCCGACGGTAACAGAATTTTAGTAAAACCAGTTCCAGCTTGATCAAAATATTTTAACTTTCTATTTTTCAAAAACCATATTTAAGTAGCTTTCTAAAATGGAATTAAAATGCTCATTCAACTGAACATTTTCTGTATTTTGAAAAGGTGAAAGAATAGTAGTTCACATTAACAGAACAGTCCTTTAATTTTTTCATTTTTCCTAATTTCCAGCTGAAACTTTATGAAAACTGACACCTTTTAAATAAGTCTACACTAGTATTTTCTTCTGGAATAATAAACTATCGAAAGACTTCTGACAGCTTTATTGGTAAAAAAGACTTAAAAACAGAAAGGTGGCAGGGAGTAAATATAGAACAGGAGAAATTGTTCTGTCTTGACATGGAGGGTTAATGAAGGAAGGAAGCTGCCAGATTCAGTGCCTCAAGTACAACAGAAAGACCCAGCCAAGGCAGAGCACTGGAGGACTGATGGTCAACAGCCCTGTGAGACTTTGGGCACTGAGACAGTGGCAGGTGAAGAAAGTTTTGCCCTAAGGCATTTCCTGAAGGATGTGAAAACCCGTCCTGTGTGTGCACTCCTGGTCAATAGAAAATGCATTTTCATTTGTGTCCCAGGTAGTTGGAAAACTCTCCCCTCTCAAGGTAGGATGGCAGAAGGGACATGCTCTTATTAATATGAATGAATACATCACAAAAGGGGGAGGAAATAAATTAAAACAGGATACTGAAAGAGAAGAGAGGACAGAAAAAATTTCAGAGAACTATGAAAAGGTAGAATGCAGTTTAGTGCTTAAAAGAGAAACATACGAGGGGAAAGAGGAATTGAGAAAAAGTAAAATATTGCTATACAGCCAGAAGGATAAAGCAGGATGTTTGGGAATGAAATGCAGCAAAAGAGAAGGACTAAAACACATAAAAGTATTTGTTAGGTTATAAACTAACTGCTGTGAAGAAAGCTTCATCAGACGTGTCAATTATATAACTCAGCATTAGGCAGAGAGAATACCTTTTTTCTTTTACGCTGCAGCTGCCCAAGCAGAAAACAGATGGAAATGGATACGTTCACTCCAGCATACAGTACTATAGTTGTAGGTAACCAGAAACCCTGGCATCTGTAGGCATGCAGATGTCTACACTTTCAGATCCACTGAATATTCTTTTGCATATAAAAGCAGAATATTCTTTGGCATATATATATTTTAAAAAAAATCAGCATAAAAATACAAGTATGCCAAAGAACATATGTGGAAATGCTCAAGTCAAACACTGCTGAGGATTTAATTGTTATGGAAGGGAGGCAAACTCCATCATGCACACCCTACACAGTAAATTCACAAGGCAGGCACTAAAATAGGATTTACTCTGAAAAACAGTCTGAAAAAATTAATTTCACAGCAGTTAAAAATGGAGAGCCAAACAAACTACATTAGTTCTAGAGTATTCCTAACTTCATCCTAGAGGTTTAGCTGATGACCATAAATAAGCAGAGTATTTGTGACACTCCATCTATTACCCATTTACAAATATACAGGCTTTAAATATCATGACTTTGTAATAGTTCAAAAGCTGGGAATTCTTCCAACCGAATACTGCTTGCTGAACGCTGAATCCAATAAATCATTTATCTTAACATTCACCACATTGCTCACTTGCCCTCGTTACCACATGACGACTCTAGAATTTTGTGCACAAAAGTTACTGAGAAAACACAAAATAAACCAGACACTGTCCATCAAACATCATAAACAACTCAGAGCACAACACAACCAGATGATCCTAACTATGGTACTCCTATCACTCCACTGCAAGACTGTATTTGCAAGAGTGTTTACTACCAGCAAAACATGTCACTTGATTCAGCAAGTTATCAGTATCATAATGTTTAGCTTTACTTTATCTTCTGCAATTCTCTGTTTATATTGCATTTCTTTTCTGGTCCTTGTATTTAGCAATAAGGAAGATAAAAATAGTTTCTTCTCTATACAGGCATATTTGCTTGGCAAACAATACAAAACACAAGAAGGTAAAATGTCACTTACAACTCAAGGAGACATAAAAGTGAGGAACGTCCTGTTAGCACATGGGCTGAATAGCCGATGAATCGCAGTACGAAAGGACAAAAACAATTTCTCACATCCAATAACGTGCGTGGCAGCAGAGCAGAGGTAACATGCAACACATAATCCCTCCTTACAGAGTGGACTTTGAAAGCAACCAAGGCCAAAACGCCTCTCTCCACAGAAACTGTTTTTTCTTTGCAAGTAACAGTAAGTATCTGTGCAAAAAAATTAATGAGAATTCTCACTAGGAAGTTGCCTACTATAAGACTATGTCTAAGGAATCCTGTGTCACGTATGCAAAACATCGATTACTCTAACCGCTGACTTTAATTTGTATTTATTATAAATACCCACAGATGGCGGTAAAGTATATAATGTATACAGCAGATTTGTTCCAAGTTTGCTCTCTCTAATAACCTCCTATTATCACCACTCACCATTAATCATGGACCATTATCTAGGAACTTATTTGGCTGAATCACAGATGCAGGAATGCCTGTTAGGCCTCTAATCTAAATAGACTTGATAAAAAACCTCACAAATAAATTAGGGGACTTCTAATATGAAGTTCATGTGTTATTTCAGGTCAGTTTATTTGGGATTTGATATGGGGAAATAGTATCAAGGTAAGCAGGAAAAACTGTCAGAAAAACTACCTTGTATTCCCCCTCCTCTTTTTTTTCCCCATGAAAATCCATCTAACAGGCTGGAAGCTTAACCTCTAATTTATTTCAGTTCCATGCTGTCTAGACCTATTATTTAATTTTGTCTCTCTTGGTGGTCTATCTGTCAAATTATTTGTATGCATGGAAGGAAAGTGATAAGCTAAAATGCTAATTATCCATTTTTCTGAAATTAAAAAAAAATAAAATCCATGCCAGGAATAACAATAAGGTTTACTACAATAGCATTAAAACCAGTAGCATTTTTCATTTGACAAAATAAGCCTTAAGAAGCTTTCTAAGTCCAGTGTTTTTAATTGCAGAATGCCTTATCTAAAAGAGAATACATACTTGCTTTTGGACATATTCATTTATTTTCCCCTCATTGGTACCTTGGGAATTTTGCTGTACCAATTTATGACTGTCAGCTAAATAAATGTTTAAAATCTTCTGTAAAAATGTCATTTCAGACTAAATCCTCATTTACAAGGTCCTAGTCCAAAAACTGAATTTTTTTAAATACCTTTTATTTTAAGATCATAAAATCATTTTTTTTGCAGAAAGATACAAGGTTAAATCGTCATTTTTTCAGATATCTGGAATTTCAAACACTATGGCACTGGGCACTAGGACAGAAATTTAAACTGGATTGGAGAGTTCTGCTTAAATAATTAGGGAGATTTATGGTATTTTACGTCATTAATGAAAGCTGTTGAAGCATAGCTACATATTTTAAAACTTTGACGTTAAAGGTCTGTTTCAAAAGAAAAAACTGCTGAACATATACTCCCTTCTGATTGCCTTTACATCGTATCCTCAATGCATATGTCCACCAACCATATTTTAATGAGTGCAAATTTCATGCAGACACTGGTTTCTATCATGGACTAACAACACCTGCAATAACTCAGCACCCTCAAGTGGAAACTACCAGGGTTAAATGATTTGTAAATAATTCAAAGATCATTCAGCATCCATTCTCCTTATTCTTGGAGGTTGACAGTGCAGCTTCTGCTACTGCCACATCCCACACCAGCCCCACTTCCCCACCCACTTTGAAACCTTTGCTGAAGAAAAGCCCCTGAGCACAGTGGCCTCAACAGGGTCTCGTACAGGTCATCCCAGAGCTCAGAACCAGACCAAGGCCTGAGGTGCTGAATAACACACACAAACAAATGAGGTGATAAGTTATGAGGTGAAACATGCCAGAAGCAATTGCAAAACAAAATCTTACTAAAATATGATAACAATAAACCCTATTAATGTTTTCTGCACTATATAGTCTGGCCTGACAATAACACAGTTGTAAGATACAAACAACACTACCTCCAGAATGGGTATTTATAATCATACAGCTCTTCTATCCATAATTTAAATGTATAAGAAAGACATTCATTTTTAGTCCTTTATACATCTTTAAGAGAAAAACACCATTGTAATATACCTGACTTCTCAGAGAAATCTATGGCACATCCATTGCCTCCATTACAGTTAAAAGCAAAACTCCCACTGACATCACCAGAGACTTCATGGAGACTTCACCTAATGTCTGAGTTTTGGGAAGAGAAATTTGGATCTGCAGTTCATATATGGACGAGTTTTCTATCTGCAAACAGACTCAGGATAGCAGCAAGAAAAACTGCAAGGAAGCTTCTCATGTGACACATCAAGCCTGGAGTGATATTCTGTGCAGGGCTGGGCTTAACAACACATACTCTAAAGAATAAATTTAGACATGGGACCATAATATCAAGCAGCTCAAAGAAATATTCTGTGACATTACAAGATCATGGTGCTGTTCTGCTGCCTGGGCTGCAGCAGAGACCTTTCACTGTGATTCTGCTTCAACCTGTGAAAAGGATGCAGATTATCTTGTGAACACACATAGTGATGTTCTGTGCTGTATGGACTTTCCTTGTTACTACTGAAACTATTTCCCACCCCAGATCTATTTCTGGGATGGAAACTTACAAGGCCATCTTATCTTCCTGTTCTTGCTGGCATCAAATGGACTAAAACAGATTCTACATTTCTATCTGGCTTGAAAGTGCACAGTTTGTGTAGGTTGTTTTGTTTTGGTTTTTTTTAACTGTTGACTTTAATGTAGTTTGTGATTCCTAATGTTTCCAAGGACTGTAATGACAGCAGGATCTTTGAAACTTGAAAAGCAATCTTAAAGGTCAACACCTAAGCTCATCAGCAGCTCTGTAACTCACACTGATACAGCAATGACTACCATGGTTCTGACAAAACAGGTTCTTGGGGACAGCAATAAGGGAGGGAAAATTGGTGCCCTCTGATAGCATCTGCCTGCTGACAGCTGTGGTTTGCTGGCACTATGAATATGGCAAAATACACCTCAACTGATGGCCTAGAAAGGGAAGAGATAAGGGAAGTGATAACTGCCTGCTACAGCAAACAGGCTGTGCCTCTCCTTTCCTCCCCCTTCTGGAACAATGCTGCTCCATGCTGCAGGCTCTGTTGCACCTCTATCTATTAACAGCTCACAACCACACACTGGGAACTAGAGAGGGTAAATTCCACCTGACCACCACAGAGGTCTGAGGGACTACAGTATGCAGCTAGATTAAAAAAAAATAAATCCATTGAAGTCAGATAATTACAAAATAATAATCCAAAGGGAATGCCCAGGCTACAGCTTATCCTCAGGGAACAGCAAAGAGGACAGCAATGAATCTTGGCTTGCACAGAAATAACATTTCTTCGTTTCTATACACAGTATATTTTGAAAAACTTTTCCACAGTCATGTTAGTTCTATGTTCTCTTGTCTGATTAGTGACTTTAAAAAAAGTGTATATATGTACATATATATTAACAAAACTAAAAGCAGCAAGAGAGAGATATGGAGTGTTTAGATGATATATTAATTCTATGAAAATATTTACAAAGCAAATGTGCAAGTTTTGGCATCCCCTCTCTCTGAGTCATACGACTGCAGAATTATAGCTGAAGTATGAAGAAGTGTGTGTGCATGTTCAGCTACCCCATCACACGTGGTGTCAGACATTCACAGTGTTCCTGTGGCTAAAAAAGACCAAGGCAGATGAGCTGAGAAAAAGATAGTGATGGATTATATATATCCCACAACAAAAGAGCTCCTGTTTGAAGGAATGCACCTTCATAACAGAGAGCAATTAAGCTTTGGAATCGGTGCCCAAAAGATTCTGTGGTCCCCGTTCCTAAAGATTTTCAAAGCTTGAAGAGGCACAAACCTCACCTAACCTTGATGTTAGTCCTATTTACAGATGATGTTGGACAAGATGGTCTCCAGAGGTTATTTCCAAAATATTTTTTCAATAATTCTATCCCTTTGAGAACTAAGGGGAAGTTAGATGAATTTTAATGAAAAAGACAGAACACATTTTAATAGTGAGCACTATTCAACATCATGGGGAATCTGAAAATATAAAAAACCCCAAAGCTACAACAAATATTGAAAATTGAATAATTAGTGAAAAATTATTCGCTTTTTTCTTGTGTGTTCTTGGTTCTTTCTACTGCCTGACATGCTCAAAATAAAGTCGAAGAGATAAACATTCCTAAAATGGAAATAGGATGATAAGATTTGATCTGCATGTCATATGATAATTCTGCACAGAACCTACACCCAATAAATCTTTTTCCAGATAAAATATTATTAGGCACGGTTACAAGACTGGAATCCAGAATTACCTGAGATCACAACCACAGGTTCGTTCCAGACAGTGTGGCACAGGGTATGGGCAGGGAACACAGTGCAATTTCCCTCCTGGCATGTGTGAACCAGTTCCAGGACTGCTCAAATGGCTGTATCAAACAGTTCAGGCTCGTTCCTTCATAGGATATTGGTAGACATTGTGAATTTCAGTTGAATCCTCCTCATAGGTCTTCCTTCTAAGGGTGTTAGCAGTGAATACAAGGTGATAAATCACGCCTAGAGACCAACACTGTGAGTTCTTTTTTTTTCTACTAACAGTGGTGCCTTCAGCAGAACTGGAACATGGCTGAGATGCAAAGTGGCAGCTCTAAAGGACTCTGGGGCTAGGCAAGGGATGAAAAGAAAGAACAAACCCCAGTGAACCAGAATGAATAGGTCTTTTCCAGAACAGCAATCCAGACCGCTGCCACATGCTAGTGTCCACTGAGCAGAAAATCGTGGCTTCACAGGCTGAGACAGAGGAAAGGGAGGACAAAGAGAGGCATGTTGCAAAAATCAAAGGCACAGTGCATTCCAGAAAAATGGGGAAAACTCCCATACGATCAGACCTGCAAAGCTCCAACTATAACACAGCAGAATTATCGTGGCTACGAAATGTAGGATACCGAAAATCAATTCTGAAAAACTGTATCATAAGGAAATATTGTATTTATCCCCTTCCCTTGGAATAACCCCACTGCAGCAGCAAAACAATTGCTGGTTCTGTCACAAGGCCCTTGCAAAAATCCTGCAGACTCTGTTTTTCAAAAGAGCAATAATTAAAAAATAAAGTCCTGTGGTGCTTTTCCTCTATCAGCCCTGTTTATGAATTCATAGCACAGCGTGAAGGTTATTAAAATCCCATATGTGAGAACCACACACGGCACAAGGAGATATGAATTGGCATTCCACAGAGATAATGCTATCTAATGGGCAAAACAAGTAGCATGCTTTCGTTCTTCTTCAGAGTACATTTGGAAAGGGCAAAGCATCTGGCTGCTGCTCATGGACAGCTGACCAGACACAAGCCATTTCTTCTTCTTACCTGTTGATTAAGAAGTTAAATGTAAAGAGCATGGCTGTTATCTTGCTGAGCCTTGATATTCCCAGGACACCCTTCTGCCCACAAACCATTTGACATGGGGGGGGTTAAATGCTATTTGGGTGACCTAGATATAGTAACTATTAAACACACTGCTGTTTACTTCCACATAAACACAATTCAAATCAAAATGTAATTAACTGTGGAGATAACCAATGCACCTCACAAATTAATTCCAGAGTCCTGCCTATCCAATAATATAAGTATTATCCAAACTTATTATTTCCCATTTTATTGTTGAAACAAAACATTTAATGCTGTGCTTTATTTTAATACCAAAACCATTTTGATCCCAAATAGCACAGAGCAATTTTGAACACCATCAGCAGCAGGAAAAACTTGAAGGAAAAAACCAAATCAACTGTTCTTGAAAAAAGGTTTATGAAAAAAACCCAAACACAACAAAGTATAGACATGCACAAAAAAAATTCCCAACTTTTGAAATACTCTGAAACCTTTGTTAAAGAGAAAGAAGTTCATGGTTCTAAAATCCTTGAGTCAAATTCAATGCCTAAAACATACTCTATTTAAGGACAGTGATCAAAGGTTTGTAAGGCTGTTTCTCTGTCTTGCACGTATGATCAGTGTGCCATCAGCAGTGAGACCACAGGTGTCTGATGGCAGTCATCACTAATGCTAGAGATGGAAAGCACTCCAAAATAGGATTTGCTGGGAAGCAACATGAGACAAAACCATCTTCTGGCAGGATTAAAATCCATGTGTTTGCTAGGTACTCTGCTGTATGGCTGAGGAAGGGTTTCCCTCTCATCTGTGCCTCTACGATCACATGCTGCTGCTCAGTATCTCCCACTTGAACTGTCATTGCTGAAATTCAGAACTTGTATGAGAGCTGTGACATTTGTGTGCAGATCTGAACTTTCTCTAATTTCAGGACTGTTCAGACTCAAGATTCTCATTTATACCAAATTATACACTCTTTCAGCTGCACCTTCCAATCTTGTCACTATGTGAGGGGCCCCACCACAACATTAGACTGTCTGTTTCAGCTTTCGGATACTACTTACACGCTACAATCAACAGCACTGCCAGAAATTATAACCTCTATCAATATTTTAGAGAGGCAAAGGAGGGAAGACAGTGAAAAGAAATTAAGTTTCATAACTAAAATGAAAAATCCTTTCCCTCTAATGACTCCTGCCTTCCAAACTGTCTTTCTTTATGCATGAGACAATTTGACTTGGGATTTGCTCCCTGACTAGGCTTAGCTACACAGTTTGGAACAGGAGCTCCACAATGAGAAATACATAAAACATAACAATACATTTCTGTAGCATGCTATGCCAAATAGAGATGCTTATCCCTCCAATCACCCTTACTATCAAAGCTACAGTCAGGTATTTAATACTGTTCCACAGGCAAGAGCTCTTTGGCTTGCATTCAGCATGCGAACATTAGACTACTGGCTAAGTAATTCAGGCCTTTGTTAGCAGCTGTTCCTTCTGGGTTTTTGGGGGGTGTTTTGTTGTTTGCTTTTTGCTTCTGGTTTAGTTTTGTGTTGTGGTTTTGGGGGTGGTTTTTTTTTTTGGAGGGGGGGTTGTTTTTTGTTGGTTAGGTTTTGAGCTTTTATTTGTTGGGTTTGGTTTGGTTTGTTTCAAAGAATGGGGAATAACAAATGTCAGGCAAGAACTAGCTAACATCTCAGCTTGCACTTGAATGCCAAGATGAGCCTTGCAGATGCCTTCGTGATCTCATGAGCATTGTCTCATCATCTTACAAAGGCTGATCTACCTAAGGACAAATCTGAACAGAAATGTAGGTAATCTTTAGGTGACAAATCAAAAAATGCAAACCCTCACTATTCCCACTACTTAGCACACATTCAGCCTTAGACTTGCAAGGGGTCTCCCTTTTTTCCCCCATTTCTTTGGTAGCTGAAGTTGCACATCATGCCTGTGCCAGGATCTTCCTGTGACACCAGTCCAAAACCTCCTGCCCACTGATATTCAGGAATGAGACTGTCATAAAAAAATTAAATCCAGCAGATGAAGTCAGAGAAGGGCTATCAGAGACCCTTTTGGATCTTATTTCTGCCTTCCCGACATTAAGAATGGACCATTTGTCCTTAGTTTTTATTTCCTATCACATTATCAGCTAACTTGCAGGATAAACTTCCCTGTCATGCCGAGATGTTTCATTTTCTTCAGAATTTTTAAAATTCTTAAATGAAAAATCTTTTTATTGTGGTGAATATTTATTTTTAATTCACTGGTTTGCTTTAAAGGCCTTCTGATATTACTTGAAGGATTGGGGTTTTCTTTGGTTGAAAAGATTATGACTGTTCTGACCCTCTGATGGAGATACTGATTTGAACTGTCCGAAGTGGAACTCCTGATACATGCAAACATAGGAGACCTGCTGATATTAGAGCACAGGAACACAGTCCCATAGGCATTTCCAAGTCTTACAGAAGTATTCAAGGTGCAAGGTAGATTCCTTCTCATATCTCACGATAAAAGAGACATCTAGTTTGACCTCGGTGTCAAAGGAAAACATGGTTGTATCTGTAAATATGTCAACTTGAATTTCAGTCTTGCTGCATTTTTAATGTGGACATCAGAACTTCCCTGCTCAACAGAAACTTATGCACACACACCTTTAGGGCGTGCTTCCTTATTTCACTGTTTTTACTATTCCCACCTCAGAACGGCCCGCGTATCTTTCTCACCATGGAGTATTCCGTGGTTCTCCAGTGAGAGCGCATTGGCTCTCCCCCACACAGGGGAATTCAGAGGCCAGATTCCAGGGCTTCGTATTCTTACACAGGAGCACAGAGCTAAATCTTCAACTGCCTGGCAGGAAGAAGCAAAGATGGGAAACCAACTACTGCTAATCCTGGCTGCAGCTGAAGAATTTTTCAGCTTCACCTGGAAATTTGAACAACTCAACAGGAGCTTAATTTCTTAAGATTTCTGGTAGGGAAACCAATTAGTGACAACTGTCTGGAATGCCTGGCCTAGTAATATACATGCAATGCACCTATTCCATAGGGATGCCAACATTTTATTGGTAAAAGGGCTGGCAAGAGTTTAGTTTTTCTCCAGATTCATGAAGGAATGATTTGTGGGTTTGAAAAGGTACAGCTACGGTGTAATTGTATTGTATGACAACAGTGGCTGCACTTTGGAGGAGGTGGAAGGTTAGGTCACCTTATAAAACAGTGCAAACAACCCTTTTCAAAGAAATAGATGAAGAAACATGTTCTTCAGGGTTCAGGAGACTTTCTACGTGCAGGTTTGAGTTCAGCTCTGAGGATACTCTGTCTCTGCACAATACTTTTGGGTGACCACATCAGCTTAAGGTTCTGATGCTGCAAAATACTTAAGGCAATTTTTCTTAGATTATTGGATTATTTTTGCTTTAATCACAACCTCACAGAGATTTGATCTATATTTTGATCTATTTTTGAAAATAAAAGCCCACCCTTGTATTTTCTTCACTGCCACTATCATTGCAAAACATGAAGGAAAAAATTTCATTTTACATTTACCTTAGCTCCTCAAAAGAAGCTTTACTGCATCACTATCGAATCAGGAGAAAACAATAAATAAATAAAGGATAAAAAAAAAAAAGGAAAAACAGAGGAGAAAACCTGACTTCTGTTTTCCTGACCTTGGGAAATAAAAATTCACAAGATCTTCCCTTTATCTTCCCACTTCATTTCTACCAAGTCACAGAACAAAATAAATATCCAACAGAGAAAAAAAATCTTCTATCAGTCTTTTGAATACTTTTGGGACAGAAATCACTTAGAAGTGATGTGTCAGGGCACCTTGTCTGCTTCTTTCTTTCCCTTTCTCACTTGAAGGACGGTATTGAAAAAGCAAAAGCACTTATAAGTGCTGTTTGGGGCATAAAATCCCCTGCCATCCATCTCTCAGTTGGACAAATTTTGAAAAGAAAAGCACTTAGAAGTCTCTTTTTGTCTCCATCTACATTATTCCTTTTCTCAGATGTGTTTTGAAATAAAAATAGAAATGAAATGCTATTTTCACTGTTTTGAAGTTCAAATCAGGCATGTCTCCTCTAATTTCTTCCTTTTGCATTTGCTCTGTAACAAATATCAGTTTTGGTGTATATTGCAGTCCTTTTCCCTCTCTTTTTAATCTCAACATGCCCCTCCCAATTCAAGTAATGAGATTATGATGCTATAATCTTATTCTGAGCATGACCTTTGATTTCTATGGATTTCTATTCCAACAAAGATACATCCGTTCTGCTGGCCAGATGTCAGCAATACAAATGTTTAGCTAATTTAACTGATGAATTAATTTTCTAAAGTGGGGCAGCCTTCACTGACAGTGGCAGCCATCTACTGAGCTATAAATCACAAATGTGTGCTCAGTGGCACCAAAATCATCAATACAGGTTTTAGTAACTAGAAAAGCAAACATAATCCTGAGACATACATAAAGGGGTTTGAAATGATCTTTTCACTCTATTCAGCAGCATTGAGAGTAAATTCAGCCTGGGCATTCGACTTTAGCACAGATTTGGATCAGCTGCTGAAAGGCCAGAAAAAGCAAAAAGAATAATCCATGCCCCAGAAAACTTAACCAGCAACGGAAGAACTGGGTTAGTGCAGTGAAGAGAAGAGAAAATGGAGGAGATGTGATAAATGTTTCCAAATATGTAAAACATGCAGCAAAGGTTTCTCCACGTCTGTTCTACATGAGCAGGGTGGTAGCAAGATAGATTTGGGTTAGACTTTAAGCTGCTTTCTCTATGAAAACATAGTTATAAACAATATTGCCAGGGGCACAATTGCAAACTTGCTAACTCCCCAAGTCCTTTCTCATCCTGTTTTCTGTGATTCTCTGAATTTTAGTAGGTTGATGTACACACAGCACTTCCCCACTTAGCCTTCTTGGATGACACTAAGGAATGTGATGCTCTGTGCTGCACAGTAAGAGTCTCCAGCTCAGCGCTGTGCTCCACGCTACATGGAAAAGTAGCTGTCCAGGTACCCTTTGGCCAAAAGGTAGCTGGGCAGATGTGTGTGCACATGTGGAACTCATGTACTTGTAAAGCAACATGCAATTTGACAAACCTTCATCCCCAGAGAGAGAAATCAGTAAAATGATAACAAACCAGGTTATCTATAATGCAGTAGCAGCAATAACAACTTCCAACATTTCAGAAAGTCAAGAATATTTTTCTGATTATTAACAACTGTTTTAGAGCAGTGCCACGTGCTTCTGATTTTCAAGTTCGAGCTACAGCAAAATGAAACTGAAATGCAGGTATTCATTAGTCCATTATCTTTTAAGGTTTATGCTGAAATCCTGCTTAAATGCAATGCAAGAATTGCAGTCAACCTTTTTTTTCCTGTAGATCTAATCAAATGTTACCCAAAGCTTTCCTAGCAAACCCCTGTGTCTTAACAGTAGATATGAAGCTGTCTTTGAGCAAAAGCTGTACTTCATCTTAGTTTATGATAGCTTTAGACTTGTCAGCCTTTTTTTCAGTAGAAAGAATAGGAGTAATTGTGGAATAAAGTACCACTCATTGTGAGTAAGGATGTCAAATTCTTTTCTATTGTAAGCTGTGTCAAATGATAAGCAATTAGACCCTGCTTTCAAGGTCGCTTAAATAAATAATATTTTGTATAAGTCACTTTTAAAAAAGCCGCCTAAGGTACATATCACAAGTGATATGACTACACTGACTGTAGTGTTTAATGCATATTTAAAGAATATCTATCTGTGCAAAAAAAAAAGTTGTTTTTAAAGTCAATCTGAGGGTGTGCATTTTCACATGTTTCTCATCAGCTCTTCACTGACACTTTTCCAAAATCTTTGCCATATTGTTAGCATCATCTTCATATATAGCTGCCAGTGGAAAATGAATCAGATGCCACAAATTACTCAAGGGCAATGAAGCCCTAAAGGAATCTCCTGCAGAAAGTTTCTGAATACAGAGCCTAAGCCTGCTGTGCTCTCAAGTTCCACAGTGGAATTCTCCTGCGAAGGCAAACATATGTTTGTTTACTGCAGAGGCAGCATACACATCCTAAGGTAGAGAAATGCTATTGTGTGGCTACCAACTTTGATAATGCAGTCAATACAAATGTAATTATGAATGTTTTAAAGCCACTGCTAGGTGAATGAGTCTACTGGCCTAGGAAAAAAACAGAGACTTGATTTGCATTTCAGGTGTTGCTTGGTTCCACACTCTTGCTAACTAAGTAACTGTATAAGTGTGTTGTGTGGCATCTCTGATACCCCCTGCATCAGAGGTATTGTGAATCACTGCTGTTCAGTTTATGATCAAAAAAACCCCATCACTTGTGGAAATTCACATGTAGAGATTCTGCTGCAGTAGACTTCCACATCCATCACTACTGCTGAACTTATTCAGAGAACGACAGACTGGCCTCAAAATTTGCTAATCAGTTAAGTACTGAATGACTCTCTCTGACAGAGATCAGTCTGTCTACAGCATTTCCCGTATGGGAAGCAAATACTGCAATCCCACAGAGCTCACTGGAAACGGAACCACAAGCACACGGCTACCCAGCAAGGGCTCTGCTACAGCAGGAAGAAAAGGTTATAAGGCAAAACACAACTACAGGCTTGAGAAAGACAGACTGCAAATGCTGATGTGCTTCAATTATTGGCAGTGGGATGTGAGAATGAGATTCCCAATTTTTTTCCGTGCGTTATCTTTGACTTTACACTTGTAAATATGAAACGTAACAGCACAACAAAGTCACTCTATTCTGCCCAATGATACTGAGATTTTCTTTAAGATGCAACCTTTGGACCACTATTTTATTTATTTACTTATTGCTTCAGCAGGATTACTCATATGCCCAGAATTTATACCACTGTTGATCAAAAAAAGGAAAAAAAATCCAAAGCCTACACCAAACTTTGTATGAGTCTGCTAATGCACACAAAGGAAAAAGAACAGAGGACTTCATTCTCCTTTAATACTAACATAAACCTGAAATCCTGGGTAAGCTATTTATGCCAGTGGCAGAAATAAGAAACCTGTGTTGTGAATGGTAAACCACTACAGAGAGATCTAAACAGAAAGGTAAGACACTGCAGAAGTTTCTGCTGAAAACCTGCTGTGCTGAAGAAAAATACTGCTTCTGGTTTATAACTGCACTTTTTACTTTTGTCCTTGTTGCTGATCACAAAAGTACTAATTCTGTTCATCAGAAACATGACACAGAAGAAATAGTTACAAACACAGGTATCTTCCAAACCAAGATGGACTTTTAAAAATTCCCTTACTATTAGTGGTATTATTTAAAGGGGTATGCAAGAGTACAGATGAAGAGTAATTAGGAGGGTAATGAAACAATCTCCAGGAAGAAGCAACAAACAGCATGGACAGAAAATATTGAGTCTATCTGTGGGCTTGTTTTCAAATTTAGGAGTCTGAACTTTGGCAGCCAAATCCATTTCTGGCAGAGTTGCCATCGAGGTTAGTTCTGATATCAAGTTATCAAAAAACATAAGTTATCAAAGAAACATAAATTTTTGTAGTCTTGGAGCAAATGCGTAACAAATGGCATATATCTGACACTCCCTGAGACTCAAAGCCCAATAGTGTCACCTTAAGTAGCACTTCCTTCTGAACAGGCCTCTCACAATCAATTTTATTCCCAGAGTGAGCTCCTGCTTACGTTCACTAAATCCCAAAGTATTGCAGCTTGAGGTAACGTTCATTTTTATGCAGTTTTATTTGTGCTGTGTAACATTTGCTCTCTCCTGTGGGGAGAATCCACAGACAGATGAAGGGAAGAAGATATGGGAACAGAAGTTTAGCAAGGCAGAAGGTAGGCATGAACTGCAGAGCCCATATGGAGCCAAAGTCTAAAAGACAGCTAGAAATACACCTTGTGGATCCTGGCTCAGGGGAGCAAATCTGAATTGACAGCACTTAATGGCAAGGCAAAGATTTTGTCCTGCTCAAAGATCTGGTATAAATACCTGACTAGGATGGATGAGAGTTAAGAAGGTGGAACAAAATTCTTCTCAGTGGTACCCACTGACATGAAAAGATACAATGGCCATGAACAGAAATACCGGCAATTCCATTCAAAGTTACAGAAAACTTTTCTCTTGTGAGGGTGGCTGAACACTGGGACAGGTTGCCCAGAGATGCTGTGGAGCTGCCACTCATGGAGATACTCAAATGCAACTGGAGAGAGCCTTGAGCAGTCTGCTCTAGCTGACTCTGCTCTGGGGACAAAGGTTTCACTAGATGATCTCCGGAGTCTCCAAACCCACAGACAAATATAAAGATCAACCCCAACTGAGCCATGTTCACAGGAAAGATCAGTCATGAGTGCTTTTTTTTTTTAAAAAAAAAAAAAAAAAGGAAGGCCATGTGTAAAAAACTTGCTTGAAATCCTCTCACTGTTCTGCAAAGAAAAAAGTGTAAGGCTAGACATACTTCTGGATCTCAAAAACTGATTTGATACTGCTTCATCTAACAGATTGATTCCTAAAGTGGGAAATCATGGCATTGAGAAAGACAGAAAACAGAGCTGGTTATAAATCTTTCCACAGACAAGGAAGCAAGGATGCCTATAAAAGGAACATTTCAAGGTTTTACTGTAGAGTATGTGTAGTGCCATATGTGTACCTACTAGAACCACTTAAGCTATTTTATAACCGTTTGTTGCTATTACAAAGAAAATGAATCAGGACATCTAACATAAGTTAAACATAAAAATAGAAAAGGTTAGTAAAAATTTTCAGCTAAGGAGAAACAAATGAACTGCAACCTTCTGCGCTAGCCAGTGGGCCTTCCTCAGCCTTAATGGGGTAATTTTCAGTCTACCATGTAGTTTTTTTCACTGATGGGCAACATATATCTTAGATATGCAAATAGCACATAGATCAAAAAAAAAAAGGTCTTCTCTACATATTTTCAGCTCTGCTAAATGTATCTTACTACTTTTTATTGTCTGCATAAAACTAGTATTAAGCTCTGTCTGTACAGAAAGTTGAAGAGGAAGATTCAGGTCCCAGGAGCTGATCTCAGCTGCTTTTAAATGCAAGACTACTGAGAGCTGAAATCATAGTTTTGGGACAAAATATCAGCAAGCTCTATGCAAGCTCTACACAAGACTGGCAAAGTATCATAGTGCCAAAACCCAAATAGTATCATCTTCTTTGTATCCACAGTGTAGATAATTACACCAAATTGCACCAAAACAATGAAGAAAGAGTGATAACAGTTCATACAGATCAACTTCTATTATTTTGTTTGGTTGATTTGTTTTATTGGGGTTTTTTTGTTACAATTATGTATAGGTATCAGACCATGTTCTGGGAAATTAACCCAGGAATTAAAATTTGTAAATACCACACATATCCTGGTTCATTTTGAAAGATTAAACCCATATTTTACAAAGGGGTTCAGAAAGAATAGAGTGGTGAAGTGCAAGCTTCTGAGATGAAATGTTAGTAAAAATATAGACCAAATCATAAAAGGAAGGAATGAACAGTATAACACCTAGAACAAGAAAAGGTTTTGAAGGTTATAATAAACACTAAGTCACGTGTACAGTATATTTTCAATTGATGTCACTTTCTGAAACCATCCCAGAGTAGGAGCATGTTAGAAATACTTCAGTGAGAATCCTGATCTGCTATTTACAAGAAGGAAGCTTACTGCGGATGAAAAATATAGCAGGAAATCAACCAAAATCATGGGTAGAAGCAAACTGTTAAAAAAAATGAAAGAGAATTCAGGGAATCCTCATGCAGTATAAATGCCTCCTGGCTTCACTGCCTTCAGTGTACATGCATTGACTATCTCCCCTTAAAGTTTTATCTATTACAAATTGGAGGTAATTCAGCCAATACAGAATTTAGCATGTGCTTAAATGCTTTGGGATCCACTCCAAAAAACATGAAAAATCAATGTCTTTATCTGGTTTTGGATGAGGCCTGTGTTAAATATATATGGGGCGAAGCATGAGCTGAAGTGTTTTGTTAAACAAGTATCAGAGAGAAGGAAAAATGTCACAGAGGGCATTTCTGTCTGTATAAGCACTTAAATGCTAGGCTAGAGACATCTAGAGACAGCAAGTTTTAAACAGTGTAAGGTGAAAGCATTTGGACACTTCAAGAACAGCTTCTTGAAGTCCAAATGTAGCAGCAGATGATAGGATGAGTTCTGGATAAATCCTGGGCTTTGCATGTCCTTTGCATTGGCCTCTCATCCTTCTTTGTTATCATCTATGTTCCCTATGTGTCTGATTGTAATTCACGCGAACAGAGTGACAGGAAATAGTGACTCCACAAATCCTTAACTAAAAAAGTGAAAAAATAGGTTGCAAAATTCAGATTTGGAGCTCAAAATAACAAAGGTTCTGAAAAACTTCTTCAGTTTACATATATGCCAAAAGTGGCAGAACCTG
Organism: Sclerurus mexicanus; assembly: GCA_013396755.1. NCBI lineage: Eukaryota > Metazoa > Chordata > Aves > Passeriformes > Furnariidae > Sclerurus > Sclerurus mexicanus. The sequence goes on along the minus strand of VWZF01004475.1, from coordinate 1,429,438 downwards.
TACTAACCTGTCTTAAAAAAAACATTCCAAAAGACTTCAAAATATGAGGCTATGCTATAACGTAATTCATTGCCATGATTCCCATAAGAGAGAGAGGTTTATAAGAATAGACAGCTTTCTAAAAGTCTGGCAAAATTTATATGAAAACTGCAATAAAAGAGTCAATATAATTTCAGAGTTAGCCATCTATTTTCACTATGACTTCTGGTATTTTGTGAAAGGCTTTCATGGTCTTAGAATTGCTGAATGCTAAACAACCAAAAGAAGAAGATACACCTAAAAACAATACCAATGGAAAACTAAAATAAATATTATGTACTAAGTGCAAGTAAAAGGTCTCTAGCAGCTTATTTTCTGACATAAAAATAGTTACACAATGCTTCTTTTGTTCTTTTACTCTACTAAAATCCATTTCCCTAGAGAAGAAAAAAAAATCCCTTCATTCCTGTTAATCAATGTTTAATTATAGCACATCTGACTTGAAGTCCAAGAACTGGTTCTGGAAAAAATACAAATAGTGCTTTAATGATGACATCTGCTCGGCTTGACACATAATATAGACACCTCCATTCATGATGTCTTGTCACCATAATGACAGCTTTTTTTTCAGGTAAAATTTTAGAAAAGGGAAAGAAACTAATTGAATTATGAATATCTAGAGAGGGCAAGACGGAAAAGCGCTGAGCTTTTCTGGCTTTCTAATGCTGAATCTACCACCTGGGTTCACATTTTGATACTAACACTAATGCTGAAGATTACCTAACAACACCAGTGGTCCCTTTGGAGGGATAGAGACAGATGCAGCATGAGTAAAAATGTAAGAATGCAGTTTTACTAGGAAACAGGATGCCTTAACTCTGCAAGTTCTCAGGGACAGACCATGAAGGTGGACATGTGCTGGTGCAAGGCAGGTGCCTTTAGGAACGCATGCTGGCAAAGGTGGCTGTAACTCATCCAATATCCCCCCTTTCACCTGCTCTGTAAGGCAGGTAAAGGGGACTGGTGTCTGAAAACAGCAGTAGAGACATCCAGTCATCTCACCTCAGCCAGGAAGCACAGGGAACAAGGCCCTTGCTCAACCCTTGGCCATATTGGTATTCAAGTGAAGACATATTTCAGAATATTGGAGTTCTACTTCAAGTAGACCACTTACAGTGCAATGGTAGTGGCACAGCTGAGAAGAGCAGCATCACTGAAGCATTGAAGTAATTTATTTGCATGCACAACACAAAAAGTCTCAATTAAACTTATTTATTTTCCTGACCCTCATTCTCCTTTCCCAGTCTCTCAGTTTTTCCACTTTTATGTTTATTGTTCTTCACTGATACTCTGAAAAGTTCCGAATCACACAGGCAGCTCATTCCAAGTAAAAAGCTGCACTTTAGAACCAAAGTATCTAGCTGCAGAATAACAAGTTTCCAGAAGGAGAAATGCGTGAAATAAAATCATTGTTTTAAATGAGGGCCGTAGCTAAAGACTGCTCACACTTAAGGGAGAAGAGTCTTAGAAACACAATTCTCATTAAAAGATATTTAATTCACACCATCAGTCATGAAGAAGAATTAGAAATAACATAGTAAGAAGAGAGACTGCACTGAAAACATAACAAACTTCTTAAAAATAATTAAGCAAAGAAAACAAATTCATCACCACTGATGTAAACCCTTCAAAGCTCTGACAGCCTGAAGTTTCCTGCTCTGCAGCATGATATCCAAGGTTCATTGCAAACCCCTGTTTATCCAACTGCATTTCTCAGTAGTTCTACCTAATTAACAGTTTGGCAATGAAGGAAGCAATGGGGGAGCATATATATGTAAATACACCCAAAATATGCTAGGGAACATTAAATGTGTAAAATCAAGCATTGAAAATTTAGGGAGGTGTCAGAATTCGGGTTGCTGCGCAGCCCTAATTGGCCAACCTTGTGTGCATGCATTATGATACTATCTTTAATTACCTGACCACCTACTATTTTCTCCACTGGACCCCTGCCTGCGCTGACTGACATAATGAGCAGCTACTCAACGCCTTTGTTTTCTTGTTATTAGTCAATGTGTCCCCATGCCTCATTTATTGAGAACTACTCACACCCTGTTCCGAGACTTATTAATTTCTGCCTGGGATGTCATTCAGTACTTAGAGCAGCTCCTCACTTCTCAAATACCATTCTAAAGAGAGGTGGGAACAGATTGTATTAGACCTCTTCAACAGAAGGGGTCTGAGAAATTTAAGTCAAAGATATAAATTAAATTACGAAGCATACAATCACTGACACAGAGAACCTGGAGCAATTAGTATTCTTTGGTAATTTGTATATTCAAATAATTTTCACTGACTTGAGCTATCTCGGTGAAAGATCAGTGCTTCATAAATCGGACCCAAGGGTCTGAAACTAAGGATTCAGAAAGTAAACAACACACAATTAGTAAAAACATGGCTTGATTAGATTGGAATCTCATGGAAGTTCTGTAGCAGGCAAGAATAGAATCTAGCAGCTAGCATTTATGCATAACTGTGACAGCCTTGCCTTCCATTCCTGCAGTACCCTGAATCCTTCACACCTTTTCATTTCCTCAGCAAATGAGGCAGTAGTCCTAGCAACTTTTTTATACACTTCCACTTGGTACCAGAAACCGTAAAATCTGAACAATGCATGAGGCTGAGGTTTTTCTAATATGAACAGGCATTAATACATCAAAGATGTCTGAATCAAAAGTGGACAAGTGATTTTATTTATGGTATTTCCCAGTTCCTGAGCCTAGACTCTGCAACCTACTAGTATTATGTCAGCTTCAAAGGTACACAAGCATACCAAAAAAGCCAAGAAATCTGTCCAGAGCATGAGAGTGACACCTGTGTTGTTCATGGCAGGGCCAGAACCTACCTATCCCTCCACACAGATTTCTGTCACTTGAACTAACATAGCAGTAATGGTAGCAGCAGGATACCACTTTCTACTTCAGTAGTCACACCATTTTTCTTTTTTAATTATAACATCATGATTGTTATTGCAAGAATATTTTTCCAACCAGCTCTAGTGAAAATAATGTATTTCCCCCTGACCAACTAATATGTCATTAAGAAATAAAATATTCATATTAAAGAAGCATCCAAAATTTTGAGTCTAACAGATAGCCATGTTTCAAAATTCATTATGTAAACTAATTAGGTGGTATTTATCAAATCTATGTTCCAAATTGCTTTTTGTATCTTCCACCCACCAGTTAGTTCTGTTGGCAATAGAAATTATTTCCTGGACGTACAAGCCCACTGCCCCACAAGAATAGTGAAATAAAAGTCTGGAGCCCTGGACTCAAGAAGCCTGAGCTGTGGTCTGGGCTGCTACTGATCTGCTTTATGTCTCAGGTAAATGACAACATCACAGTCTCACTTTCCCCATCCCCAAAATGGGATTGATACCTGATACCAAAAAGAACTGCATTGCTATATTAGTGTTATTGAAAAAGCCTCCTGACCCCAAACCTCTCCAGATGTAAAACTGTGTGTGAAGGAGAAGTTATTTAGCACATTTCCTTTAGTTATAGAACTATCACATATTGTGCAAAAGCCCTCTTTGCTCCCTGAGAACGGGGATCAGTGGGACTGCACCTCCAGCCCTCCAGGTGTCACCCTGCAAGGACAGGGTAACAGACAGGGCAGAACATTCCAGGGAAGCACAGTGAGGGAAATCTGAGGCACTTGCACGCACTCCATCGGTCAAATTTAAAATTAGTTAAAATATCTTTTTGCAAAGAACTCTTAACTTGATGTGGATTCAGCTACCAGTCAGTTCTAGACATTAAGAAGTAAATACAAGCTTCCTGTAACAGCATGAAAGATAATGCCTTTCCCAGGTGCTCACTTTCTGTGAACAGCAGGTGCTGAGGTATTAGAACTGAAAATTTAAAATATTAAAATCTAAAACTCTATGCAAATGTGTTTTCTAGAGAAATGACTTCAACTGAGTATTCAAAAGTATAAAGAGGCGATCTCACTGCTAGTAAAACATAATTAGCAGAGTGACATAGCTTTTCCTTACTAATTATATTCCTTTTGTACCAACACTACAGGAACTGCAGCAAAAAAAAAATATAATCAGCAAAAATCTTTTCTGATGACAGGTTTTTTCTCCTATTAGTTCTGCAAAACATATTAACCCTGAAAGAATGATACTTCCTTTCAGTTTTGCCTAGCAGTGTGTATAAATAAAAATGCTAACTGCCAGGACATAATTTTCAGTATGCTTGTCTTACTTCAGATGTGTGTTTTCTGCTTGGAGCACAGCTGTTCATATTTCCCAACATGAGCTTCAGTGCTGTAAATATCTTCTCTGTTGAGGGCTACATTCCCAAACTACTGCACAGGGGCCACATGCACAAATTGTGTTAGTGCTAATGTAAGCTGTGTGTATGCAAATCCATACACAGCACTTAGAAAATGAGGATCATGGACCTCAACCCCACCACTTTGCCACTGAACCAGAACTGCTCTATTTAGAGCTGTGACTGTGACATAAATCAGGTTTTTCAAAAGGCTTTTAATCAGTTAAAAGAATTCATTCTGGGATAAAATTTAAATAGATCATGCTGCAGAACTGCATTAATGAAGCAAATTACTCCCAGAAATCTGGAAAACAAAATAATTTGGAAATCGAAGGTAAGATTGTCTGGGGTTTATTTCTACATTTTTTCAACAGAAGAAGTCTCTGTTGTGTTTAGTTCAATTTCTTTACTTCTGGATTACAAAAAAAACAAGTCCTTTGCCTGTCAGCATAACACAGCTGGCAGCACTATTGGCTCTACACTAGAAGGTCAGGGATGCACATCTCTGACTGAGGCATGGGCTTGTGTCCAATGCTGACACTGCAGCAGGGCGTTGGGGGGATGTCATCACACAGTTAGAGCTGCCTGCATTCAGATGAGACACTAAATCAAGGTCGTTTCAGCCCATCAGTGGGGACCACCTGGATGAAAGGTAACAATCCCATGGCAATTTTCACAACAGTAGGACCTGAGCATGATGCTCTTAACAATATTTGCTGAGAACCTTTGGAAGCAACTGTTAAGCAAAATAATAGAAATCCACAGGACTATACAAACCATGGCAGTGATATTTCCCTTCTTACTCTGCCAAAGCTTTTTCTGTTTAGGAGAGAGGGTAGCCTACTTCTGAGCACAATGAGAATACAGAGTTCAAATAGACATAAATACATTTTGTACAGTTGTAGCATGCACTTGTACATTTTTAGAAACATGGATTCACGTGTTTACAGTTTTGTGATGAAAAATTTGCAATAATTACCAAATTAGGTATCATTCAGTCAGTCTGCTGCTTTAGGAAGATGAAGAAAATGCAAGAAACATGAGCATGGGAAATAAAAGCTATTTCTGCACCGTTTTTCTCTGAGGCCAGCAGTCAGGTTGATTCTTTGGCTGGTGATAAAAGTGGTGCTTGGTGGCCACCTACATGCCCTGTGCCCCAGCTCTGTGACTACAGGGACAGAATCTGATGAACAGACACAGGCATTTTTCATCTCATACAGGATCAATCTACACTGTAAGATCAAGAGCAGAAAGAAAGAATGCTACAACGACTGAGGGCTGTTAGGCTGTTGCTCTGAAAGCAGTGAAATATCCCACCTTTTAATAAAAGCTAGAACAATACAGAGGTAACGTAACAGAGTGGCATGGAAGCAAGGTGCGCTGCACTGGGGAACTTGGGCAGTCACAGAAATCTCCCACTACAGTCAAGGATTTCACCTATTCTTCATGGACTATAAACATGTAAGATTTCTCGGTTTTGTTTTGTTTTTAAATCAGGCACTGAAACAAAGATGGGAGAAATCACAAGCCTATAAAAAAATCTTGGGGTACAACAAGAGATTTGATTTTTCAAAAATTTTTTAAAGAAAGAAATTTTAATTGATTTGCAGGTAAAAAACATTACAAAAATGTTTTGGTTTTTTCCCAAGAAAGCCCTCATAAGGAAACTGAGAGGATTTGCATCATTTCAAGCACTGATAAAAGAATGCTCTTCATTGTCTTGATGTGAGAATCCTAGGAAGTCTCAAGAAAGGAAATATGTTGCTTTATTGTTGCTTTGTTCATTCAGAATAAAAGAATATCAGATAAAAGCTGAATTGGACTGAAGTTGTATTTGACCACAACTGAAAATGGGAAGCAAAACCTAATATATACATAGCGGATAGTGAAATAAAGTTAAGCATACAAATAAAATTGCTGCTTCTATAAAAATAAGAAATATGCATATACTTAACATCCATCATGGGAAAAATTCAAGTGAAGTTACAATTAAATTTTGAGAGCAATTTCAGCAGCAACCTATTTCATTTCTACAACACTGTAATGATTTCATCAGTAAGAAATTCTCAAGGTAGTATCACACAGGAAAGTTTAAGGATGGCACCATTAAGTAGCATCCATAATTGTTACAATCAACTGCGTATTACACAAAAGGGTGCATTTGCGGATGACTATCAAATGTACCAATTTGCCAGATTAGCATTTTGCTGAAAGTAACATGCTGAGCCTTCAAGAACCTATTACCTATGGACCTAAGCGCAAGTCAAGTTCCTTTGCTGCTGCAAAAATGAAACTGGGCATCCTTTCACAATAGATTTTATATTACAGCCACAAATACTACTAATTACCATAAACTGTTCAGTTATGATGGGGCAAAACATGGGGGTTTTAAGAGCCACAGAGCACAGGGCTGGGCAAGCTGAATATATGCAGATGTTTCCTCACCTTGTTTTAGGCTCCTTTGCTCTTAAACCACTGCGGGGAGCCATGACCTTCCCTTTGAAAAGGGTGACAGAATTTGGGTTGTGAACCTGAGAAAACACCCAACCTATTTAACAGGGAGGGAGTCTTGCAGACACACACAGAGGTTCCATAAAGCATGAGAACCTGAGGTTTCACCTGAAGTGATACTGGGAGCAAATCTAAACACGCAACCTGGAAACACATCTGCCCTTTCAAATCACTTCAATCATTAGATAACAGACACTACCTCTGTGCAGAACACTTTTTAAAGACTATCCTATCTCAAATACAAAACAGTAGTAGAAATCTTGGACATCAGGTAGACAAATACTTCATTGCATCCAGAAATAACTAATGGTTTAAAGAGAGATGGATACTCCTATTGGAAAGAAACAAAAATGAATCCTCTGGCAATTTAAAAAATTCAGCAAGATTTTAAGATGCATTATGCAATAATACCTACTCACTCACATCTAACATAGAAATGCCTGTTAGTGATATGTAGTTGCTAAAACTGTATTCATGTTTATAAAGATCTTGATAGACAAACTAGATTTTTCAAAGAAAAATGACAGCCTTAGTGAGTAAAAGGAAATTACTACAGGCATTTTTGCATTTAGTAAAGACTGATAACAAGACTGATTTTCAGGAAATCAGAATACAGCTTCCTAGATAATTGGACAATTAATCTGAATGTACAAGAACTAAATATATATATATACAAATCAGGTATTTTAAACATAAAATGAACCTCTAATTTCTTCACAGATCCATTCTGTTATTGCATTATGAAAACTCTTCCTTTGATGAACAAGGACATTTAAACTGCAAGAACACTACTGCAGACTGGAAAAAAATGATGGCTAAAAACCGTGTTTTCAAGAATGACTCAAACCACTGTGAGACTTCTCACAGGGACTGAAACAAAGCAAAATCCCAACAAACCACAGACCAACCCAAAAAAATCACTGTCTTTTAGTTCTAAACATTTTTTTAATTGGCCTCATCTTTTTCCTTAAATCTGCCTTATTTTTACAAGCAATCTTCAGGAGAAAATAAACGGTATTCGCAGTAAGAGTGTAAAAGCACGAGGAAAATAACAAGCTGGGCATCATCTTGGGAAACAGTGAAGTGATTCATCTCACAAACAAAGATCCAAGCCAGGTTAGGAAAAAGAAATCCAAGGTAAATTGATGTTTAGAACAGAGGTAACACCTTATGTCATCTCCTCTCTTCTGTTACTGCTGAATCCCATACTGAATTCTAGAAAACTGAGGCAGCAAGAAGTGAGGAGGTGGGTTCTTGCTATGGAAGAATTAGGAAAAATAAGGAAGAGTTTTGCTGTTTTGCTTGTTAGCGTGGTGATAAAAGTGAAACTGCAAGTCTCTACATACACGGGAAGAAAAAAAAGAGAATAAGAAGGGGAAATATTTAAGATCTTTAAAGAAGAGGCAAATGAAGAGGTATCTCAGTCTGAGGATATACTCAAGTGGTGTTCTACATGATCTTCTAAGAGATGTGGGTAAAGGCCCAAGAATTGTAAAGATAAAAACAGGCAGGTTAAAACCTGTGTTAATGTGGAATATAGGTCAATCAGGTACTATCAGGGAGATGAGCAGCCAACTGGCTTTTCTCAGATCTAGATTTTATTTTTCGTATATGCAACTACTTAGCACACACTGAAACTACCAGAAAAATATCTGCATTATTCATAGTTCGTAGTAGACATGCACTGTGGTTTCATTGAATGGGACTGGAAGTAATACCAGAGGAAATAGAGGCCTTAAAGGAAGACACTAATCTCAGAAAACTCAGAGTGTTGGTATAATTTTTTTTAAGGATTCTATTATGGTAATAGTTATGTTTGCAGGAAATTATTTCTATGCTAGTCAGATAAATGACCTCACAGAGCACCATTTCTTTCCCAGGAAATGAAGAGTGGGTAACACCCACCAGAATGGGAGCAAGCCATTTAAGAGCAAGTGGAAGGAGCTTCACAATGCTGGTTCCTATGTGATTATCAACAGCCTCTACATACCAAATGATTTAGATTTCACAACAGAATTTACCTTACATTGTGGCCAGCAGAGGTGGCAACTCATTTTCAACAGGAAACAATATCACCCCCATCCATTGCTTGAAAATGACATTTCATCTACAATTATCTGTCAGTTTTGCCTTCTCATTTTCAGCTATCGTCAGCCTTCCTACCTACAAAAGTCCATTTCTCCTTGATGCTTGTGCTCAGCTCCAAAATAATTTATTCGGAGTTACACATGCTTATCAAAGACAGACAGAATTCATGCAGAAATTAATGGCATCTATTGAGGTTGCTATATATCATTATATAATACATGCCGACACTGCTGTCACAGTACCTCGATTCCCTCATCCTTTGTCAATCAGAATAAAGCATTAGTGCACTGCAAAGATTGTTTTTGTTGCTCTGACAATAAATTTCTGGCTGTAATACAATAGTAATAAGTGATAATCTATCCAGGACAGTAGATTCCAAATCATTTTATGACAGTCAGTCTGTCCCCGTTTTACTTTTTGAACATGACCAGAAGTAACTTGATCAAAAAATGTTCTTTATAACTACAAATCCTTTACAAACATGATGATCCTGAAGCAGTGAAGAGTACTTTGGCCCACATCAGCAGCAGAACAGAAATTGAGGCTAGCTCGTAAGAGTTCCAGCCTGTTCCTCTGCCCATACTCCTCTGAGTAAGAGATCAACACTAAACATCATTATCTGTTTTATAATAATGTTATCAGTTCCATCAGCCATCACTGATACTGGTGATGACAAGGCACATTCAACACCAATGACACAGCAATGAATAGGACAGCTCCAGAGTGAACTCACCAGTACAGAGGATCCCACAGGACAGGACCTCTATCTCCAAGGCACTCTCCTGTGGGACTCCTTGAAGGTCTGCCATGTAGCTTATTAAGGAAGAAGTACCATCTGCTATGTGTTTGAGAAAATTGCATTTTTCTGGCTTCTAACTACAGAGCCAATTTAGTCTCGGAAACACTAAAAAGTGCCTGTACTCAGCCTTTGGGAAACACTGACATGGCTTTAAATAAACTCTTTCGGGGCTCATTCTGTTTGTAAAAGAAGTTATGTTTGTAAAGACATCAGAAAGAAACTTTAAAAAGTACAGGAGGTCTGACCTGAGACACAATTTTGTCATAGGTTGTTCTGGTTTGAAACCTCTAACCAAATGCTTTTTCAAAACCTGCCACCAGAAGACTGGATCAACATAATGATTCATCTTGGGCTCACACCTTGATTCCATTAGGAAACAAACCTTGTGCAGAATGCAGCAGTAGCTGGCTTAAGAGCAGCTTCTTATCTTCTAAATCTCCAATCTATGCCTTCAAAGGTGTCCTAAGTAGCAGAATATTTGGGGGGCAAGACGTAACCTTATAGTCTAGTGAAAGGAATTTTGGGCAGTGAAGGGCAAGTCAAATCAGAGAGGAAGCTTAAAAAAGATCAGCAGTTTTGGACAACGGGGACTAGTCTAAAAAGGAAGAGTAAGAGGAAATAGGAGTGACATTACAAATCTTTTACATGCTAGAAATAAGATGACATGAGAAACTGTATTGTAAGCTGGAAAATGTTGATAAATCAATAAAATTAATTATATAAGAAACACCTGAGAACAAAACTGTCATTCATTGGTCAATTTCATAATATACTCTATGTCATCAAATAAAGGGGTTTTGTTCTTACCTAAAGGCCAAATTTTATCCTTCACCTTGGTATTTAATTTCTGTTGTAGGATATTTGCCAGTGCTGATCTCAGCTTTCAGTGTACTGCCCTGGAACTACTTTGCGGTGATTCCTGTGCATGCAGTCAGGCATTTCATAGGAGTCTGAAGGCATCTGAGGAAAAGCTTAGAAATACACCTTTTCAACCTGATGCACCCCAGAAATAATATTTTCTCTTTACAAACATAAATCCTAGGCAACAGCACCGGAAAAGGCAGACGGGAAGGAGGGAGGTAGCATCACTGAACTAGAACCAGGGAAATCAACCCAAACCAACCTGCACTTTGGCTGGTGTAATACTAATACAGAACCCTTAAGGGTTCTTTGCAGTCTATAACTGGAGCAAAGCAAGTTCTGCCCTCTGGGGAAATATTGATCTAAGACTGATGGCATTTTCATCAATTTCAAATCCAAAACTCTGGGTCCAAACTACAAGAAACTCTTAAAGACAAATTCAAGAAGCTGTACTTCAAAAAATTACGCTATTACTTGCAGAAAAGGGGACTTGACTGGTACGAACAAGTAAAGGCAGTAATGTGCATCCCTGGGGTTGGGGATTAAAATGGAGGATGAATTGTTGTTATTAAGTAGACAATCCCCAAATCGCTCTAGTAATTTCTCTGCACTTGTTTTAGGATTTTCATTTAACACTGTATTTATTCATCTAATGGGCATGCCAACTGCTACTCTAAGTGACAGGAAACAACAGATTACTGTAATCTCTGACTAGCTGAATATGGAAAACACATCAATTGGAGAGAAGGAAAAATAAAGATGGAAGAAAGAAATATTGCAAGTAACACAGAATTTAATTTTTCTTCCCCCTAAACCTTACCCAGATTGAATCAGCTTTCATTTTAGGGTGCAGCCCATGGACACAATTTACCATGAACTTTTTGGTGGTAATAAGATTTACTAGTTTAGAGGTAGTTCAAAAATGATTTATGATGGTAGACAAAAGCAACAGCTACATCCACAAAAAATGTAGCTCCTTGTAATAGATATTATAAGTGTATTAAGTAGAGCTCTAAGATGCCCACACTGCCAGCACAGTAATGCCAGTAAGGGACATGAGGTTTTTTATATGACAGTCATACAGGCCTCTTCCAGACCAAATAACACGTCTGGTAGTATGGACTAATGCATTCACCCAGACAAGAGAGACTATCCCAAGAAAAGCAATTATTGCTGGTACAGTCTGTATCTGCTCTAAAGGGTCTCTAAGCTCATTTCTCTGTGCAGCACTTACACCAGTCCACCTGTTCCAGCCTGGTCTGAGAGCAGATAGCACAGATTAACAGCTCAAATATGCATTTAAGGTTCACATATAAATCTAACAAAAAGCCTAAGAGAAAGAGCTCATGCAGTAGAAACTTTCCAGTCACTCAGAGAACAATAAAAAAGACAGAACTATATACTCAATCCACAGAGCCTCACAGCAGAACCTGAAGCTGCCAAACGCAGGCTATGACAGATGGCCATGGGAGCAAACTTGGAAAGCAAAGGCTTTCAAGGAAGATGGCTGTGGCTTTAAAGCTAACTAGTAATTGGCATGACTGTCAGTGTTAGGAGTCTGTCCCTTGAGCAAGTTCTAGCTGCTGTGTTTACATGTGCTCCCACGCACATATGTGTGACTGCGCGTGTGTGGCTGGCACGCTGCTTCCCTGCAGGGAAGTATTAATAGCCTTGGGTCAGCTCAGTGCTGTGCATCTCTGCCAGAATAGCTATGCTGGGCAAGAGCTCAAAGAGCTAAACTCACTGATTGCCACAGCCAGCAGAAAGGCCTCGTGTAGAAACAATTATATGACCAAAATTCCATTTTCACTGGCTCTTTTTACTCTGTGGTGTGTTTTATAGACCAGTATAAAGTATACATTAGCTGTCATCACCATATCCAGAACTAGCAACACTTTGCTGCAAAGGATGCCTTGAATCTCTCTGAGAAATGGACTTGAAGTCTAAGCTCAGGAGGGTGGCAGTGGGCTTTGTTTGATGAAGGCATCTTAATTTTTCAACAGCAATAGAGGGATGATATTCAGTGAGTAAATGATAAGGCACTGCTCTCGCAGCTGATGAACTGGAACACCAAGAAAACACCTTGCCTGCCATTAATGTAAACCAGCTCATCCTTCATTTGGCAACTATTATTGACAAAAGCTGAAATCATGTCGTGGTAACAGAATTCAGTTCTCATCTAGAGCAAGATCAGCAAGTTCCTCCTTCCTCTCTGACAAACCTCACTCTTATCTGCTCGTTAAATGAGTGAGCCCGTATTTCCTATCTTCCCCAGTGGATTGGCCTCATTCAAGACAGCATTGCACCAAACCTCTCTGCTCTTTCCTTTACCAGTCCAAAAAATACTCCAATCACTTCTTCTGATGCACCTGCCATTTAACTAAAACAAAATTTTACTGAGAGAAGCTTGTCTAGCAAGCTAGCTAACTGCAAAATAGCTTTTTCTCTGTTTTCCAGGTGGTTTCAAGTCAATTTTGAAGGTGTTGTGTCTCTCATTCGGAGAGGAATTGTTCACACTTCTTGCATGGAGAACACAACAGGCACCTTCCAATAGGGAGACTAACACTAGCTAATGTAAACCTACCTTTCAGTAGTAGTAAAAAAAAACCTCAAGAAGGTGGGAGAAATCTCTGAAAATTACACATAACCAAGGTGGATGGTGAATCTTTGATTCCAGACACCTTTGGAAATATAACCTATAAGCTCCATTCAACAGATCAATCCAACCATGGCTGCATTGTGGACATTAATTTGTACCAACCCAGTTTCTTTAGAGATTGACTTTGGATGGCACAGCTCACTGACTGATAGTAATCTCTTCTCTCAAGTTCCTTAGGTTTTTTGGGGTTTTGTTTGTTTGTTTGTTTTTTAAAAAAAGGCAGAGCCGCCACACAGGCAGCACTGCTTGACTCATCACATTGAGGCTCTGTGTGGAGCAGATTTAATTTCTTTGTATAGAATACTCGATATATTTATCCTGGCACTTGACTTTTTCCTCATGAGACACCAGCAGAGTTGTGGCAGCTTTAAAAACCTAAGCTAATTCCACATATACAGAGGGAAAATGGCTGAGCTGGCAGGATTTACTCCACCGAGGACACACATCATCTGTGCTCCCTTCTCTCCTGTAGGTTCATAACAGCTTGAGTGGACCTTGCAGCTTATTCTAAACATTCTCTCTTCTTCCAGGCAAAAAGAGGAGCTGGAAAGAGGAAGAGAGCAGTGGGGACTCCGGTGATAATTTGTTTATTGAGATCTATTTCTATAAGATATGCTCCTGGAGTTGTTCATTTGGTGGGTAAAGTCTTTGGCAGGAATTTTATTTCCAAGTGTATGCCTGTGGCTCTCTGAGCCCGGAATGGGAGCTCTGGTACAGTCAGCAAACACAGAGGGGTGGGGGGACAGGAACCAACAACCCACCATACGAAAGTCTCTCAGAATGTGACTGCCATTTAAAATTTTATGCAACCAATCCTTCTGCAATACTTACAAAGAGGGTTGCTCCTGAAAATTTACAAAGCAGAAACCAGAAAAATATCCAGAAGAATATATGGCATGTTTAGTTGTGTTTCTATCATTATTGCTGTCCACATGATTTCTAAGGCTGAAATGATGTAACTGCACAATGATACAAACCTACGTCCTAGAAGGGATACAAATGATAAATTACTATGAAACAAATGACCTTTTCTTAACAAAATATCCTATGAGATCTTAAGCTGTAACAATGAATAAGATTCCAAAGGAAAAGACAGGTTAGAAGTCATCAATGTGTCAGAAATTAAATACTAAAGCAATGTCATGGGGAGTTTTGGCCGACAGAGCTTTTTAGCTTCCCTAGGACCCAGTTTTTTCCCAACAATAGTATGAAACAAGCATCTCTGGAGTCAGCTGAACACACAGTGCAAGTTCACAGTCTGGTAACTTCTGTTCTGACACAAAGCCCAGAGCTGTTCTCCAAGTTTCTCTTCATAGTAAGTGTCGTTCTCATCCTTTACTAACAGAGGCAAAATCTAAACCTTCCCAGGTTGATTGTAGCTTTACATACTTTTAGTATTTCACATAAAGATTTCAGTCCTTTTGAAAATTTTTCTTACTTTCTGTATCTGGAAGGAAGCTAATATTAAAACATTCATCACAATCTGTGCTTTCCTTATGCATTGTTGAAGTTAGTTTTGTAGGAATGTGGTCTCTCATGGTCGGTATGGGTCCATCCTGTGATTACTTCTAACACGTTGACAACTATGCTTTACCTATTTCTGAAATGGCATGTGCCTTATCTCACAGAGAGCACATCACATAGCCTATATTTCTGCATGCTTTCCTCTATATTTCAAATGTTGTCATTTAAAAATGCATTTTGTATTAAAAAAATAATGAAAAGGACTACACAAATATGTATAAGGTCTGTAGCCTTCTCCTATTTGTATTCATATCTCGGATATTTCATTTGTGGAAATCTCCATTAATTTCAGCCAAATTCTACTACAGAACTTCTGGCAAGAAGGCAAAAAAAGAAACCAGACTGAAGTGGTCCATTCACACATATACGTGACTGTGTGTACCACAAGTGGTGAGCAATTAATACTTGTATACAGGTTTGTTCAGGTTATGGGACAAAATGGTATGTGATAATATGATCCAAATTTATTTCTTCAACAGCAATACAGTATTGATGAGTTTTTCAGTTATGATGGATTTTAAAAAAATCTTAAGTGCCACAAAGCATGTTCCTTTTATCTAGTGCTCAGCACTATACTGTAAGATTCTCTGATGTTCATGACACAAAGGCTCTTTGCTCCCTCGGAATTCATTTTAGACGAAGCCATTAGATCTCACAGTTGCAGTTTAATGTAGGGATTTTAGGTCATCTCAGAACTTACCCTTTTCCAAGAACAGTTTTAATCTTTGTTCAGTACTTGAATACACTTCTTATAATTATGTTTCAAGTGTTATTACAGCTATATTTCAGATTTTACGTATGTAGGAAAATGCTATATTATTTTAATACTGACGGTAGAATAAAAATCTATTCAATATTCACCTTTCAGGAAGCACAATCAAATATCCAAGAACACTATTAGACTTGCCTAGCATAAAGTTTCAAACTGCTAATGGATTTTAAATTGATGTCGTAATGCTGCAATTTAAATACATGATGTTCATTAATTTTGCCAGAACTCTTTGTAGAGCAGGAGTGGTATGAAGGAAGGAGGAAGGTTATATTTTCTCTACCTGCTTCTTTTTATCTGTTTGCCCATTCTTGATACACAAAAAGAATCATTACATCAGTTTGGATGTGGGGGTGAAGTTTACTCAAATGACAATCACTTTCAATTAGGTAAACACTGTGGTGTATCAAATGAATATTTTCTATGAAAAGAATACCAGGAATAGGATAAAAGTAACTAGAACATGATAGGCATGCCATTTCCTAAAGAAGGATTTCATGGAACCTATCACCAAAAATGCATGGGCACAGTGTGGAAGAAATAAGGGACAGAAAGGTCATCTTGCTCATACACCTCCCTTTCACTGAAAGGTCAAAATTCCTGTGTTGAGAGAGCGAGCAATATTGCAAAACAGGCAGGCAGAGTCTCCCACAGATCTCAAGGAGTCCCCTCAGATGTGGACATTGAAAAGAGGAAAGACATCACATCATGGAGGGCTCCTATGGGATCCTCTTCTACTGAGGGGAGCGAGGGCAGGTCCTGGATGCAAATTTTCTAGGTGAAGAATCATCTATGTCAGAAATATCTCAAAAGTGAAAGTAAAACAGGTCTATACATAATGGCCCCGTATATTACAACACTTCACATCTATTTGTATTTCAAATATAGTATGTTTACTGTACATAAAGTCAGTTTTTCCAAAGCTGTTGCTATAGTTACAAATCAAGGAAACCATAGTAACAATCCTGTATTATGTACGGCCTTAATTATGTCTCTCTTTGCATTTTATATTAAATACTCACATACAATCTAGTTATAGTAATCTTACATTTTTCAGACTTTTTAATAATAAAAACTGCCCAGTATTATACTGTCAAATCAAACACACGACACCCTTAAAATATGTCTTTATAGCATTATTCTCATAATACGTAATAATAGCCACGTGACTTTTTTTCACTTGAGATAAATACTAACGTTCATATCACTATACTTGCCAGTCTTCTTTAATACAAATGATTGATCACTTTACCTTTAACCACCAATTAACTGATTTTCCATCACCTCATAATGTTTTTCAAGTCTCATCCCACTCAGCCTTACCCCAAAAGAAACCAGCTCCTCCTAACTTCAACTTTTTTTTTTCCTATAGATTAAACTTTTAGGGTTTTCTTTGTTTGGTTTGGTTTTCCTTTTTCTTCAGAGAGTAAGTATGCAACAGAGGGACAGGAAAGGCAGAGTAGTAGTTCATCTAGATTTTCTAGCTTTGCTGTCATGTCAGATGACTGACTGGGTTGGTGGTAAATTACCCTATTTACTCTGGTTGTTGACCTTCTATATGTACAAATTAAGTACGATCAGAGGTTGGGATTACAGAGCCCTGACATGCTGCATGCAGCCAGACTCAGAGTGCAGCCTGAGAGTAACAGGTAAAGGAGAAGAGAGAACAAATGTGAAGAAAAGAAGACGACTTTTGGAAATGGCTGAGGAACAGGAGGAAGTGCCATCACACAGCAGGAAACACATTGGACCCAGCAGAGTGACAGGATTCAAAGGACACTCTGGGAGAACATGAACACCTTCAACAGGTATAAAAGGATTTTCTAATTAAAAGAGGAAAGAAAAAGCCAAAATTCATGTCTTTCAAAGCCTTCTCTCCTATCTTCCCTTCCATCACTTTATTTTCTGATAATTCATTTTGGTATCATTCCCTCACCACTTGGTCCTTGCCCATTGATGAGACGGTATTTGTCCCATTTTGCAAAAAACGTGGCCACATTTGTTTGGGGCGTTAGCTGCACTCACAGAGTGGACCTTCTTCTTATCTTACATACTAGAGCAGCACAAAAACCTAAAAGAATACCATCTTAATTCTATGAAATGAGCAGAAATTCAGTGTATTTGACACAAGAAAGGAGAAATCTGTGTTTTTAATCTCTATGAAGAATTGAGAATTGTTGTCCATTTTAATACAAACAGTATACCAATGCTTACTTTACAAAGCAATCTGTGTTTTAAAAATCATAGCCTGAGAAAGCTGCGAGTGCGAGTTAGGAACACGAGCTGTGTACATGGGCAGCACAACAAAACTTCCCTTGCATAGGGAATAATTAAGTCAGAAGTCAGGGCATTCACAATAAGCAAGCCATGCTCAGTTTCTTCATTATCATTTTAATTAGCAAATATTAATGTAATCTGCAAATACAAGAGGGAAAACAACTAAAATTACCAAGTTCAAGGGGTCCTTCGTGACCTAAGCCAAATTGAGACAAATGTCTTACTAATCAATACCAGTACCAACTTCAGGACATTCATTTCCATTTACTGTTAGAACTTCCAAGCGTGTTATCAAATTTAAGAATGAATTAAGGCTCTCACAAGCTACTTCTAACCTCTGATGAAAGCAATGGTGGATAAAAATGGATTAGCGTGCTCCTCTCCTCTCCATTTATCAGTTCAGACTGATAGAGATCGAGTGACCGTGGCAGCTCTACCTCATTCAGGTTTCATAGCTGCCACTGTGGCAATAGCCCAGGGACATGGAGAACACACTGCCCTCTCGTGTCTAGAGGGATGAAGATGCTGGATGAAGTCCTTTTGAACTCCACAGCACCTCCCATTCCCTTCACTGGAACTACAGTTCACACCCACAGTTTTCCTTTCTGATGCTTGTCCTTTTTCTTCTCTGTAGATAATGTGCTTTGGCCTCCAATATACTCAGTGCTGCCTCTTACATGGACAACGATTAAAAGCTACAGAAGTGAAACAGAAGCTGCCTCCTAAAAACTATACCTCTTTCTCATTTTGATTTTCATATTTAACCCACCAAAGGTAGAATAATGACTAATTTGTCCGATACACTTACAGGATACATATCAGGAAGTGGTAAAGTATTTTCATTCTCCATAAAAGCTGTTACGTGAATGAATTTCATTCATTAATAACTGCAATTTTATAAAGACAAATGAATAGCAGTAAGTAGAAGTCTGAGAGTATATCTAATGACTGCTTATGACATCATAACTTTTAGAAAGAAGTCATTCTTTTATGTTACTTTATATTGCAAGTTTCCACCTGTTACAATCATTGCTCAGAGAGAGGAAGAGTCTGAGTAAAATTCACTACCACCTTCAAAACCCAAAATGGCATTAGATATTTTGACCACTAAGACAGTTTAAAGCAGAAGTCCCTATAAAACCTAATTTCATCACACAAGTATTTTGCAAAGCAGATATAAGTCAATGCATTTTAAAGTATGGAATGGAAATACCTACCTGGCTTTGAAATAGCTACCAAGCATTAATGCAATAATTTCAGAAAAATCCAATAAACCTCGAGCTTTATACATTTTCTAAACTCACATATGTTCATTTCAAAAATCACTCCCTTTTCCTCTCCATGCTCATACGAAGACAAATAATAAACTTCTTCCTTGGGAATCCCAAGCAAAATTAAACATTTTTAGGACTTTATTCCAACAAACACAAGAAAATTTCCTTCTGAGTTAAATGAATTGAAATTAATCTGAAAAATTTTCTTGCTTGTATAAATACCATTTTTCACTGAATCAAGCGTGATTTTCAGGCCAGCTCGCTGCTCTCTCCACTGCAGACATGACAGGAATTTTAAAAAATTAATGGTCATTTAAGTGGTAGACACTTCTAAAACAGCCACTCTGCTCAGAAACACTGCTTACTTCAGTTTTCACACTGGGCAGGTTTGTAGAAAAGGTTTATATGAGACCAAAAGAAGTCTACTGGTCCATTTTGCTGTGTTCTTGATATCAGGTCTTACCTCTTGTGTTTTTATATTTATATATCCATAGTGAGTTCTCAGAGGATGCCTTTGGCCATTAGAAAATGGGATCCACTTGACACTCGTTTGTCCAAAGCAGTTTAGGATCAAAGGGAAAGTTACTTCATTTGTGAGACGAACAATGATCAAGCAGAGGAATGCTGCAACGAAACTCACAGCAACAATGGACTTTCTCTGTAATGAAAAGAAGAAAGAAATAAATTATTAAAATTAAGAGTCGGTTTTAATAAAAAAATACACATCTTCTACTGTAGGATGAAGGAAAAACACTTGAGAAAGCTTTATGTGAAATTATTCCTTTGGTAGTCACCTTGCTGCAGGAGGACAAGGAGACAGGTGAGTGGATCATTTTATTTCAATAAATTTGCATTTCAGAGGTTTTGAGATTTTCTTTTAGAACTGGTTGGAAATGAGTCAGTTTTGCCCATTAAAAAAAAAAAAAGAAAAAAGCTTTTATTTTTAAATTTTTCAAAACCATCTATCAACTTTAAATTTTATTTGCATTTGGAATGAAGATTTTTTGTAAACATACACACCAAAGCCTCCATTCAAAATAATCAGCGCTGTAGGCACAACAAACACATAAAGGAAAAATGCCATCTGCAGCAACACCACACAAAGTTTTTTGGGAAGACTACAGTCACTACAGATTGTACTTATTGTGCATTGATTTAAAATCATTCTATGCAACAGAACTCATGCTCTAAATATTTTAGAATAAATTTTTGGTAAAGTCAGCACCACATTCTACCTTATTCCAGGTTCACGCATTTACAAAGTGAGGCATTATTATCTCGGACAAGATGACCTCCATTGTTAATAATGTAACAGACCTGAAGCCCTGTATCTAATTAGCTTTGCCTTCCACCTCCAACCCATACAGTTGGTTGGACAGGTGAATGTAACCACAGAAAAACTGCAGCTTTTTCCTTGGGTAACTCCCCAGTCTGCAGGAAAAAACATGTAAGAAATAGGACATTCTCCTAATTTTTAGCTATTTTTTTAAATATTGCACTTGATTACTTCTAGACAAATGACTTAAGGACAAAACATGTTAGTTGGCATGTGTAAAGATTCTAGATACAACAGTCTATCAAAAAGATTATTTTTACATTTTGCCTGAGGGAATGAAACAATTTTCATTTACAGGTGCTTTTACTGTACTTTAATTACATTCCAGGTTCACCTAATTTGCCACAGTATAATTACCCTACTGAATGTAATTCTATCCCTCTAAACAGTAAAATAGAGAGAGGAAAATAATTATTTGCCTAAGGCCCTACATAAGCGTGTTGGAAGACAGAATCTGATCATCCCAGTTCCCACCCACAAATGCCACCAACTAAAAGCACAGTACACATCTAAGAGCAGTTTTTCACATGACACCAATGAGATCACATGTGCTGCAATGGTGACAGAAGGGTGAAGGGCAAGCTCTAATTGCAGCCAAGTCACATGAACCTGTTCTTTGCCTGGAGGTTCATTTGATAGTCTGCAGAAACTAAGATTCAAAACGTTGCACGGAAGGAACGGTGCTATTTACATGGAGAACATCCCTGCAAAGACAAAGCTCTACTGAACATGGGCACACAAGCCCTGTGCCCACAGCAGGCACTGCCACCGTGCTTCGGTTCAGGGTTCTGGCCACAGACCACACTGGGAATCACACAGAGCACGCCGTGAATTTGAAGGGATGTTCCTGTACTTCCCCACACTAGACTTGACAAAACAGTCCATTACAGGGGTCAATTGCATGGCTTTATGTTTTGATGTATCGGGAGGCTACAATTTATAAGATAAAAGCAATGAGAGACCGGGATGGAAAACTTGGGTGAACGAGGTCACTGTGAGGAGAAAGGGAAGAGGAGGATGAAGAAGTATTGTGGCAAGGTGATTCAGTGAGGAATCTCAGTCAGCTAATGGCTGTGCAATGTAAAATTAAACCCAGCAAATCTTCAGAGGGCAGCGCAGCAGCCACAACCCAATTGCAGCTCTCAGAATTCATGGGAGCCACTGCACTTTTCATCATCTGCATTATAACAGATTTACATTAAATTGCAATAAACTGGCTGGGGAGCACTTCTGTGTCACTTCTCTTTGTACCAGATGGAGTCAGAAACATTTAGCTATATATCAGAGCCTTGTAAGTGCTAAGAGCAGCCAAGATGTGCAGTGCAAGTGATAATCATAAAGCAATGAGAAGGAGCACGGATTAGTCATATTATTTATTGCAAATCAAAATTAAGATATTGCAAATATTTAAAGGGAGATCTAGAGTCTCATTACACTACATGAGCATGTTTCAATCAAAACATCCACAGCAGGAAGCCGGATTACTGCCCTGTATGATGCTACTACCTGATTTCCACATGTCCTATCTTCCTGGTTTATTGAATTCCACCTTTTACATCCTTCATTTTGTGCAGATCTGTTCTGAACTTGAAAACATTGCAATCAGTTTTATGTGCTTCTCACATGGAGCTGTTCTAAATAGCCTTTGCCCTGAGAAGAATTCAATTGCGTGGCTGGATTTCTTGGCCTTCATTAGGATGCCACCTGATTTTTGTTTCCTCTCTTTAAATACACTGTACTACCAGATGAAAGAAAAAAAAAATGCCCTCTTTCGGTTTTTGTGTAAGAAAATATTGTTTGAAAGGGAAAACAGCAAAGATTTTTCTGTGTGTGTTGCTTAGACAGAAAGAATCTGCACTAACGAGAACATTGTAATGAGAGAAAGGAATTTTTACAACAGAAAGGAATTAAGGCATCTGTTAAAATTGTTTTGGAAAAAAAAATCTTGCCATATGCAAACACAGTGATTACTTATCAACTTGTAAAAAGGAAGCTTGTGTTAAGCATTGAGTTCCCCTGTAATTTTTGTTGAAGGCATGAGATCCAACAATATGCATTCCCAGTGGGAAAGATTACTGCAAATTGACATTTCAGTGGCTCTATAAATTTCACTGTAAAAATATTGAAAAACACCAAAGCACATACTTTTCTTAATTTTAGCCTTCCTAAGCATCAAGTAAGGCAGCCTACTCAGAGGCCAAGAGTATTCTAAAGGGCACTTCTAAAAGTAATTTGTTTCCCTTAAGTTCCTCTCTCCTTTACTTGCTCATTATAAAAAACCCAAAACGAAAACAAAAAACAAACAAACAAAAAACCAGCACACTAAACCAAAACCAGGTGTTAGTTGTCATTGTGTCTCGTAAAACCTTCTTTTCTGCAATAAATGAACTCAAAAATTGGCCCTCTGATAAAACTTAAAATTTAGCACTGGAGACTAGAAATTCTACATTAGGATATGACAGAAAAGCATGAAGCTGCATACAGGGATGAATACCAAACTGAACTTGTCTCAAAATTTGTCTGCATCAACATTTTAAATACTTATGCACCCTACCATTTGGAAGGGCAAAACCAACACTCATTAGCAAGTCTGCACAGAAACAGACTTCTTAAATTCCTTCTTAATTTTCAGTTCTCATTAATGCAAACAGTCTCTTAACAAAAGAAATGTTTCCCTAGCATGGAAATATCCTCTATAAAAAGCTCAATCAATCTTTATATTTTCCAGCTAATTTAATGTAGATATTTTGATACTGACAACATTTACATAAAAAACATATATTCAGTTATAAACATCTTTTAAACATATTCAGTGAGGAGTACACAATAAGACATCTGCTAAAGAGATTCTTAGCTAGATGATTTGCATGGTATATTAGCTTTTGTAACATTTTATTTCATTTGCTATAGTACATGACAAGCCTAGATGACA
Organism: Sclerurus mexicanus; assembly: GCA_013396755.1. NCBI lineage: Eukaryota > Metazoa > Chordata > Aves > Passeriformes > Furnariidae > Sclerurus > Sclerurus mexicanus. Next base: position 1,406,086 of record VWZF01004475.1, on the reverse strand, counting down.
GCAGCGAGAAAAAAATTACCATTCTTATGAATGCAGCATCCTATAGCAGAAAAGTGAAGGAGTTTACCTTTTGTTAATTAGACTAAGTACTAGCTCATTAATGGTTTAAAAAGGAAAAAAAAACGTGGTAGAAGTGGACACGTGAGGTCAGAGTACATGTACTGCGATACCTGGGACCTCGCTGGGCCAAAAGCACACACTGGAACTAAACAGTTTCTTTTAACTCTTGTTTACTCAGTCCCCACAATAACACCATCCCAGTTTTGGTTTCAGTTATTTCTCAGACACCAAGCTCGTTCTGTCTAGTATATATATCAAAATCAATAAGTAGTGGGTATGACTCACACTTCTAAGGCTTCAATTATATCTGTGTTGTTAAAATAAGAATTGAAATAAAAACACAAGTATCCTACTAATATGCTGGTTAGGATTTAATTAAAAACTTCCTGGAAACAAAACAGGAACAGTACTTTTATGGATATAAATATATATATTTGGCAACATAGTCCCCAACACTATTTATAACCTTCATATCATCTAGTTTTGGCTATTTACCAGTGCTAGGGTGAATCATTAGTTTCAGTTTGGCAGGAACTTGACAATCTGAACAGGTTTTAGTCATTTTTCTTTCATAATCTGTTAAGAAGTGTGAGATGACAAGATCATTTTTTATAGTTCAATAATGCCTGATAGAATAATAAGATACAAACATTTTTTTGGTGTTGTATACAGTTATGTAGGAGGGAGGGAGGAAGGAAATATTTTCAGAAAAAGATAATTTCTTAAGCTGTAAATCTTAGTGAGATCTGTACTAAGCATCTTTATTCTACTTTCTAGCCCATCACAACACCCTGCCACTTGGAATGTGTTATATGGCAGAGACTATCAAACCACTTTACAAGCAGGAACAAATCCCCATCCTAGTAAGTTTAACAGTAAAAACCCATTTCACAGATGCATAAACTGAAGCTGAAAGCAACTTCCTTAAAATCACAAAGAACTCAACAGAAGCTACTCCTAAACTTTTACTCTAGAACTACATTTTTTTCAGGTTTATTGTTTCTATTAAAACTGCCTGAATTTGTTAAATGACAAAGTTGAATATGATATCATGAAAGATTTCAGTGAAGAACACTTGGAACCAGGCAAGTTCCATGCCTCAAACAGTAATTGCAAATAAGCCTTTTTTCAGAAATTGATTTTTTACAGTATTCATTCTTTCTGTTATTCCTATAGATACATGGCAACACTGTGCTTGGAAGGACAAATCAAAGGTAAAGACTTAAGTGAGGGCTTTACATCTCTTACATGACACCGTACACAGTAATATTGTATTATTTTCACTATACCTACCTTTACGAGCACACTGAATAACTCAATCACTTTTTTAATATCTCTGCACATTATACTACTTTTATTACAGGACTGATGCAGGGTTTCGCATTTTTACTCAATATAATACCAATTGAAAACAGTAATGGCTACACTCACTGAATTTGTTTCATTTTGTAGGCCACTATATGTAAAAAATAGTTTTATTTAATTTTCTCTTTTATAGTCTTGAGCATCCCCTTCAAATGCTGCTTTCTATTACAATGGAGCATGAAATGAAATTCTTTCAGCACTCCAGTTCAGTGTACCTTACTGATTTCACTAGTATTGGAAATAAATATACCTTCCAGCTATTTCTTTTGTCCTGAAACTCCCTTTAAGAAGACTCCTGAAGGGATACTGAGGCAGAGGTCCTACAAGTTTTCAAAGAGAGAGTAAGACTATATAGCAGAGATCCTTCTAGAAACAGACATGTCAAACATGATTTGCATAAATCAGTAGCTGAAGATTTACTTTCTTCCCCTCCAAAAGTGAAAGTTAACCTGAGCATGTTCAAAGGCTCCACAGGAGATGGCTGTCAGTGTTTCTCACTCAGAAAAAGAGAACAAAGTAGGTAAGAGGTTGTATCAAAAGTAAGATCTGGTTTGGGTTCAAAACCCAGTAAAATTACAATTAAAGCAAAATTTTTCTTCTTTTTTTTTTCTGAAAAAGGACATCTTTGCTAATCTGGAATGTAAGCAGTCAGGAAGCTGAGCAGTAAGAGCAAAAATAAAGTTCAGTGATGAAGGCAAGTAATGCAGCATACCTAAAAATAGATAGAAGAGATACAATGAAAGAAACATGAGTTTTATCCTGAAAAGTGTTTCTTCTAAGAATGTACCCTGAATCAGGACTGTGTTTGAGGACTATGAGGTTTGAGCAGGCATGAATAGAAGACACATTACTTCTTGCTTGCCGCCTCTGCAGGAGCTCTGGCCTTTTTTATAGCTAAGGCAGCTGAAGGGCTCTCAAGAACACAGCTTGTCGTACCTCTTTTATTGCTGTCATTTGTTGAAAACTTGTTACATAATTCAGTTTTCACCATGATTCACAATGCAGTGGTGGTGTGTCGAGGTTCATGGCAGCTCTACATAGGGTTTTGCACAGCAAAAGAAACTTATTCAAACATGTCTTTCATTAAAGCCAAAAATCTGCAGAGTGTGTTTAGACTCACTGGGGTAAGAGCTGAGCAATGAACAAAAACAGGAATCAGCACAGTAGTGTCCAAATAATTGATGTAGCAGCAGCAGTCTATATTAAAAGCCTTATATAGAGATAATCCTTCTATATGTAAACTACTATTAGTCTCAGGTAACTGCATAACTTTGTTACATACAGCCCTCCCATCAGAAATAACACACATATTTAGGTAATAATATGAAATTATGTAAGATGAAGAACTTCCAAGTTTGAAGGAGTAACTGTTGAAATATTTTGACGGCCTCCCATATGCTATCATGCTAAAGAAATCACTACATTTGAAAAGCCCCAGTGATTCTGAGCCCTTCAAATTGCAAGGCATTGCCAGATTTCAGGAATTATTCTGCATCTATATTCTCTCTTGCCCTAAACTCAAAGATAAGGAGCAGCATTTATTTGGCTGGAGATATTCTTATCCCTTCAGGCTTTCCAGCACTCTGAGTTCTCCATATCCTATATAGTGACTGTTTCTGCTATTCATTTCATGCTTACTCAAAGCTGAATTTGTACTTCCTTCAGCAGTCTACTTCTGGCCTAGGGTTCCCTATGCAAACAGCCTCTATTCAACAAGGCACAAACACATCATTAGCACAGCTCCAATCTCCACAAACCAGAGCCACAGTCCCACCAAGGCAACCCAGACTTCTGAGCAAGGCATGCTGTTGGCCAGTCTGCTACTTATTTTATACAGCAGCTGAAAGCTGTCCAGTCATTTAAAAGATCTATCCCCATAAAATTCCCACAGCACAAAAGAACACTTTAAGTAAGTTTGTTGATTTTTCATTCTATAAGATCTGTTAAGAATATTTAATCCAAAACTGCAGCTACTGATTCACTGATGTCCTTCACAACTGGAGTGATCTTCACCAGTAGCTGGAGATGCATATTATATAAACACTGCCGTAGTCTCTGCATGATAAAGTAGTATTAGAAAGGAAAAAAGAAGTCTGCAGTACAGCTCTCAGATGGTGATTGGATTTTTTCTGGTGCTGGATTATTGCCCAACTCTTCTTATCAATAGCTTGGCAAACTTTCAGACACACACACACAGGCTGATGTACACTTCCCTATAATAGAACTGCTGGTACAAGAATTTGTGATCTTTCAACCTGGCAGTTGGTTGTTACCACTTACTGAAGTAGTACCTGATTGTAGCTATTTTTCACCTGCCGAGAAAAAGTTCAAAGAAAAAAACACCCATATGTGAGTATTAACTCTTATCCTGCCAGATATACCTCACTTAGATGATCTCTCTCCTCTACAGAAATGGATAAAGATTCATGATCAACAACCTCCTAAGACTGAATCTCTAACTGGGGGGTTTATACAAGCATTCTGAAAGACATTCTATAGCTACCAACATTTTCATGAAAAATCCTTTCAAAAAGTTGATTCCTTCAAGCAGAAGCAGACTTAAAAATTCATAAATCAGTAGAAAAGCAACAACAAGAAAACCCCCACAAATGCATCAAGAAAGATTCTCAGAAGACAACAGAATACCAGCAGACCTCTGGTCTGCAGATCTTCATATTAAACAAAAAAGAGATGTATTTATTAAAAGCATTTGTTATTTTATACAAAATACCCAAAATACTCAGTTTCGTTTTTCAAAAACTGACAGCAAAGGAATGTGACAGCTTCTAAAGTGAAAATGAGATAAATTCAATTTCTGCTTTTATCAGTAAAGCCATTAATGTGTTTGGTACGCAGCAGGAAGAATGCATGTTAATCACGTACCTATACGTTTAGTAAATACTACACTGGGATGTAACCTCTGAAGGTACTAACTTCTAGATAAGAAAGAAAATAATAAAATAAAAAAATAAAATTAAACACATGACAGCCGCCCAAGGGCAGAAGAAATGAAAGTAAATAAAATATTGCAACAACCCCACATTCTCAGGCTGCACATCTGTGAAGAAAATGCCTTTTGCTGGAAACCTTCGCTTGCCTGCAGCTCAATTCTGCCTGCAGGGGAAAGTTTATGCCACAGAGCAAAAACTGCATAACCAGAAATTCACACAAATGAAGTGCAATTGCCTACCACCATCTGGACAAGCCCAAACTTTGTGCACTGAATTATCTTCTGTAAAGATCCCTGACTGCCATGCTGGACTTGAAGTTAACAAAAACTGACAACATGCCTCAGTTTCCTTCTAAAAGCCATTCAACACTGGAAGACAAAGGAGATCTTGCCCAGTCTGTTACTTGGCAGGTGTCTTCCTCTGGCCCTTCACACCAGCATCATCCCATACTATTCTTTGGGAGGACAGCACTTTTCCAAAAGTTGCTCTGGATGCTCTCTCTGCCAGTGTATGCAGCTCAGCTGCTGTTTATAAGCACGGAACAGAAAACAGAAGCAGGTGGTCACTGCTGATTTTAGTCTTGTGTTAGGCACCCTGAGACAACCGGAGCACCCTAATACAATGCACATTATTGCCCTGTTCCAGGGGCAGGGATGCAAACACCAGTGTGAGGAGCCAAAGGGGCTCTTTCAAAGTCTGGCTGAACAGTTGGCTTTGCTCTGAAATATAAAAAGATACAAGTGCTACAGATCTCCTTCACAGTCACCAGGCAAAGGGCCAAGTTCAGAGAGCAGAAAGACAAGTTTTTACAAACTGGTCTTCCTAAACCAAAAGGAGGGCCACTGTGAATTAGCAGCTGTTCTTAAGCAGAGATTATGCACTTCAGCCAGTCTGTAGAAAGTCTTTTGTAGTTTCTTTCTTTTTTTTTCTTTTACGTTTTGAGCAAGAGACTCTCCCAACACAGCTGTAGGAATGTTGTCCCGGCTTGGCAGGAAACAAGAGCTGCCTCCATGGATGGCCTTTTACACAAAGCAAGTAAATCTGGACTCTAAATTGTTTTGGCAATTTGTCCGTTTTCCATCAGACATGGAAATCTCCCCGTTTACTTCGAATAAACCTGTTCCAGCCTACTTCATCCATACATCGCTGCCACATACATCATCAGAAAAGCAAAATGTATTATTCAATGCCTCTAAGCATTGTCTGCTTCTGGCACGTTGAATAACATTTCAATAGGCTTAATCATTTATAGCCGATAAAAAGCAAGACCTAATTACAGAGAAGTATAAGCTGAGACCAGCTATTTTGTAATGGGAATTTTAAATTTTCTGCCATATAGCTGGGAGCTACTTTTAGTGAGGAAAAAAAAACACTTTCCCAGCTTAATTCTTGTTCCTTTCTGTACGCTCTTTTCTTTATTGGGGGCTCAGAAACAGGGGCTTTGAGGAAGTTAAAAAAAAAGAGGACACCAGCATGGCAGCATCACCTCTGAAGAGACCTTCAAAGCCAAGATTTAGATGCAGACTTTAAACTACTTCTGTGGCTTACAACCCTTCAGGGCACTAAATGCTTGAGCAAATGGAGGTATGTGAAAGATGTGGGATTTGCTGGGATGGTCACATCAGGGTTCATTCTTCCTAACGAGTCCATCTTCCAGTGCAAGAGCAATATGCCATCTGTAGGATACACACTGAACAGGGTGGGTTTTAGGGAGTGTGTTTGGATGAAAGCATGCAGAACCCAGCAAGGCATTTTTATTGTAAACATTAACAGTCATATATTATCACAGCACTAAAGAACAGAGCTTTTCATCTAGGATGCAGATCAACTGTGTTAAGCACTGTATGCTCATAGCAGCACGTCCAACCATTTTATGATCCCAGTGAAAAACAGAAGGCAGCCCTACCTTTTAAATCTTATTCGTAGGAGGAGCTGCACTGAGCACTACAGTGTCTGTACCAACAGAGAGTGACAAATGGCCTGTACATTTTTGGCAGAGACTTTTCTTTCAAGTCCTGGCATGATGTGATCCTGCCTTACTCATTTCTGCTCACACAATCACAGGAAAATGTTGCAAACCAGCAGGAACTTACAGGAAATTTCTTGCCCGTTCAGTACAATTGTGTTCCTTCTACAAGTAGGACTGTGTTCATTATTCATCCTCGGGTAATGTGCAAGAGGTTATCAGAGGTCGCCACAAGGGAGACTCTCCAGATAGCAAAGAATATGCAGCATTATAGTTACAAAACATAATGACTGCTCACATACTGCTCAAGCAGTTGATGATATATCCCTCAGTTGACTAGGGAGCTCCTTAAATCGGGGCACTGAAACTCAATAAAAGCACTGATCAAGGTAGTGGCCTCAATTTAATTATGAGCATTATTGATCATGTCTTCTCTTTATAAAAAGGAAAAAAAAAAAAGTGTGGCAGGGCAGTGGGTGTATCCACAAAGCACTGAGCTCCTAGAAAGGCCTGGTGGGAATCGACAGAACACACTCCCTGGCTGTTCTGACAAATCCACAGTGTACAAACTTTGCCTTTAGTGCTGATCTCTCACTTCTAGGAATTAGGAAAATAATTTTATGTGAACTACTTTTCATCAGAAGGAAACAACATACAATTTCACATTTACAATAAAATCCATGATCTGAGACCTATTCTGTGAACACATGCAGTTGGATGGGATACCTGCAGTGGAATAGCACCCAAAAGCCACAATCAGAAGTCAATTTCCATTGTGATAAAAGCTGTAAATTCTTTGGATTCATTATTTCTGCAGAGCATCTCAACAGGAGCTAGAGGAAATCATAAAAAATTGATAGTTTTCCAAAAGAAATTCTTCCAAGCAGTAAAGTTTAATCTCTCACTGATCTGTTATCCTGATAGAATAGCAGAGGGACAGTAACATATATCCTACCCAAACACACATTCTATCATCATATCACGCTCCTCTCACGCTGGGTGAACTGACAGAATTGAACTTGACCTTCAAAGCCCTTGGAATGCAACAAAATATCTCTGTTTTCTGACATTTATGGGTGGTTTTTCTGCATGGCTGCTTTTATTGCCTAGAAAATAATGGTGAAAGCTGTGTGTACAAACCTACTACAAACACTGACAAATCACATGAAAGGAAGACAGATTTATTCAGTGTAGATTACTCCACAGCAAGTCTAATCAAATCCAAGATTTACACTTTTAAAGCAGATCAAAAATTCATAGAGTTAGCATTTCAATACAATAGATATATATTACAGTTTTATTTTAATCTGCAAGTGTAATTGAACTGATTTGGATTTTCTGTGCTTTTATTTTTGCTTAAAAAAGCTTTATGTGTTTCATAATGAAAATGCATCATTGAACTAGCATATGCACAGGAAAATCCCTATGAAAAATTCATACAGAAGATTATCAATCTCTGCCTAATAAGCCTTAGATAAAAACACATTTGGACATGAATCTATATTAAAAACTAGAAGTTCTAGATGTGGAAATGCAAATATATCCTGTTAGTGGCTTTTTTATACTTAAAAGAAAATACTTCTAGCCGCTTTATCAGAGCTGATCCAGAATACTTTGATAGAACAAATGTGACACTTGTGCACCTAGCACAGTTTTCCATCCTTCAGTCCACCAAACATAGAGATTGTCACATGTTAGAAATTATTGCAAAGCCCTGGTTCCCTTCATATGCATTTTACTTCTTTTGCATGCAAGAAACAAACAAAGGTAGTATAAGACCCCAAAATGTTCAAATTGAGCTTAATTTCTGTTTAAGACACAATAAAGACATAATTTACTATCCAGGTACTCAGTTGTATGTCAGCATATCTAGCTAATTGCACCAAACAAAACCATCTGTGGAATTCTGTTCCTCTTTCATATATAAGTACCTCTAACTGATTTAAAGGAGAGTAAGACAAAGCCAGAAGCACAATTAAATTTGAAAAGGAACAGTAATAAAAATATAATTTTGTTATTATTATTCTTCCTTCCCAGGGCCTTTGCATATCAGTTACTCAATTTACAAACTCAGGATCCCTCAACTCCCACTTGGCATCACCAAACCCAGCTCGTGAATGCTCTTCCTGACATCTATGGGACCAAATACTGCATCCATGTAGCTGACAGCCATAAGGAAACTTTCTTAGGTGCCAGCTGTGCAAGTCTTGACCTGGATACAGAAACCAAGTTCTCATCTTCAGTTTTGCTGCTGGCACAAGAAGCAGGTTCTGCCCACAACCTTTCTGTTGGATATAAACATCTGCCACACACCAAGAGCGCACAGGCCATCTATTTTCAATTCTCTTTAACACCACTCTGGTCTAAACCAGTGGAATAAGGTCACTCAAACCCTAATGAATTCACCACAATGTCCCAGAGGTTACAGAACGGGTTTTTCTTTTCCATCAGGGAAGCTGCCAGAGACAGCAGTGAAATTAAATAATGTGCCCCAAGACCCTTTGGAAGTATTAAGCAAAGCTGTTTTCCTAAAGTTCATTTAGAAAAAGAATCATACTCAGTTAACAGGAAAAATAGATCCTAGACACTTCAACATTTATGATATTCAAAAAGCACGTATAATGAATGTGGGAATGTTACTCTTACTGTTTCACCTGTTTTCAGTATTTTTCATTATTTTTCTCAAAGGCCTTAATTTTTAGGCAGTAGCTATCAGTTTTTATTTCTACCTTTATCCCAGTGATGCTTAAAGAGCAGTTACCAATACAAGTATGAATCTGCACAGGACAGAGTACCCCACTGTCCTGTGCCTACATGCTACCAACCATCTTTCATTGTGCCCACGTTCTCTGAAAGAATATTTGGGTCTGTAGTAGCTTGTACAGTCCTTAAAAGTTATGATTTGTTCCAGTCACTACAAGTCATAACAATTATCCCAGTGCTCTGAAAAAAAGCAGCATAAGATTTTCTCAGTGAACCTCTAAGGCTTTCAGCCATAAATCTCAACAAATAATGCTGTTTGTTTAAATTAACACCACTATATAGATTAATGAGACAGGTTGGCCACCAGTCAGGGGAGGAACAAAAAGATGCATTCTAACTTACTTCATTTCCAGGTTTATTCATTTTAAGTGTTATATAATGTGACATTCACACATTACTGAAAAAGTTTAAAGAACGAAATGCACATTGCTAATCAGCTGATCATTTATCATTTGATTTTAGATGCCAAAATTAATGATGCCCTTCCTTTTTCATTAGGTTTTTTTTGTACTTTTTTCATTAAATCAAAAACAGAGTATGTGAGCAATCAGAATATTTATCTGCAATTTCCTTGCTTCTGCACATGTAACTAATCCCACAGTGCTGGAAAACAGATTTAATTGACTTAAACCTTAGGTCTGTTGGGACTCCCACAACTTTATGGCTAGAAAATCCAGCTTCAGATGTTAACATTTCAAGACATTAAATCCCAGTATTTTTGATTTCTCATTCTTAATTATTCAGCATTCACCACAAACATCACTGGTCAAGTTTCAGCTGGTCTTACTCTGTTTACTTTTGTTTGAAAGTTATTACCTCACTGAGTACCACAACATCTAATTTTATACCCTCTGACCACTCTTAGATATTCTAATCCTCCAAAAGTCTCACAATACTCCCTGTTTTGCTGTGCTGGATAGTGCCTCTGCTTCAGCAATTTCTTACTACTGAACAATACTATTTTCAAATTCTCCTCTTTTATTTACTTTAAGGAATTGATGTATTTAATTCTTTAATCCCTTCTCCCCCTTTTTTTTTGTAGTTATGCCCCAACTGCCCATTTAAGTCAAACTTCCCTGTCAGTTTGTCCTTTCATAACTGTTTTTAAGAATCTTGTACTTAACTATTCTTCATCTATACATACTCCTCTGTCTAGCTGATTAATTCCATACTAAACTCCCTCTGAGAACATCATCTGTCATCTCATATTAATTCCTCTTTTTATCCTACTAAATAGTCTTTCTCTTTCTGGAAACAGAGTCACTTTCCCCCTGCAGAGCATTATATGTGTCTCTTTCTCCTGTAGTTGTTTGTCTTTTGTTTTTTTGTTATGATACCACTCCTGTGGTTGCTATAATGGTTATGTGGTGCTGTATTTCAGCCCCGTTAATGTTTTTTAAGCCTTTGTTACTGAGATCCAGATGATTTGATAGGTGCTGTATCAAGAAAAAGAAAGTACTGTTTCACTTAGACCCCTCTATGTGCCCTCTATGACAGAAGTACAGTTGGAAGTGTATAACACTGTAGTAAAACGAAGTGCTTTGAGGGATTGCTGGAGGCACCACCTTTTCATTTGTACATTTAGCTAGGAAGTATTAATCTAAATGAAAGGTCACTAGATTAGAAGCATTTTTTCCTAAACAACAGACTGGATTTAATGTATCTAATTGGTCCTATCCATTCTCAGAAACTGACCTTCGATGTATCTTCTCTCAAGAAGATTTAGCAAGATAACTGAACCAAATTCTTCTATCTTCCAATAAGCAGGTCCTCCATTCTCCTGATACATGAGCTTCTCAACCTCTGCTCTTGTGCTTTCAGGTCATCTTCCTTGACCATAGGTATTAAACTCAGCCTTTCAAAAGGGATCTCACTAGTGTGTGTGTATCAGCTATAAATCTTCCCTGAATGAAGGTATTTCATGGTTCCATTTTATTTAGATTCCTCATCATTTTGTGATTTATCAGTATATCCATAACGTCCTATGTCCTTTGCTTCCAGCGGATGGGCTGCCAGCATATCCAGCACCATGGCTGTTAGATCATTTTTTTTTCTAGGGCTTGTCTAATTGATTTATTTTCTTTTTACATTGCAGAACATTCATAGAGAATTCTGTTACTCTAGCTTTGGTATCAACTGCAGGAGACAAACAACCTCCAGAACGCTTTTACAAAACAACTTTCAGAAATACTCGGGTCTCAGTAATGCCAGGCAGAACAGAAGAAGCTGCAGCAGCTGGAATTATAGGAGCTCTTGAGCTTAGAGTCAGATTTTTGGAAAGTGCTCTCCCATTTCTGAAAGAGAAGTTACAGAAATGGGTCTTGAAAACAGCATCTCTATTTTTAAGTCTTTAGATCCTACTTCAAAAACAATTTGCAATGGCCTACCTTAACTCAATTACTTAGGAAGTATCTCAAGGAAACACAATGTGCACAGGCTGTACCATGACAGAAAACCTGCCACAGTCTGGTCACTTTATATAGGAATATTCACTATTTTTTTAAACAGAGTTAATAGAAATTTTGACACTAAATGATTCAGCCTCTCAAATTTTGACTGAGATTGTAACAACCATGTCATATGTTGCCCACTGAAGGGTAAAAGTGTACAAGGCATTAGAGGGTGAAGCAAACTACTAGGGTTACAAACATTTTATTTCACTCTTCTGCCTTTTTACACTAGAGCTGTCATCTCCTAAAAGCCTCGTACTGTCACCTCAAAGAGACAGCAGCTGACACATCCCTTGAAAGTGAAAGGAAAAAGAGATTTTGTGATATCAAAAAACTGGGGATGATAAAATCAGTTTAAATAAGCACAGGAAGGTATTTGGTGCTCATCTTTCACTTCTGTCTCTTGTTATTTGGATGCACACAGAAGTGCTTCCCTTTGATGATCCAAAGAATACTGAAACTTACAGGAAAGCTCTGCACTGGTTAAAGTTCTCAGAGTTTTTGCTGTCTTCCCTGACCACAGGATAGTTTGTCTACATGATATATATACAAAGAAAAATCATGGATAAATTACTGGACTATTTTACCTCACAGAAACCTAGGAGGAAGTAGAATTGGAGAGGTTTTGACAAATGAACTATGAGGCAAAAAAACCCAACCCCAGCAATTAAACAACCAGTTGTGGTACACAAGCTCCATTAGAGAATCAAGTCTGCACCATGAAAAAATTAAAGACCTTAAAAGACCCCCCTTTGCCACCTGCAGCAAAAGCAAGCCCTGGCAGGCAACACTGCTGACTCAAGGAAAATGTTATGTTTTTCTGTTATACAGGGGTAAACGGTTTGCTCAATAAGCTGAACTAAAAGCCCATTAAAAATGGCATAAGAGGGAAAGAAATGACACAATAATAGTCCGCTAAGGCACAAATTCAAAATGCAAAGCAGTTCAAAATTTGTCAATTACTCTATCTAAGAATCAAACCATGTAAGGTAATGACATTACTAAGAAAGCAAAATTTGATTTTTTTTTTAATTTTGCAGTTGTCTAATAATGAATAATTTATGTTTAATTTACTTTTTTCACTCCTCCTATGCAGCACATTAAAACAGTACTGGAATGAGATTTTTAAAAATTACTATGTCATCAAAGGTTTTTAATACCCATCTATGATTTAATTTGATCACCAAATTTGATCTATAATGATATTAATAGATAGAAAAATCCATAGTAGAGTCCATTATTGTTGAACTTTATCATCTTTTTTGAAAGTACAATAGTAAAATTATCTATTAATTAGATTAATTTCAAGGAAGTGTAAATCATCCTGACCCATGATACTTGCTTGCAAAGCTATTGTGAGAGAATAATTAATAGGCAATAGTCCAGGAATATTATTCGGAGAAGATGTGAACCTTGAAGCTCCAGTCACTGGACTTAAAATCTAACTAGGAATACATCATCTTATGGAAACTCCAACACCCTGGAGGGCTGCAAGAAGAAAGAGAAGAAAAAAAATCAAAGTAGATTGCTGTTGTTATATATAATCTGTATTATTGCTTAACATGACCACAAGTTGGAAGTGGATGTAAGCAAAAATTTCTAAATTTTAGAAGTTCAAGGTGAGAAGGACTGTGCCACTCAAAGAATGGAGTCTCATTTAAAGAACATATCTTACAAGTCACTTAATTTGTAACCTGTTCTGTTGCAAAATTGTATGGCCTCGGGCAAATATTTAACCCTAAGCAGTAGCTGGCAATAAATGCATACAGTAAGGAAGATGAATACAATACTTCAGCATGGATTTGCTATTTTTCCTCACCTTTCCATCATGTCAGATCCATTTCTACAGATTCTGCATTAGATCTCTTCCAAACATATATCTGATGGTCCTAGGTTCAAATATTTAATTTTAAGGTCTTCACAGCAGCAATAGCATCAACTAAACAATGAATGTGAAGTAATCAAGATTAGTCTTGTATTCACATGCAGATTTTCAATAGAAATTAGTCACTCTGTTTTCTGATGAGTTATATGTCCCATTGCACAATCTGTCTGACACATTGCAAAATGTTTTCCATTGTGATGGATGGAGCTCTTACCTGTAGATCTTCTTTAGAATATACTGAGAGGCTACCAAAATGTTCTGTTTCAAGAACTGAGCAGAGGACAGAATTGTTTTCATGCACACAAAGACACCCAGAAACACCCTGTAAACACGGTCAGATGGAATGTGCTGTTCTGCTTTACTTGATGAATCCTGTGTCATGTTCTGCACCATCTAAGCTTCTAACACAGACATGGTGCAGAACAAAAGCAGATCACTGAACCGAAACTACTACAACCACGCATCCCAAGACTTCAGTAAAGATCAAACTGACTCGCAATATTGTGACTAAACAAGGAAAGCTTAGAACAAAGGGAAAGAATCTTCTTCCCATTTCTTGAAACCCTAGTTGAACTCCTGTGTAGTCCACACTGAGTAAAAGAACACTATAAACAGCACTGCTTTAGCTATAATTTAATGACATCTTATAGCACCAAGCAAGAACACTGTTTCTCGGGGAAATTCTGTGTGTTTCTGAGAGACTATTTAGCAGATGCTAAATGGGCTGAATTCAAATGAAACATGTGCTACAGATGATCAGAGGAAGAAGGACCTCACAGTATGGCCCTTGATCCCCAGTCAGAAGTATTTGGTGTGGCATTCAGTAAGGCCTGGAGTTCTTTCCTAACAAAGTTTCAAGAACAAATTCCACCAATAACACCATTTGTACTTCTGCTATCTCTCTGGGGAATCTAGTGAAGTGAAATTGATTTTCTTCTTTTATTAGTGAAGCTATTAAGCATGAGGCACCAAGAGATGAATGGAGAGCAAGCCACATAAAGAGATAGAAGTATCTGAAAACGTCTTTTATTTGTTGCATGATTGCTTTTTTGAGAGGAAATACCTGCATGGGTGCAAGATCAGTCTCCGTCCAGGCTCCACTGGCAACACACACGGACAACCCCAGGAGCCTGCATGCATGCAGAAATCTGCAGGTGCAGTGAACAGGCACTACAAAAATCTGCTCATAGATTTGTCAAAAGAACTAGAACATTTCTCCTAACTTCTGACAGGCATCTGAGCTTAGTAGAGACTGTTCCAGTAAAAGTCATATACTGCTGATAGCCCACTTTGACTGTTCAATATAAAGGAATTTGAAACTGGGGCTTGCAGATGAGGTTAAGAAACTCATTATCCATACCTCCTCCTTTCCATCCTTTTCTTTTAAACTCATGTCCTCATTGCTTTTTATTTGATTTTTTAGCCTGCTTTCATCATCCAGAGCTGACCATATGGATTTGTTCCCTAGGTCATTTTTCAATGGAAGCATAAGTGGTAGGAGAGCTGGAAACCAAACCTAAAAGGCGTTGAATAGCACCACACACTGCTGCTGTAAAACAACTGGCCCTTATTCTGATTTTGTATCTTCCTGATGCACTAGTTTCATGGCTGGTCTTTTATAGATAGTGTGATAAAAATATTGTAGACATAATGTTCCATTTTCTGGGAGTAGAACAGTTTGGCACACAGTAATAAAGAGAACAAAGGAGGATACCCCTCACCCCCCAACACGTGCACAGTTTACAATGCATTTATGGTCCTATGAGAGTGGTATGAATTCCTACAAGCAGAATTAATAGGATACCTTATTCTTTAACTTCTGAAGGAGGCAGAAGAAAAATGAAACTTAAAGTGTCTTTTATGGCAAACAAAAGGAGGATATTTAAACAGGAAAGTCTCATGGGAAAGATTTCATATCACTACAAACAGTGCATTTGTCCAGAATATAACAGCAATGATAGCATTCCTAATGGAAGTAAGACATCCTCTCAGTTTGCATGTGGATTATAAATTTAAGAAACAAGTACCAGAGCTGAGATATGCACGTATGAATGTGCATGTGTGAGCCTACATACACTGCTCACCCTGTGCAATTACTTAATTGTAATGTCAGATCAAAGACAGTACAGAAGGACGATTTCTCACATGCATCTGGCTGTGGACGTTCTGTTTGTCATTGGGCCTCGGCGAGAGCATGAAGCACTATTACACTCATTAGTCCCTGGAGGTTTCTGCAGTTTATGATCAAACAGAGATGAGTTTTCCATCTTCCCACTGCTCGTGTATCATTTAGCATTACAAGATGTTCCATGAATAATGGAAATAATGAAATTACGTCCTCTAAGACAGTCTCCCCAGGCCAGAGACCACATACACTGTAGTTATTAACAAATTATATATGCATTGATTAACTGGCAGCTGCTGCCTGTCTTTCCTTCGCCTGGGACCCTTCTTTGGATCCTCCTCTTCGAAATAGTCGCTAATGTTCACAAAACTTTTAGGAATGTAAGTAGCTCTGAGACGATCAGGAAACGCAGAAGTTATTTGGACAAGAGGTCTGGACACACAGATGAACAGGCACATAAGCACCATGGCTGTATAAACTTAAGTAGTGAATGTTCTTCCAGTTAATTTCCTTGTGGTTTTGCATATCACCATTTTAAAATAAATGATAAGCAAAGACAAACTCAACAACTTTTAAAGCATGGATTTTTCTTATTTATCTACAGACTTGAGGACATGAAAGAACATCACAGCTCTAGCTGGTCTTCCCAGGCATTTATGAGCATTTCTTGACAAGTTTTTATTTCATAGAAACAGTAAGATAGGATCCAACTTTAAGTGTCAAATAACTTTTTTGATAGCACTTAAACACAATGTAACAAAGGCCTTTAGAGACTTATTTAATAAAGTAGGCTGAAATACTCTAATTCTGGATCCTGCTGGCTTTAATAAATTCTCTAGCAAATCCAGGACCATGCAGGAATTCATAGTTGTAACTATACTGAGCAGCATGGCCAGCAAAACATTTTAAAGCAACTAAGATAGAATTAAATCTTTCAAGCCAAAAATGATTTTTCTTGAATTGTTGCCAAAAATGAGCGCACATTACACAATTTTAGTTTCATTTGTTGGAAGCATATGAGCATTAACTAGTTCACTGCTAAATGAAAAGTAAGATCTACAGGCAGTAAACATCTTTAATATAAGAACTCCCTGCTGAAAATAAGCTAACATTGAGTTTTGGGGTGGTGGGATTTTTTTGGTGGTGATGGTTTTGGATGGAGGGGTTTTTTTGTTATAACCTTAATGTGACTTATCTGTCTGCTATCCCTTCTTTCTGCCCTTACTAACTTAGGTATGCATTTGCAAATTCTGGCAAAATCATAAAGAGTGCTAGGCTGGTCTCTTATCTCAGAGGCAACTGAATACCCAAGAGAAAAAAACAGCAGCACTCACACTTCAGGTCAGCTACTCTACATTTCACTTGGCATTTGGCAGGCTGGCCAGTGCATGCACATTGCTCCAGACTTGACAGATCGTTTGCCATCCTGCATGCTCAGAGTTCAGAAGGAGAGAGCAGGTGAGCAGGAGTGCACAGGGAGGGAAAAGGGCACATGAGATCACCACTCACAGATCAAAACTTGCTTACTCAAGTATCAGCGATGTTGTAAAGAAATTCTAGAACTCTCTGAGGAGCTCATCAGACATAACCAGCTGAAGTTAAAACAACCTTGTATGCCATTATACATGTATACCTCAAATATACTTCAGAAGATGCTTTAATGCAACCAAACTGGAAAATGCAAATATTTGTTAAATCATGCAAGAAAATAGTCCCACAACCTCGCTGCAATGACAGAATCTGATTTTCTCTTCATAAACACCAGCTAATGTGATGTATTACAATTCACATCAATTCTATTCCTGCTTTTCATCACTGTGAATTCAGTTCAAGATTAAGAAAAAATTAATTTTTTTAAATCCCATGAACTAAATGAGAGGCTGAAAATGCATGCACCAGAGCTTTAATAAGTCACTGATCTATATTGCACTGTGGGGTTTTTTATATCAATGGTAAAAGTTACGAACAGATAAGTAGACAAAAATATATTGTTAGACAATCACGCTATTTTGGCATCTCACTACAGAGTAAAATACACAGCACAAGGTTTGGATGCATGGAAAGCTTATAGAAAAAGCCAGAAATGAGGTGGAGGTGAACAAAATAAAATTAAAAAAAAAATCAGTCCTGATATTTGGGGATGTACAAGGCATGTGGATGGAACTACACAGTTTCTATTCCCAGGGATGCGATTAAGAACATGCTCAAGGCAGCACTGTGATTACAATGAATTGGTGCAATGAAATGTTCTGAGAATGGAAGCTGATCCAGTTCAAACAAGAGAGAAATGAGGATGCTACAATGTCGAATATTTAATTAACGAAAGAAAAACAGAGAAGATTCACTAGAGACAACTGTTCTGTATTCCCAGACATTGGCTAACTGGCCTGAGCAACATTTCTACTGTTAAACTCAATTTAAAGAAAGGAAAAGAGATAGAGGTGTGCAAAAATTGTTCAATTAACATTTTGGTTTAATATTTTAACGGCAGCATCTTGAAAAAGCCCATTTAATGTGCAAGAAAAATGTCTGTTCCCGATTGGTTTGGGATGTTCCAGAAATGCCGTCTGATTATAACTCAGCCCAGAAGATTGAGAAAGCTGTCTTGAAGGATTACAACCTACAGACTTGCATTTCTGACTCGTACAGCTGCTGGAGGGCATCGCTGAGTGAAAGCACTTTCTGAGGGTATCATACAGAATGTGCATCTCAAGTGTTTTACACACATGAATTCAGCAAGCCTGCCTTCCTGGACAGCAGTAAATCAAGCACCCAAGTATATTAGGGAGGAAAAGGGGAGAGTAATACATTATATAATTTTTCTCTATTTTGTCCTGTGAATACACTCCTCTGATAGTGTAGAGTGCAGAGGTCTGTTTGATAAAGCAATTTGATTGATAACAACTGTGCCATTCCTCTGAAGAATCCACATGAGTATCACAGATGGTGAGATAACTTGCTGTAATTTTCTCAGCAAAGAACAGTGAATCAAGCTTTCAGCCTACATAGCAGTCAATAATTTCCAGCAAAAATCACTAAACAAGATTTTTTTTTTTCCAGTAGAGAAAGAATTTTGTACTTGCACTTTTAAAAATTTCAATTATCCTGGCATCCATGATTCTGCTGTGATGCTGGAATGTGTTTTGCAATCAGCATGTTGAATATTTCTGCCCCAGTGATTCTGAGTGCACATGTAGGTTAATGTCAGATTTTGACAGTGATAAAGAAGTGAAAATATGGGAAAGCAAAAGGGGAAAAAACAGGCATAAATAATAGTGAACTGCAACTGAGTTAACTGAGGTGCCTGCAATTCTACAGCACTGAGGGTCTGTTCAAGTAATCCCTTTGTACTGCCTTCGTATTACACTCTACTAACTGGGCAATGCAGCGTCCTTGTGTCCTGCTACTCAGAGCCTAACTGCAGTAACTGGACTCAATTACATTTAGAGTTGATTCGTGGGGTGAGGCATCTAAATCTACACATAAGCAAACTGTATTTCACTATATTGAAGGATTAGATCTATTAGAGGGGTATGGGGAGGGTGGATAACGAGTATAGCATTTCTACGATCCAAGCTACTCAACTGCAGTTAATCTTAATGTTCTGAAGAGTTTTTACCATATACAGAGACCACAGAATCAACAAGCACAGAGAAGACTGATAATTTGCAGGTACACTGCGGACTGTAAGGATATACAGGAGTGTCATGTAGTATCTAACTAGAAAAACAGACAATAATGGGCCTTCAAAACACATACTATACTGGATATCAGACAGCCTTCTACAAACTGAATAAACAAGCCTTCTGCTTTAAGAAGATTTTATTCCTATTTCTCTAATGAGCAGCCCTTCTTTTTTCATGAATAATATCCAACATAAGGTGCTATCAAGACAACCTTCTATTTCCAGTAACTCTTCTGTCAACAGGTGAAATCACTATCTAGCCACTGACTCAACAGTCAGCACATCTAGGTTCTAACATCTCCCTGGATTTGGGTACGTGCTGCAGTGATGGAATGCTAAACCACCTTGGATAGCTTGCCTGGGTTTGTTACTTGAAAGGTAAATAGGAAAAATAACTTGGACCTTAGAACTCAAATGCTGTAATAATTTTGCTCCCATGAATCTTAGTTTTCCTCAATAGCAGAAATAGCCTGTCAGTCTTTGTCTTGCAGGTGTATCCTCTACTGCCTCTTCAGGTTTCCCACATGCTCCCTCTTCACACAGGACCCTAAAAGCATTTCCACTGGCAGCATTCTTGGAATATGCACAAAAATAGCAGCTTATCTGCAAACCTCCTTCCTCTGCCATTGTGTCAGCGATGTGATTCCAACTCACACCTTTCATTTTACTGGCATTTAGTTCCATTCTCAATGGCTTGGCTCTGGAGAATTCTTTCCCTTGGGAAGAAATGCCGCAGCTTCATTGATCGGCCCATGCTCTGTGTATAGCAATTTCACAGGAGTAGACTATATTGCTTGAACTCTGTGGCACAATTTCCATTGTTTTGCAACAGCTCTAAGGCTCTCAAAATGATCTCATCATCAACACGATTATCTGTTTAAAAGGCTGTGCTGCTCTTCAAGTGCTGTCATTCAGTAAGCCCACCTGCACTGGATGGAATAGCATCCTAGTTTCAAGCCTAGATCATATTTTGAGTCTTGAAAAACAAACAATGCTTCAACTCAAATATAGAGATCCAACTAAACCACCACAGCATCTTTGTAGCCCTTGCTACTTTTGATTGTAGCTGATAAAAACAGCCAGCTACATATTTTTTCCAGTAATACAGCCTGAGAATTTGCATCTACATTGGCAAATTCGAAATATTTTCTACTATGACAAACTTCTGTACAAAATCCTATTAAAGATAATTATCTTCCTTGACTATTTCCCATGCAAATCTCACTTTCAATTTATGAACGAAATTAAAAAAATGTGTTCTCTGTGCAAGAAATTTTCAATCTATAATTTTAAAATCCTTAAAGATTCTATTCCCAGGAATGGGAATATCCCACCTTTCACAGAAGCCTGGCATTTAACTTTCTTCCTGGTCTCCTCCAATTTTATTTCAGACACCTTTTTCATAACACTGTTTCTGAATTGTCTGTTTTTGACTTGCTACTTTAGCATTCTTGTGCAAAATACACATTTTTAAACTCTGACAGTACCCAGTTTCCTCAGCTTCTACCACTGAAAAAATATTTTGTAATTCTTTCTATAGTTAAATAGTCTTTTGCTGTGAAGTGCCCAGAATTTGTCCCTTAGATTTTCTGCCATTATAATTCTACAGATAGAACAAAATTCCCTCTCCTATCAAATGAAAGCCATTAGTCCTTTTGTATCCATAGCACGACAAAAGTGAATGTTCCAAGGCACTAGCAGTCAGCTGTAGCCTATAGGTAGATTCTTGGAAAGGTCAGATCTTCACTTTTAGCCCTTTCTGCCTGTTGTTTTTCCTTTGTGGTACACTGTGTTACAAGGGTTACACTCCAATGCCAGGAAAGAAATATAATGAAGTCAGTACCCAAAATAACCGAACAACAATAATAACTGTTTGCAAAGGAATGTTAAAGGTAAATGACTCTCTATTTCAACAAGTGTCGCTTAGCAAGTTCACATTACCTAAATAAGCCAGACACAGCGGGCCCCTCCCAAAATTTATGTTGTTTCAGCTACAGCGAATTTCAACAACAGAAAAATTTTGATTCACATTTGTAGAAAATTTGTCAGCTTTGCTTTGAACCCTTTCAACAAATGAGAAGTTCAGTGCCTTTTTAGAAAGTCATGAACAAAGAATGAAACTTTGACCTCTGGACACAGAATCATAGAATGGTTTGGGTTGAAAGGGTCCTTTAAAGATGGTTTTGTTCCAATCCCCATGTTTTTTACGTGCTTTCAGAAAAAGAAAATACTCATTGCAGTTGAGTGTTTTTGTTTACAAGACAAAATACTTCTCATAAAGGTTAGCAACCATGCATGCCACTGTGCTGAGGAGGTTCTTAACTGATTACCTGGTCGAGCATTCCCCACCCCAAACAAAATGGTCTGCTACACTTGCAATAGGTCTGTTGAAGTCCTGCACAGAAGCACAGGGCTTCCCCAGAGGCTTGCCCACATGGTAAAAGAAAAAAAGACCTTATATCCCCTGAGAAGGGCACTGACTGTACTTGGACACTGGGAAAGGGATGTCTGGCTTCTACATTCCTACGGCTGCCTGTCTTCTGATGCAATGATCCACTTTGTTATAGTGTTTTCTAAATCCTAGCCATCAGTTTTATCCCTACAGTTATAGAGTAAAGAGGTTCTTCAGAAATGTACTTATTAAAAAGTCAGAAACTGTGCTACCAAAGTCTGTGTATGTGAGTGGGGAATATAACCCACCAAGCAAGCTCAAGCTTTTCCCAGGTTACTCATTAGGAACACAAAATAATTCTATTTCATGTTTCTACGTAGACGTTCCAGACTTTGAGCCCAGTCCTTGTTGCTAACAATAATGGCTGACAGGTAGAGGGAGGTTATAGTGGCTCCATTAGAAAGGAAACCCAGAAGAATACAAAGTTAAAGGTTTCACAGCTCACCAACTTTGTGGCTGCTTGATGTTTCAGCTTTTGAATTCTTGTCTTTGCATGTTCCTTTTAATGCTTTTATACAGCTTTCTAGCTGGATTATCTATTAGAGCAGCTGTGCTGTTTGCTGAATAAAAATCTAATAAACGAGCTCCCTCTTTAAAACAATTAAAAACAAATGCAACAAATCTGTAGTTCTACTCTTGGCTACTGATTTCAAATTCCATAGGACTGTCACTATTCTATTATCATTTACATGACAACTTAGGGTAGAAATGGTTCAGTGAAATGCACAGAGGTTCACCTGGGACCTGACCCTGGTAGAGTTCCATCCTCCTGCATTTTCAATTTGCCTTCAAGTTGAGTATTTGGTTTTAAATTGCACCAAAGCGTACATATGGCTCATGACAAAATTCTCAAGAGGAGGCCCGCTGATTTTAGGAACAACAGTGGAAAGAATACGAACAGAGCAGTGTGAAAAGAAATCTCAGCAAGGTTCTGCCTGATTGAAGTCTCTTCTGCATTCAGTATTTGAATTTTCTGCATTATTTATTGCCACCTTCAAGAGTTTAATCCTTAAGGCATCATTCTGCATGCAGTTTCCTTATAAGCACATAAAACCCCAGGTAGCTTAATTCCAATACCATTATATAAGTTATTAACTTCATCTCCAAATATGATGCGAATTCATCTGAGAAACTGAGATCTAGAACTTTAG
The DNA here is from genome assembly GCA_013396755.1 of Sclerurus mexicanus. Lineage (NCBI taxonomy): Eukaryota > Metazoa > Chordata > Aves > Passeriformes > Furnariidae > Sclerurus > Sclerurus mexicanus. The sequence goes on along the minus strand of VWZF01004475.1, from coordinate 1,383,233 downwards.
TGGGGAGACCAAATTTCTAATATTCAAGCTTCTTTTCAAGAGCTCTGTGAAACGATCTTTCACTTGAAGGCTACACTGTAGACAAGTGCCATCTTGTAAACTGCAAGCAGGATCAAGAACGTATCTCCAAACCCAAACATTTACCTATCAGAATCATATTTCAACTCACACTTCCAAATTTTTCTCTCCAGCTGACCTAATACTCTAAACGTTCCTGCCCAATGCCCACTCCTTTCCCCTAAACTCCAGGCAGATAAACCTACAATTGTGGCCAATTGTAAGGTACTTTGAGGTAACTTACTACTCTGAGTGCATCAAACATGATAACTTAGGACATGACAAATCTCACAAGAGAAAACTCTGTAAGCACCACTTTCATTATTCATTCCTTACTGTCACCCTGAGTGCTCTCAGAAGAGTTCTCCAAATGTCACCTTCCCACTAACTTTCACATAGCTACATACATGTGGCTAGAAATACTGTTTCAGGCATATCCCAGTGTAAGTGTTCCATTTCCACAGACACAGAAAATGCATTAGTTTCTTCTACAGAAAAAAAAAATAAAACAAAAACCCAAAAGAAAAAACCACAAATTGTGTCCACAAAGCTGGTACCTCCTTCTATGTTATCCTCAAAACTAAAAGTAGGTAGAATGAATTATTACTTTTAACATCACTAGAACTTTAAAGAGCTTCCTCCAAGGGACACTGAAGTACATAGGAAGGCATACACTGACTTCTTTCTGCAGCAACCCTGACCTTGTATTGTCCATGACTGCCTGCTCAGTTTGCCTGTATTAGAGATTTCTATCCCAAATTAATATTTGAGAAACAGTAACACGCTCTGCAAATATCTATATTCTTGTACATGAGGAATTATGCATATTCTTTGTTAAAATTAGTTTTTATTTCTACTTGAGAAATTTTAACCATCTAAATGAGAAAAAGAAACAAGACAAAACAAGCAATTGTCAAGTGGAATACTATATATGAAGTAAAGGACTGTTTGGCTGAACTCCTGGTAAGTACCACCCGATAAATCAGCACAGACCAAAATTCACTGTTTGCCCCAAATGGGAAGTAAAACCTTTGTATTTTGTGTAAGTGAAAGAAAGCAACTGCAATGTTTAAAGTATCTTCTGAAACTATTCTCAGACCTCTTAAATAGAAACAGAAAAAGCATTCTAAGATTCAAGAATGAAAATGCTGATAAAGTCCTGGCTGAACCCATTATAGGATCTGATTCAAAACTCAGTAAGTAAAGACAGTGAGCTCCCACAGGGCATTAAACATTCCCACAGGCAGTCTCCCATAACATTGCTATAAGCCAGGAGCAGGTGTGATGCAGGCAGGATGTATTTGGAAAGTGCACTGCCAACATGTGCATTTAATTTTTTATTCTATCATACTCCTTTGGACACAAGGAGTTTTAAGCATTTCAACACTACAAGCATTTTAAGTGGACTTTGGGTTTCTTGAGCTAGCCCATTAAATCATTGGTCTTTCTGTCGATCATAGATCCCTTGAAGTCAATGAGTTTACTCTACCCGAGTAAAATGGTCCATTTTCTCCACTAATTTCTTTTAATCTTTGTCTTCAAAGAAAAGCTTAGATTCTATCTGAAAAGCTAAAAAATGCTTCCCACAACCAAAACCTTTATGAACATTTTTAATTCTTTTCCATTCCAGTCTTCCAGTCTTAGTGGGGGTGTGTGTGTGTTTATACTACAATTTGTATTTCAAAATGAAGGAAAATAAGGCAATGCAGATGGGTTAAGGAATCCACATAAGAGTGGATGACTGAGTACACCAGGTTCAGCACACAAACCACATGATGTATTACAGTTTATTAGTTTAACCTTTTGTAGCCTTAGCTACAAAACAGTCTTGTAAAAGTAATGCAAAACTCTCTGATTTTTCTTGAATAGTTTCTTATTAGAAAAAACCAAAACACCTTTTTCCTTAGAGCATAAAAGAAATGTGCTTCTTAGAGTTTGCTTTTCATTAGAAATCAGGAGTAGCACCAACTTTTCTACAAATTACCTTTGGAGGCCACATCTGGTTAGTTTAATTCTTCAAAGATTGCCTTGCTCCATCTCCTTGGCTCTTTTTTCTTTGTCATACATTGGCTCGTTTTATGTCTGACAGTTCTTTTATTACCAGGTTTCATTTCGAATCTGATCTCCCCCCTGTCTCATTACTTCTATCTTGCTCTCTGTTTGTTCTCTTTCTTTTTCCTGTCTGACAATTCTCTTATTAGCGGATTTCGTTTTGATTTGTTTCATGCTTTCTGGTTTTATTCTCTTGTGTCTTATTTTCGCTTTTTTACTTATTTTTCTCCTGTCAAGGCCTCCTTTTCTTTCTGTCTGTTCTCTCAAAAGATATATACTTAGATTTTGCTTAAGGTTACCGGATTTCAGCATGTTGTGGAGTTAGTTTATTGTTAGATATTGCCATGCAGAAGGAAGCAGGTTTAAATCTTAGTTCCTTCAGCTATGTGATCTATGAGCAGAGTCACTAATCTAAGTATTAACCTATTTATATAGTCACTAGCTCTGTTTCTCAGCTACTACAATATGTCTTAGACCTAAATGTACTGGGTTAAGAGCAAGGACACTGCTTTTAAATTCATTACTTTCTCCCAGCATTCACCATAAGCCACTAGGTCCTCTCCAGTTAATACAGAGAGAAGGTGACACACAAGCCATGCTGTCGCTCCATTCCCCACAGACTGTCCCAGCACAATCGCTGCAGTAAATGAAGACCCTCCTGGAGCACATTAAGAGGCACAGCCAATGCTGCTTACAGTTCCTCCCATCTCAGCTCCTCCCCAGCGAAACAGCTGCATGTGCACACCATGCAAAACATTTCAGAGGGAAAATAAGAGCTTTGGTGTGCTTCACTGGGGATGAAGTGGAAACGCTGCTATTAATGACCTTCATCCAGCTGGTCTAATCCTTGGAAGATTTCCCTGTACCACTAGGATTCCACTTGCTAGAGGCTAGCAAGTGCCAGCTGGAGCGCAGGGACTATTTACAAGCAGTCAGGGCCCTGAGTGAATGGCAGGGGACCTCAGTTATTTGCCACTTGGCACCTCTTATGTTTCAGGTACCAGAACCTGAGGCAAGACCAAGAAAGCACTACTGGAACAGAGGGCTGATCTGAAAGGAGATGTTTGGCCTATACTGATATTTCAACAGAATGTTTATTTTTATAGAAGTAGAAAACACAATTGGGTGAACTTGCTGCAATGGACTGCAAGGAGGAGGAGAATATTGTCTCACTGCCCCTTCATATAATTGTTCAGGTGTTTTCCAAATTAAGAGGGAAGTATTGCAGCCATAAATTTTCTCCATGTTTATGGATGGAGAATTTCTGCTTTCAAAGGCACCAAGGAAAGGAGCTTTACTAGATTTCTGAGTGAGAGCTCAAACTGATTTATTATTTGTCAAGAGACACATTAAATAAACTTGGCCTTTTTTGCTGTCATCAGCTGTCTGAAAGACAAGCTACAAGCATTAGAGTTTCCTTTAATGCCAAAACACTTAGGTTAGAGAAAGCACAGTTGAAGCGTCTTATATTTGGAAGGAAGGTCTGATGTCAGGAATGAACATTGCTTGCTAGGGCTGTTTGTTCCTCAGTGAGGGACTAGTTCCTGTGCAGTGTTTCCTGTGTATATGTCCATTGGAGGTGAAGAAAATTGTAAATTGTCTTTGGTAAATTAAAACCTGGTGAACGATGAGGAGGATGACGTGTCGTGCCATTCTCATAACCTATAAAGAGGATCTCTAGAAAGTGAGTCAGCAAGCCGTTAAAGGTCATTAGTGCCCAAGTGCAAGGAGCATACTTTATTAGTTACTTTCAGAACCCAGCCTCTCTATTGTCACAAAAGACATTTTCATGTTTGTTTGTTTGGGTTTTTTGTTTGGTAGGGCGTTTTTTTGTTTGGTTGGTTTGTTGTTTTTTTTTTGGTCACAGAACTTTCTCAGAGTTTCTGGTTCTGTAGTCTTAAAAATCAAAAGCAGTACTCTGTACAAACAGCAGTGCAGACTATCAAGGCAGTGATTTCTTTTTAAGCTTCTGAAAACTAAAGAAAAAGCAAATGGTGCACCATGCACTGTGGGCTAGGCATATGGGCACCCTGTTCCATTTGCTAGTGAAAGCTAAGCAATCAAAAGCTTATAATGCATACAATTATATGGGGCAGTGCAACATAAAATGTAATGGCATGCAGCCATGCAGAATTATTTGCTGTATTTAAATCTCATGAACGTAACTAAAAACTGTAGCTGTGTGAACCAGATACCAACCCCTCCTTGCTGTGCACAATTCTGTATTCTTTACCAGTATCAGATTCTCAGTTTCACCAAACTGATTATGAAAAATTAAGTAAATACAGAAAATACCCAGAAACATACTGCTGGTGGGGCAGGCTTTTTTCTTTAAACAGATGCACCTGCACGAATTTCTCCAGACTAAATGGTATTAATCACATTACCACAGTAAGTCCCACAGCAAAGATGATTCATCTGCTCTGCTGATAAGGAAGGCCATCTCCATTCCTGCAAGGCGTACCCTTCTCCACATCACTTAGTTTCCCATCTTGTGATTTAAATAGAAATGGGACTAGACTGCACACCCTTGATACACAAACCCCACTAACATTTCAATAACTGTTCACCACTATGCATAAAAGCTCTTATTAGTGGCCTTTGAGTGCTGCTGAACCTGACATAGCACTAAACTGCAGCAAGCAGACTGGGATTAGAAATTTCAAAACCATTTAGATGCCTTAAAGATGCATTGTTATAATCTGCCTTTGGGAATGATCTGCCCTTATAGCAAAAGCTAGCATGCTAGCAATGTACTCTAATTCCCACTAGGCTGCTCTCCTGCAGCCTAGTTATAGCTACTATAAGCCCTGTTTCAGCATTTTCCACTGTTTAGCTGGATTTAATCACTGTAAGCACCTCATGCACCCTTCCCAGAACAGCCAGAATCAGGTATTTGTAGACACATGCTGCTTTTAAACTAAAACTATATGACTGTGCTTTTTCTTTTTGTCCAGCATCTCAAAAATTGGAGCACTCGAAGGACAAATAATAAATTTCCTAAAGTAAACATGTAGAACATAGAAATCAGAGACTAATCTGTGTTCAAAGGCAAGACAAATGCTGTAGACCATCCCATAAGTCTACTGTACCTGTTAGTCTTGTTCTCCAAACTGAAACTGGCAAGGAAAACCAACATTTACCTCTGCACTGCAATTATTAGTAGAATTCAAACAGTCACAAATGAAGGATGCATAAGGGATCCTGGGTCCTCAGTTTCTCAACTTTCGGGGCTTGAATTCAGGTTGAAGCAATGACTGTTCAGAATCAGAATGCTGATCTGGAGTCAAGAACTGCTCCCAAGTCTCTGCCTGGAGCCCATCTAAACCATACTCAGAGTAACTGCACATGCCAGAACTGCCACGGACCCTGTACACTTCTGCCAAAACTGTACCCACTTCACTGAAATTTAATTTGGCCCAGAGTCTGAGATTACTTAATTCAAAGACCATCTTGTTGATCAAGAAGCAGGACAACAAAAATTTATAACACAGTTTATGTTTTCCAAGGCCAGGAACTTCTGGCTTTATAGTAACACTATTGACTGGTTAATAAACAGTAAAAAGAAGGGTAAAAATCTATCATGATGGATAATATCACTTTCACTGATATTCAGATTATATCTACCTAGCAAAGAGAGAGCAAGGCAGGCTCCTGAACCACTTAACACTTCAACTGTTCAGAGAAACCCTTGGATATTGTTAGCAGATAAAAGATAACGAGTTGTGAAATGAATATCCTTTCATTTCTCTTTCACATACTTCACATTACTTGAGATAAGAGTTAACTACCTCAAATGCATTCCTTATTGAAGAAGTAAGGACATGTCCCCACACCCTTAAAACATAGATTTTCAGTTTACATTTCTTCCGTGTTTGTCAAAGACGCACAAAGATGCCACTATTTTCCCTCCTGTATCCTGTTCTCAAGAAAGGCCTATGGTATACAGAAATAAAGTGTCAAACAAGGATGATATTTGGGCCAAATCTATATATCTTGATTTTGCACCATCCACTCGATCCTATTTTCCCCAGAGTTCCAAAGTATTTATATTCAAGTGCCAAGTTAATGCACATGAACAAAATAGTTTAAGCAAAAATAAAGCAATCTACGGGCAAAACACAGTATTAAAACGTACATATTTCAGACCATACTTCAGGACAGCTCTTCCTCATTAAAGCTTGAGTTTGCCAGTAAAAATGGCATTCAGCAAGTGAACAAACTCAATTATTTCTGAAGTCAAAGATCAACTCGCTGCCAAGTCCACTGCTTTGTAACTCCCAAACAGGAACTCTATGACAGAAATACTTTGTTAATTGATAATGAGTATTTTTCTAGTATAGAAGTACTTCATCTACACAAACATGAGGCGAGCACAGCAGGCTGACTCTGAAGATGTCACACTGAAATGAGTTGGCTCAGTTAGGTGTCCCTTCCAACTTCACAGCACCACTTTCCATCACTGTTGTTTTAAAAGCTGTTCCAAAATCTTACTGGTTTGAAAATAAATACTAAGAGAAAGAAAGTGAATAGGAAGTGGGAAAGACTGAATTACTCCTAGAAAGCAAGATAAATTGTAGAAAACATTATGCTCTGACACCTTTTTTTTCCCTTACTAATTTCAGACAAAACCTTCAGTCTTTTGTGGAAGATAACTTGGATCGATTGGCTCTCATTGTTTCAAAACCAATCACTGAATTTTGTACAAACCACAGGATGATTGCTAGTGAAGTTTATGCCTCACCCCAACAAGGCTGCTTTATGAGCTGTCATATTCTACAAATTTCATTTAAAACAAAGCTCTGTTTCTGAACTGCTTAACAATTAGATGAAATGTTTTGCTACAGTTTCACTGGAATTCAATTGAGATGAGACTTCAAGTGAAAGAAAACTTTGAAATGCCACTCGATTTACACCCATCCTAACACTGCTTAAAATACCCAAGACCACTTCCAGCAAAAAATTCAATTGCTGCAAAAACCTAATGGGCCTGAACATTTCATATTCCACGGAGCCAAACATGGACAGACAAACTACAGGTTGATGTTGCTTAGAATACTGCAGGCCACCAAAAGAGCACTCCAGGGTAGAAAGCTCCCTGCTGCTAATGTCTGTGTTTGAGCTGACAGCAATGACATACACATACAGGGTGAGAAGTCCTGGGGGCAAAATCATGATACAAATGAAACACTGTCTTCAGAAGGGGGAGGCACAGATCCACTGGTAGCATCTATTGTGAATTTGCACACATACACACAAATAAAAGGCAAAAAGCAAACTAAGCCGAAAGTTATCTTGAGGAATAAATAAGCTGACATACGAATTTAAGATACCATCAGAAAACAGTGAAGGAAATACATGCATGCAATGGGAAGAAGGAGGGGATGTCTAGAAAGGACAGCCATTACCTGCCAATTCGTGGACAGAATCACAGAATTGCTTAAGTTGGAAAAGACCTTTAAGATCATCAGGTCCAACCATTAATCTAATGCTGCTAAGTTCACCACTAAACCATGCCCCTTAGTGCCACGTGCGCACATCTTAACTACCTCCAGGGATGGTGACTCCACCACTTCCCTGGGCAGCCTGTTCCAGTGCTTGACAAGTGAGGAAATCTTTCCACATATCCAATCTAAACCTTCCCTGGTGCAACTTCAGGCCATTTCCTCTTAATACTTGTGTGAAGCAAATAGGAACTGATGGACTCTGAACTAACACATGAGATTCAGCTGAAGGGCCACTAGAAGTGGTAAGCAGCGTTCCAGTATTTTTCCAACATCTTCCCTCTCATTTGTTCTTTTTAGCTTGCTGTTCTAAGAATAGAAGTCAGAGATGTCTATAACATGCCTGTTAATTCACCAAATTCAACAGTCAGATTTCTTTGCAAGTTTCAATAAAATCTTCTGAGGGTATACTCAAAAGTATACCTACATTCACTGCACTTCCATACCAATAGACACAGACTAGCCAGGTACCCAGGGCTCCTGTAGCTCAGGATCTATCATAGCACTGATTTGAGAAAGCCCTGCTTCTAAGGAAAAGAGCTAAACAACACCAAGGAAAAAAGTCAGAGGTACGGCAATGAGATGGTATTTTAAAAAGGCAAAGAGGAAACAGGCAGAAAAGCAAGAGAGATTGTGATGTGGACAGACGGAAGGAAGCGTACAATGACGTAAGATTCCCATCCTGAGGCAACCAGCTTGTATGAATTCCACTACTGATGGAATGTCTTTTCACTCATTAAGAAACTCACTTTAGATAGTCTATTGGTCTCTGTTCTCATTGCTTCCAGGACAGAGAGATTCATTAAGAGGGTTAGATGGTGATATGTCCATAAGACAAATGAGTCAATGTAAAGGTGTTTCAATGTCTGCATCAGGTCACCAGTAAAGCACTCAGACTCCTATTAGTGGTGCAATATCTGTTCAACACTGACCACCACAAAGGAAGTTCTGGTAGCACCGCATGCATACAGCTCCCGAGTCCAAGGCTTATCATGGCCCAGCACAAGTCAGAAAAGACTACTAGGGATTTACACAAATACATTACCTATTGTCCGGAACCAAAACGCTTCAATGGAGAAAGTGTAAGATTTTTCTTTACAGCAACCCTGAGACAGGATAGCAAATTAACAGGACTCATATATCTGATAATCCTTTTTGACACAATTCATTAGCCAACTCAAGAGTCCTGCAGCTGATCTTGATTAGGATGAGAAATTTGTGATTGAATGAAATATCTCATACAATTCTGCCTGATAACAAAAAAACACAACGAACAAGCAAAATGCCAATAACCCAACAACCCCTCTGACCAACCAAAAAAACCCAAACCAAACCAGACATACCCCAAACATCCAGATTTGGTTTGAATGCAACAAAAATTAAAGTAAAATGAGATATTTTCTTTACTCACACGGTACCAAACTTCTTTCTAGCTGACATTTAGTCCAGAAGGATTTTTTGGCTTTTCCTCTGAACTTGACTGCCAAGGATTTTGTGACTACATCCCATGCTTTAAATACAGCCCTCTCTCCCTGCTCCAGAACTCCATCTACCTTCTCTTGCCTATATATTCAAGGCTTCATAAAATCCTATGCAATGAAACCTTCTGCCCACGTGCACCCCAACCTTGCTCATGTTTGAAGTGATAGCTTCAAAAGAGCTATCACTCTACCATCTGTTCTGTAAAAGAGCATCTCTGTTTCATAACGGTATTCCCAGATGAAGGGCAACTACTGCTTCCCCCTTGGCAGCAATAATTTTAGTCCAATTCAGAACAGTATCTATTAGCAAAAATACAGGGCAGGAATACTGCAGTCCAAACTAAAAAGAAATATATTTAAATAAAGTAGCCTGGAGAGCAACCCAAAAGGCTCTGAAAAAGCTAAGGAGAAACAGTAACATTACAGATGAGTGTGTCTCTCTGCCCTGTTTTAAACCTTTCGAATGGAACCTTTCTGGTGCTAAAGAAAAGTGGTAGCATGAAATGTTTATGGCAAAAGGCCAGCTTAAAACGTCCTTGGATCAAAGGCCATCCAAGGCCACCTGCCCTTGCCTATTTACACATAAATCTCCATTCTTCATTTCCTTTCAAAGCATAACTGAAAGTACAACCCAGTTATAACAATCTGAGAATAAATCTAAGAAAATGTTTGAATTTTGAGTGTCTGATCCTACAACTTTAGTCATATATCAAACAATCAATTAAAGAAGCTCTATTTTTTTTTTCAGGCAAAACTGCTCTTCAATGCAGTGTTGTGGAGTTACACACCCACGTGGCCATTTTCTCTCTCTTGCTCAGGCCAATATCTCTGTTTAGCCTCAGTGGCTTTCCTCTCTCATCATAAGCAGATATTATGGATTCTTTGCACTGTGTGTTTATATTCTTTGCTCCCTACTTATAGATATCAGATTTTTAAAATTTTCATTGAAAAATTGAAACATTTTTAAATTTTCCTTGATCACTTTTAAAGCCAGACTTACAAAACATGCAAAACCTACCTGCGCTTGATATAGCTTGTTAAATATTTTATTTTGTGTTTTTATTAGCTGAATTCAGCCCTCTGGGGCACTTTTACAAAGGATGCTTTTGAAATGTAAATGTGATTGATTTGATATTACAGCCTATATTATTCTTACTTGCACAGCGCCTTTGGGAACAAGAGAATGGAGATTTTCTTTTTACTGATGAAAAGGTATGTTCTTCTTTTCTATACACAAACAGCCTACCAATTTCTAAAAAAAGAAAAATATAGCAGTCTTCTTATGTTCGCTAACTAACTTCCAGTGCTTCTTCCATTTTCTGAACTGTTTTGGATAACAACACTAATAAATTTGATAATACCATTTAAGATGCAAGCTAAAATTTACACGCGGGGCAGTTCCACCTCTAATAGACTGAATAGTACAAACTGCACCCCTGTTGCCCGGGTTGCTCGTGCAAAGTGCATACAGCAGTACAGCTCAGTGGTTGAGAACATGCTGCTCCCTTTGCCATTGCAAGACAAAGGTGTAAGGGCATAAGAAAAGTTTGCAAAACCCAATTATAATTTACTCATGTAGTGAGAATTATTTGACTGCTTTCAAAAAGTACTTAAATAGATGGCCAATCCTTTATGTAACAGGAAGTCCTCTAGAAAGAACATATTCCAAAAGAATATTCAAGCATCTGGAAGTGACGGCTAGCACACTCCCATTTGAAGCCCACATGTTCCAATTTCCCCTGTCCCCAAGGGGTTGAAATGGACATAAACATATTTCACAGTTTTGCCATGAAATCTCCTTCTTGTTTCAAAGGATGCGTATTTTTATGACTTCTACAACCTATCAAATCCCAGCAATTTAGCAGAAATTCTTCTGACTATAATAAACAATGGAAACTGTTTCAAAATAGCGATGTATTGTCTGGGGAGATATTAAAAGTAAAGCAAGTAACTAAGAAGCTATCTGCATTTCACACACACAGTATTAAAATACACCCACAAGAACAAAATGCATTTGGGTAAAATTTAAGCAATATTAAGTGGGGAGCTTTTCCAGTGAATCGGTAAAGCTCAGAAGATGTAACTAATTAGAACAGAAGGCTACAACAGTTAGACTCTTTCAGAAAGAATAGTTAAGGTACGTTGCCATATGGTTCTGAAAACTCATTTAATGCAATCCAAATAGAAGAACATGTGCATATACCCCTGTGAGTTGCCCAAGCATTAATACTGCCTTTTAACTCAGCCATTTAGTGCAGGCACAACTGTTACTGAGCTGCACGACTTTAGACAGTGAAGGTAAAATTAAATTGTGAAAAGATTACAAAAGCTGAGAAAACAACATAAACCAAAACAAATTAAATATTCACCTATGTGTTATATGACATACGATGTTCCATTCTGCTGAAACAGAAGCAATGTATAGCAATAAACTTCTTCACTTCAAAAGAGGAACTGTATCCTTGCACAAACTCACACAGTGGTTAGGACAGTGTGGTCAGGTGGCGGATCCTGAGGTAAAGGACTTAATCTATATAATATTTAAATTGCAAAGCTACATGTTCAAAATACTGAAAGAGCCACAGCTATAAATCACTTATAGAAAAGCCCTCATGTTTGACAGTATCAGGTGCCATCTGTTCCTATTCAAGTGTGCTCCTTGGAAAAAAATCAAGAAGAAAAAATTAGAGTTTAAGAAAGAAGTTGGCATGACATTCATGAATCTAAGAAAGAGTTAGAACTGAGAAACTAACATTTAAGACCTTGACCAACAAAATTTGGCTGACATTCACTTCTGTGAAACTGCAAACTCTTTTTCACTAATGAAGAAGCAGCATTGTTGGAAGTTAGTCTTGCTTTTAACTGGGACGTTGCACTACTCATAGCAATCCAGAAATAACAGCAGAACCAGAACTTTGGCTCTTTCTCTGTCAAACTTTAGGAGTCTGGACCTCATTAAAATACCAAGGCTTAATTCACCACCTAACATATAAAATATTCATCCTATCACCCTGAAAAAACCAATATGCACAAATGAGTACTTTGAAAACCTTATTCTCTGCTATTCTCTCTTCTGCTGGAGCTATTCTTACCTACTGTGTCAAGAACTATCATCATTATAAAATATTTGACTGCTATTTTTACCTTTGCACTTAGCATGTTTTGGGTATCAAACAATACACAAAATAAACCCTTTTATTGGACCCAAAGTAAAAAAGGAAGACTATTTTTGCTATTGCTCAATGAATAAAACTGTTTCATATCCATAATCCCAGGCTCATCCCTTAGGAGACAGAATATAATCCCCTGGGATATTTTAATAAACATGGAACTGTGCTCCACTTCTGTAACTGGTAATTTCCTCTCACAAGCTCTGCGTTGACACAGACACTACACACAGGTTCTGTTCATGCCATTAGTGATAAGATAATGGCCCTATATTCATACCTGTTCCAGTCCCTCAATCACTTGGGGGCTGAAGACACTCCCTTAATTGTGTGTATTTTACAAGCAGTCAATGCAAAATTAATTACTATCTCTTCCAGTTCCCCAAAAGGACATTTTAAAGGATTTACAGGCATATACATTTTTTAAAAGAACCCGCAATTGATCTATGTCTCTGCCATAGATTTGTGTGCTGCTTTCTGTTCTCTTCAATCTGAGTCTTGAAAACAAGGCACCTTTTCTGCATCCCAATGCCTAAATGTATTCATTGACATTTAGTAATATGTTTTACTACTCTGGCCTTTCAAGATGTTGTATCGCAACCGCCTGGTCATCCCATAGTTTTCCCACAGGTCAACGACACTTCTAAGAAGGGAATAAGCAAAATGCTATTTGAGCTGATGGTATCACTACCTTATTGCAAAGCCTTTGAATTAAAGGTTGTGAACAACAGTAGCAACACAAGACAGCTCATTGCTTTCGGTGTCAGCTCCCTTCAGAAGTTCCCTTGCGGCTACCAGTGAGGCCACACTCGCAACAATGGGCCACAGTAAAAAGCTGCATTGCCGTCACTTCTAAGGAGACAATAGTTTGCAGAAGGTTAATTCAGAAAATAACGTAGCTCTAAACAAAGTTTTTGGAAAGCTGCAGTACTTACGTCAAAGAAGTTTATGTGATACAGAATGCAAGGACCATTAGCTTAAGAATCATTCTTTCATGTCACTTCCCTGACTGGTAACATTTAACTAGTGTGAAAAACAGCTATTTAAAAACCTGTATTTAAATGTGTAAGAGAGATATTCAGATATTTTCATAATCCTCATCATAGAAGATTCGCACTAGTAAGGCTTTGCATCACTGAGCAGTCTTCAGAGAGAACAACGTGAACAATATACATTAATTTACGATTTATTTATCTTTACCCCAACTGCTTTAGAGATTACATTCTTACAGCATATTGAAATCCAGCCACCTCTGGAACAGAGAAACTAGCCAGCCAGTGCCCCAGACCAGTACACTTCAGGAAAAAGCAAACCAAAAAGTGTCAGAATAAATATTATCTGAAAAAAGGTGTCATGGAGATGTCAGTTCTATAAAGAGAAAGATATACTTCTAAACATCTCATCTGAAAGCCTGCAATTTTATGGAAACAGATGTAACAAAGATACCTCATGAGGGCACAGAAGTTTGAAGAAGTCTGTCCCTTTCTCTTTCTTGGTAGATAGTTTATATATAGTGATCAAAGCTTTCTTCCTTGAAATCAACAAAACTCCTACTGATTTCTATGCACTTTCCTTCCCATAGCTATGTTTCCATAGGGGAAACCTTAAGGAAAGGTGAATAAAAAGCTGCTTCTGTGAGGAAAATGCCTCTTTTGAAAACAATTATTAAAGGGCCCTTTTTGTTCTTTTACCCTTTTCTTTCCCACTCCACAGAAGACATCAAAACCTGTTTTTCATCTTCTCAGATCAGCACTGCCTGTTGTTACAACTGTACCAAAGCTGACTGATCAGCTTTGATTTTTCGGTCAGCTATTTTCCATTAACAGTCTTTGTTCTGACAAACACTCTGGACAGAAGGGATGAACATCAGCTACCTAAACACACGTGCCTACCACCATTTCACAAGCCTTGGTCTCCAGCTGACTAACCAGGAAGGCTTTGTCATGCCCACCAGTGTTCATGCCTTTTCTGTCCCAGAGCACGTGAAATGGCATTACACACCTGTATGGCAGTACTTGAAGCAAGTAAACCCCAGTGCTCAGTATAGACCTTCCCAAAGCAAAAATATTTTACCAGTCTGATAAGATCTACTCCAAATTCAGCAGCTGGGTCAGGACAGATGAAGAGGAACCTCAGAGTTTTAGGTACTTTTGAACACAATTTAATTCCACTGTTGTCTTAAAGGACAAGCTCCTCAAAGATCATATCAAGCTTATAGATTTAAGATTGGTGTAGTCTATAAATTCACTGTACAGCTGAGTTTACAGATTAGTCATTGCTATTTTGTAACATCTAGACTGTTATAATAATAGTATTTCATGTTGCTTCACAGTTAGGGAAGATGGAATAATCATCTGGGAATCCACAGGGAGCCAGTGAAACCAAGTAAATGTTTTGCTATTCAAATTGTGGCGTGAAAGCAAAATTTTTCATCAAAAGTGCCGGTATAGATTTTTCAAAATCTCTTTAAATACCTTTCCTACAAACTCTATCCTAATACACTGTAATGTTTTTCTTGACTCCCAATCATGAAATTAATCTGAATTACCTAACTATTTCTCAGATCATTATGATTCTTAAAACATTATTTATACACAATTTGCCTTTTTTATGAGTGATTGCAAGAAAATAAATACGCATTACTTACAAAATCAACTTTTAAAAATTATTACAATAGTTTGACTGAATGTTAAAGTGAAACTTGGATTACAATATTCTGTTAGGCAGAAGAAAGTGGGGTGAATTAAAAAAGAAGGGAAACCAATCTCTGGGAAGAAATCAGCAAGTGTCTTAATTTCCCGCTTGGAGGTAAAGTCGACAGTTCCTTGAAATTTGGATGAACATTTACACTAAACACCAGGTTGCAAAATTGTCACATGCATTTTAGGACCAAAAACTCATATAGAAGAGAAATGTGTTAAACCATATTTCAAAATATTTCAAAAGCTTTGTTGTTTTAGATCAGAGAGACCCTGGTGCTTTGTGCTACTAGTTTTGGTGCAATTGATTTACTTCCACAGAAATCATTCATCTATCAGCAAGGAAAACATAAATGTCAAAGCAACTATAATATATGTGTACCAATAAAGCAATCTGTTATGCCTTTTTTTTTTTGTTAGACCAGCAAATAGAAAAGGCCTTATTAGCCCTCAGTAGAATTAAACATGTTCTTTTAAAACAAAGGATTACTGTGTGATTTCCACCCAGGAGTCCTTCAAAAGGGACAATGAGCCCAAATTACAGACCAGGAACCAAAAACTGCCAATGCCAGCCTGCCCTTGGCAGTATTATTTAAACCTTCCTTGCCTCAGTTTCTTAACATGGGATCATAAACCACTGTGTCACAACACTGATGATCTCTGAGGTCAGCCTGTTCGTGGGGCTAATTCTGCCACTAAATTTAAATATCAGGCAGTTCAAAAGAAATCATATGTGTGAAGAAACACACATGGACGCCCAGATCTTGGGAGAATAGATGAAAAAAGAAGCACAGGTCACTCACTTCCTCCGTGTGTTCTAGCAGCCCTCAAATCACTTTATTCAACTTAGTCAACAATCTCCAATCCATTTTTCCCTTTAGCTAGTCTGACTAGATTAAATAAACAAACAAACAAAAAAAACCAAAACACTACACAACATATAAAAATCCATGCTAAAACCAAAACAAAACCAAAAACAAACAAAAAAACTCAAAGTGAAAGAGAACATACCCCAGATAGTGTAGCTCTGTGTGACGAGTCCATTGATGAAGTCAGAAAGTAATAAAGAAATCCACCCTCATCAACTACATCACAAGAATTCGGCTCTACCAAGGGCTCATCAACCATGCTCCACATCATTAGGTGTTCTAGGAACAGTCGCATGCTGAAGGGTGGGAAAGTTGGGAAAGAAGAACAGTATGATCTGACCACTTCTGAGAGCGATGTGATGGCAAAGTGCCTGAGTGCAATGCAAGTTCCCATTGCTTCGGGAGGGAGCCCACGCACACGCTCTCCTTCCCAGGCTGCGCACGGGAGCACTGTCCTGGTTACACTGGCAAGTGAGAGCACAGACCCAGTGCAAGCCCTCGGCAGAACCACCTAAGGAGCGATGGAGGATTACATCCCATGTGTAGTTTGGGATCCTGTTCATCCACTGAAAACAAAATACAACTAGAGATGGACCAAAAGATGAGGCGCACAGTAGGAATGCAAGTCTAGTGACATTTTAAGAGTGATCCAGAACTGAATATTTCAGGGGGAAAAAAAAAATTAAGAAAAACAACCTGTGGCTTGAATGAGGCTCCTTTATCAATATTTGCTCTGACAATCAAAAGTAAAAAGATAACAGAAAGAGAGGTTAGGTAGTAATAGAATAGCAAAGAAAAGGACCTCATCCCAGAAAATATTTTAATGTCAAAGTTCCCTTTATGTCTCTGTGAGTTACGCAACTTAACATTCTTGGTCCAAAGTGTTTACTAATAAACAGTGTGGTAATGACAATTCAGTGTATTCAGGATCAGTGGTGCTTGTAAAATTCTTAGTTGGTGAAGATCTCAAATTTTGTACTAGACGTGCACGTGTGTCAAATACAACAGGCGAGAAACAGAACAAATTCATACAAAACAGGTATAGCACAGGTCAGAATATTTTTATGCTGATTATCTCACTCCTTGCACCCTGCCTCCAAAAAAACCCCAAGCCAACAACAAAAACGAACAAACAAACAAAACAAACATATTTTGCTGAAGACTTTGCAAATTTCCCCTACACATCCCTTCTTGGTGCCGAAGCCCCAGGCTCTGCTTGCCAGCCCAGGGAACCTGGGGATAGAACAGAAATCCTACTGCAGGCTAGAGAGGAACACAAAGGCATCAGAGAACATTAAATGTCACAGGAAGAGTAAACAATAGGAAACAGCAAGTTTAAATACAACTTCCACAATTGAAAATAGATTTTTAAACATTTTCTACAGATTATGTCAAAATTAACATAGGCTAATCCTGTTCCAACTTGGTTTAGTATTCAAAATGCAATTTAGCAGCTTAAGAACTCGTGTTTTTTCCAACACTATCAGTTCTTTCTGGAATGCAGGTTCAGGAAAGCTCTATTGCACCCCACAAGATCATACCAAAAACTGACATGATACATCGCAGCCACATATACAAGAAAATGCAAGGCGTAACATAACAAGGTATTTTAAATATCTACTTTTTTCCTCCAAGGCTCTACTAAGAATATAGTTTCTGCTCTAGAATATCATACACCCAGTGCAACACATTATGGCTCTCTGGGACTGATCCAGCATCAGGGAGAACCCACAAATGCTAGCAGGAATAGTCTGGGTTATGGATCTCTTTGTTGCTGACAAAGATAAGGTCCAAGTCACCGTAACGTTAATCTTTTAGAGCTTCTCTCATCCCTCCAAAGGCTGCAATAAACACCTTCCAAATTACTAAACAAGTGAGGCAGAAACAAGGCAGAAACAGCAAAAAAGAGAGACATGAAAAATAGAGGTTCTTCCTTGAAAACATCCAGAATGTGAATTTGAATTTTGTATTTAATGTCTACACACTGTGGCTTACAGAAACATTAAAAATGTATAAACAGAATGTGAAATAGCTTGAAGAACCACAGACCAACACATCTGTTAACCAAATGGAAAGTATCTAAAAAATTAAAGAGGTTGTGGAAATTATTTGGCTTATTCTTTTGCATTGCATACACTCATCATGTGTTCTTCTCCTTTAATTGAGTCCTCTAAGCTCTGAGAGATTAATAAACACAAGTGTCCAGCCATAATGTCTGTTTATATCAGTCTTTGATCAAGTCTAACTGCAACAAATTGGGAAGAGTCTTTACGTAGTAATTAGTAGTAATTACAAAAGAGCAACAAAATACTCACACAGCATAGTTCTCTCAGACCAAAGCAACGAGCAATAGTGAGGGAGGATAGTATTAAAACTGCCTTTGAAGACCTCAAAATATATGAGCATGAATTGTCTTATATAAATCCCAGGATTAGAGGATACAACAGGCTAAGACTCACACTAAAATAAGCCATTTTTGAAGACTGAGGTGTTCTTCATGTAGTATTTTCCATCTACTGTGAAGAGAAGGATGGACAGGAGGCCAGTAAGAAAATAAGACTGAGTATAAGCACAAAGAGAATATAGGAGGGGAATGCCTTCAGCGAATTGGACTGTCTTTAATTTGTATTAATAACACGCATAACACTACTCTCCTGTCCTCTCAGGAAAAAGCAAAAAACAAATAAAAACCAAACCAAAATCAAAACCCAACCCAACAAACACTGCAAGCCACATTTCACTATTTGCAGAGGCTCCATTTTGAGGTTGCCAATACACTGAAAGAAACTAGGAGATAATTAATGAAATAAGGGCAAACCAATGAGAAAGGTTTATTTTTCTTCTGTGTCTTGTTCTACTTCATTAGCCAGCAGGAGTAAAGTCTTGGAGCATGCAACTGAGCAATTTGTCTGTTGTCTCAGAAACATACCAAACATATTTGATATGCTGGAGGGGAAAAAAAAAATCTCTCCTTGACTTCCTTATTATTAATCCTCATCTGGGAAGTCATGCAGTTTTCATGCATCTGTACCTGAATAGCCAACAAAAGTGAGAAAAGCGGAAGTCTGTGTCCTTTGGTGATACCACCCAGTCTTTCCATTATTAAAAAAAGAGAATTATTTTTTTTTAATCTAGAGTCCAGGCCACGAATCAATGAAAAGATACCCAGTCTTTTCTATAGCACATTACCATTTCACAACTAAGACAGATACTATCACTTCATAAAAGAGCAGATAATTAATTTCACTACACCAGAAAGGCTCATTCTGGAGAGATCTATTTTTACTTCTTCAATACCATTAAAATATGCCTACAGCCAATCCTTATTCAGAGCTAAAGGCAGTTTTTAAATTACCAGTTATGATGTTAATTCTTTGCTAACAAGATTTATGATTTATATAGCAAGCACAGTTTAATATAACTATAATTTGCTCTCCTGATGCTAATTGATGAAAAAGCACTACATATTTTTTTAAACTTTGAAGAAAAATTAAACATAATTTTCTAGTGCATTATTGACCTTTATGGTATACAAACTGGTTGAAATAATAAAGTTATTATCTACAAACCAGTTTTGGATAACCTTTAAATTCCATGCCCTGAATACCTCTGTTATATACCATCAACTAAATAATATAGTCTTTCTTTGCAATGTGAATAGTAGCAGAGGAAAACGGAAGGATAATAAAATGTACAATAAGAATAATGTGAGTTTGAACACAATTTTCAACTTTGTTATGTGTCATTTCAAAAAAAACTGTTATGCAGGCACATATAATAATTATAAAACAAGCCTTATTAAAAAAACAAAAGACAAAACAAAACAAATTTTAAAAAAAACTGACTTTTTTTTAGTTAGGTTACAGAGCTTTCCAATTCCCTTAAAGCACTGCTTTTTATTTTAGCTAGCAGAAATTCTAGTAAAGGTAGCCAATGTTTGTTCCCTGACATTTCTGCTGAGAAGAAAAACAAGGATTTGCTCATCTTGCTCTCTGAATCCACAGTACATGTGTGAGAAATAATCAATAGATCCTGGTTAATACTGCAGGATGTTTCTGCAAACAATCACTGCAGTTGTAATACTTGGGCTCATCACCGGGGGCTCATCTTTGACTCTTCCCTCTCAAGAAGGAAAGCTTGGGTGACTAGAAGCTACTTCCTACATACCATTTCCAAAACACATTCTTGTGTCCTGTGCACATCAGCACAAACTAATTCGGGCCTCTACTATTTCAGTTTTGACGATTTTTCCTTAACACAGCTGCTAAAAATTTATTAATTTCAAATGCCCCCAAAGAGCTGCTGCCAAACCTATCTTCTAGTTTCCCCAAATTTTTTAATTTTTTTGATTATTTCCATTGGATGCCCTTCCATTCAAATAAAAAAGAAGCTACTGTTACACCCTGCAGAACTCGGCTTCACCCACTCCTTGCAATGTTCAAAGCCTTGTCTGATAGAAATTAAATAAAACATCTTCCTTTTTCCTCCAGTATTCCCCCATCTGCCATTTCTTGCTCTGCCTTTACACAGAGGTCAAATACCAAAAAATACCACCCTCTAATGGCCCTTCCCTCACTACCAATAATTAATATAAACCAGATCTTTGCAGCTTTCAATTGTAATGAGATGATTTCAACTACAGTTGCCCTCCCTTAGGCTCTTCTGCTTTCTGTCAATAAATATCCCCCCCAGGTGGCAGTTTTCAAGGTTGTGTACAATAGCATTTGTACAAACTTTGCCTGCACACACTGGAACGTGACAGCACGTAACTCTTCTGACAACATAAGCAAGATGCAGACCAAATCTGAAAACAGCGTCTTCAATATTAAATGCCTGCCACAGGACTAAGTGATTCAGTCCATGGAATAGGCATAAAGTGAATTTTTCTATCAAGCAAAACCAAACCAAACAAAACTCTCCAAAAAAACAATGAAAAAAACCCAGAGTAAGAGTTCCTCCTCTTCAAAAAATATTTTTCATAGAAGCCCAATGTTTGTATACATCTGAAGATAATTTGTCTAAGAAATTCATATTGTGACTTTACATTTTAAAACCATTTTTAAATGGATTTATGTATATGAAATTTGCTGTTAAGCTCCCTGGAACAAGCACTGCTCTCCTTGTTCTTTATTTGAAGACTAAGACGTTCTTGTCCTTAATTAGTTTCTTAAGGTTCTAAGGTTTTTACCACCACCTCAGTTTAGATGGACAAGGCCTTAGCATAATGAAATTAGTAGAGAGCTTCACCTTACAATCTAGAACATTAAAATACAACCTTCAAAATACAATACTTCATGTACTACATGTCGAGGGAGAAATCCAGAACTATGAACGACATTTACATGCTTGCACCTAAGTGCAAATTTTGGAGTCACAATCAATAACGCTTTTTAACTGAGACACCTTTACAGAACACAGATATTTACTTAAAAAGTTTAGGTTAAGCAGGTATTTTCAATGAGGAAAAAACCCAATTCCAGTTTATTTCTAACATGCTATTGAAGATATTATTTAAAAGTGTGGGGATGCCTATCTAGAAGGGCACAGCGTCATGAACCAAATCACTCACAGAATTCAGAAGAGACTTTTTTTATTAAGAGATTCAGGCCAAAGAAGATTCCTAGAGTTAGCAACAAATGTAATTCTAACACAGAAGCTCATGCATATGCCCTAGAGAACCAAAGAGTTTAGACAAACTTGAGTAAAGGAAAAATGCTCTCAAGATCAAAAAAAGGAACAACAAAATTGAATTTGCTTGATTAAAACAAATTTGATGTATTTCCAGAAGGGGAAAAAAACCTCACCTCTGATCAATTGAGATTCTTTGAGGATACTGCCAAGACAAAAATTACAGCATAATTGAACCAATTCTTTTTAACAAAAAAAGGAAACATCTGAGGTGAGCTCTAAGGTGAGAGCTCAATTACAAGGCTAGGAAATTATTTTTAGAAATAGCTAACTTTAAGATTTCCAGAAAAGCCAAAGGTTATGAAGGAAACTTTTAGTAAAAACAACATCTCGTCTGTTCCCATTTCTGCCTATGACAGAAGTGGAAGAGGACCTACACAGACTCAGCCCTCTCAGTGGGAGACAACGGGGATCAGGCAGCCGGGTAAGGTGCAGTATAGGAAGGCAGAGATAGAGAGTCCTGTTCCCCTGGCTGCACTGTGATCAGGACCTCTGCACATGGAACACAGACTTTGGGCCACCATCCAGCCAAAGCTGTCAACTGTTTCTTGCAATCATTATGGAAGATGCGTCGCCCTCATTCAGCAGGGCACAAGGATCTTTACAGAACAGCTTCTGTAATCCATAGAGTCAGCTCAGCCTTCAATCCAAGAAGAGCTGAATTTGAAATTTGTGAGAGCTCTGGGTGGAGCACAGAGAAGGCAGAGAGTTTAGGAAATACTGGCAGGAGGGAACAGGCAGCAGGGCAAGGAACAGCTTATGGGCAGGACTCTGCTAGGGACCCTGTGGACACAGACATGGAACAGACTACAACTTCACACTCAGGTGAATTGCTGAGAAAACCTTGGACCTTCCTGGAGATTAGCATATACACAACATGATCCAGCAGTTTTGTGGAATTAGGATCAATATTTTCGAATGGGATATCATTATTAGATAGATAACTGGTAAGAGCAGATTTGACTTTTAAAATATTCAATGGTCATAAAGAAGTGAGCACTGCAAATTTCCTCAGAATTACACAAGAAAATAATGCAAAGCCACTATCAGACAAACTGAACTAAATAGTCATGAAACTAAAGGAAGTACACAGATTATAATTATATACAAAAAAACCACCAAAGAATAAATACACACAGTGACATTTCAGAAAGTACAGACAACAAAATCCCTGCCTTCAGTTAAAACAAGTGGATGGGTGCTCCTAGCAATGACAAAACAAGCAAAGTGTCCTTATGAGAGATGCGGCTGATGCAAAATAAAGATGCAGCCTATGTCTCTTTCAACTTGTTACAGCCATGAAAGGTAGCATGAAGCTTATTACAACCATCCCACCTTGAAACACTACGTGAATGAAAAGGCAATCACATAATGTGAGGCCAGTGAGATGGGGCTTGAAGGATCATTCGTATAAAAGGGACAGTCAATACCTCCTGTGTGAAGGTCACTAACACCAGAGTTAAAATACACACTTGATTGAAAAGAAATGTCTTGCAGTAGTGTTTGCATGTGAAAGGTTTGGTTCAAGGACAGGAAACCACTCTACTGAAAAGATCATAAATCACAGAGCTGCTTTAAAAACCCAAGAAACTTATGACAAGAAAAAAAGGCTGATATATACATAACTGAATTCCCATCCAGTACAACCTTACAGCATCAAAACATGGCAGCCCAACAGCAAGATTAACTCTTCATCTTGACAAACTCAGCTGAAACAGTTTTATGCCCATATCAGATTCAGACTTGCTTGAAAATAAATAAATAAACAAACATCAGGCCACCAGAAGTTCCTAACACAAAATTAAACTCTGAAGGATTAACACATTCAAAATCAGATAGGTTTTCTGCCATTAAAGCACCAATTTCTTTCACCTTTCCTTGACTTGCTTTCATTATACAACTAAATAGACAAATTTTAGAAGTACAATAAGACAAAATGAATGGTGCATTTTTTTCAGCTCTGCCTTTTCAGATGGAACAGAACAGTAGGTCAGGTTTCCAAGAGAGGGTGTTGTAGTATGACTGCATTCATGGAACGGCACTGGGATCCATCTCCAGACAGGGTTCAATGGAAAAGGCCTTGCCAATAGGTGTATCACCACTGTGGGCTGTGCCACCACACCTGTCTCTGCAGCAGGAGCCTCATGAGTGCAGTTCCATCCTCTGCTGTTGGCAGGAGTTAGTGATAACAGCTCAGTGTTGCTAGAGTAACTTCTCCCTCCCCTGAATTACACAGATGATGCTTTTGTGTGCCTGAGGTCCCACTTCAGTCCCTGCTGACTCACGTGTCTTTTCTTGAAGCACCTAGAGTTTATTACTCATCAGTTGGCATAGTTCAGTTCACACCTCTGACTAACTATTAAAGCACACTAATACAGAAGATTTACAAGAAAATGGACTTCACTGCCTTGGATAAAACCAGTATTAATAATGCAAAGATATCCTCTGTGCATTTGTAAATGTGGGAAAACCAAGAAGTCTGGCTATGTCCCAAGAATGTGCTCATAGCAGTAGAGCTATCTAGTGTAGAATATAATTTTCTAACTACTAGATTAAATAAATACAGCATCCCCCAAGTGGAGAAATCTAAAGTCTTTTCCAAAGGTCTGTTATAATATTAAAATATTATTTTTTTATGCAAGGAACCTTGAGTCTGGGAAAGCCAGGTAAACAAAAAAAATAATCCCCTTGCCATACATCCCAAACAAACCTAAGCAAACTAAACAGAAGGATAAGTTTAAGGAGAGTAGATTCAAACAAGTCCTTCTGCTCCTGCATGAGGCACAACTGCAAAAGATGACGAGGTTTGAGAGCTTTAACACAGAACTTGCAACTATCATGTTTCCTATCCCTTTAATATTATTACAGTGTTAAAGGATCCTCCTCCTTTTGAAGCAACTTGGTTCTTATCCATTCAAAATTGATTCTGCAGTATAGAAGAAAGTCCAACTTCAGAAGCAATGTGGAATGAGTAAGGCATGGTCTTCTATTTGAAAAAGTTAAATAGCGTTTTCAAACTCTTTAGTTGCCAATTTATTCCCTCTGTTTGCAGGTACTTTTGGTTAAGTTGCTGGAAAAGTTGTTCTGCTTTACAGCTGGGGGGGAGAAAAAAATTCCTGGAAGACAATCTGGAGAAAACACAGGCAAAACATTAACTCTGTCCTTGGAATCCTGATAAGGATTGGGCATAAGGGACCACCTGAGAGAGACTGATCCTAATTTCAGCTACCTGAACTGAACTCCGTAACTGAGAGTCAGACTTGTAAAATGTTAAAGTCTTTCTGCATAACAGAGCACACATCCTTTATGATGTCCGATCCAGTTTGATCTCTTTGTCATACACAACCATGTCTCACCCAAATAACCTGCCTCAAGCTGAAAGACTTGAGTTGCGTATTTCAATTTAGGAATTAAATACTTGGGCTACTGCACTTACAGAACAGAAAAAGCCACAGCACAGATGTTACACAAAGCCTAGTGAGCCTAATGACCTAATGAGCAGAAGAAAGTCCAGGTAGTTCCAAAAACCAAACCACACCTCTGCAGCACAAAGGTGAAATGCTCCCAGAGCTCCTGCCAGGCTAAGCCAGAGGAAAAACCTGAATGATTATAAGCAAACCACTGCCAAGAGAGGCAAATGAATTCTCTGCACCACCTTCCTGGGGATTACGCTGACCTGACCTACTTCTTATCCAGATGTTAGCTACAACCTGGATTTGATGCTCCCAAGGAACCCTGATTACACCAAAGTCAAAATATGTAAGGGGAACAGGCAGAGTGCAGAAGAGGAATTCATTCCTGGCAGGCAATTAGTAGAAACCCTGATGTATGCAATATAATATAATATAATCATCATATTAATGCAGAGTTCTACATAATAAAAGTTAACTTCTTTCAGGGTTCACTGAAGGAAAGAAACAGGTCAAGGAACCTTTAATTGCATACCTCCAATACAAACACATTAAAGAATATCTCCCAGAAAAGGAGCAAAAGAGATATCTCAAGAGAAGCAGACAATTTCTCCTTAAATACTCACAGTGATCCAAGACTATTGTATCCCTAAGGCACTGTTCCAAAGCTCCATCCCTTGAGTGCAGTGAAAACTAACAAGAGTCACTAATGACATGTTTCCTACAAAGGGTAGGCCTCTTAATAATACTACTAGACTTATTAGGAGCATTTGTTCCTGTTCAGTAGATCCTCCAACACCACTGAGTAGTGGTGATCAGTTACAGGTGGATAGTTCTGTTCGGACATGGCTGCATTCTTCTCTTATTTGGTGAAAGTGAATCCATTCTCGCACTTTGCTTGGTTTATGCACATAACTTGCTTCTCCCCACATTGATTTTAAGGCTTCAGGGCAGGAAATACTTCTTTTATGACTTTTACTTGCTCTACATGAATTCATAAGCATACTTGTAAAGTGCATCTGAGATTAATACATAAACACATTATCTAGTAAACTATGTGAGTGCTAGCAAACTGTGAGCAACCCAGATGAAAGGTGGCAGCTCTGACAAGTATCACATACATATGACACAACTTTCCCAAAGTCATATCTCATTTAGGTTTCCATCTCTGCTTCCTTACTTTTATTCTGCAACTAAACTGCCTCACTTCAACTCCCACTCCCAAATCCTCTAGTTTGTTCTCCTCTCACTCAGATTCAACCAAAGGGCCACCTACCTAACTCATGTAGTGGCCTCACAGCCTTATATTGCCTTTCATGTTTCTGCTGCATCAGTTATCACTTGGTCTCCCCAAGGATGAACAGTGCCAAAAGCACCACTGTGAAGCGACTAAAATGAGAAAATGGGACACACATGTGAAAAAAAAGGAAAACAAAGGGGGGAAGGAAAGATGATATAATAGCCCCTGTTGTTATGTAAAACAGCAGGCAGCTAAACTGAGCACTGTGACGTAAAGCAGTACTGACATCTGCACTTTCAGAATGGGTGGTCTAATCTCTGCTGGAATCCCTAGTGCTTAATCTGTCAGTCACCACACACAGATTTAGTATTGACTGTCAGGTATTAACCAGCAACTGTTTCAAGCATAAAAATCATCAGGACTGGACAAGACAGCTAAAAAAGCTTGGGTTTTTATCAACTCTTTTCAGAGATGTCCTTCTAATAATTAGTAAAAAAATCCATCCTGCTAACTAAAAATTTAATCTTATGCTAAGTATTTTGCCAGTATGACCACAGAGATGTCTCTGAACCAGACTAAAATGTGAGGCTAAATTCTCATGAGGAAAAAAACAATCGCAGAGTGGCAGATTAGAAGTAAATTTCCTTTAAGTGGCAGAGGACTGTGGCAGGGAAATTTCTGGGAAGGTTTTTCACCTCTTAGACCACACCATCTTCTCTAGGCCCAAAGAGCCTTGAATATCTACCCCTGGGGTTTCTTGATCAATCTGGATGTAGATCATTAATTATAACAAGAGAGCGCGCTCGTCAGCCATATCATGAAGGTTTCCATTCACTACAAGCATTAAAAAAGCAAGGGTTTTTCTTTCCTTCATATTGTTCTTTTCCTTTTAGAAAGTGGAAGAATTAGGTAAAATAGGTAGCTGTACAAAGGAAAAAAACACAGAAAAATTATTTCCTTTAGGAAGGTCAGGAAACAGCTAAACTGAAACAAACGTAAATAATTGCCTTCAGTCTCTTGTTCCTCCAGTTCCTACACATAAGATCCAAACTGCACACAGTTCAAAGGGTTTCTTTACATTGCTGTTACTAGTGTCATACAAATACTGGGCCAGAGGCCCCATTGCTCAACTGCACTAATGAAGCATCAACTACATTGAGAATGTGCTGCACTAAGCAGAGCTCACCAGAGCCCACTTGCAAGACAACAAGATGAAGAGAGCAACACTTTGGTAAAAATACGGGCAGCCCATGATTGTGTGATTCACAGAGAGAGAAAACTCCCAGGTCTCTCACTATCATTGGATCTCCTGATTTCCAGGATGACTTTCCTTATATTGTTCCAAACTATTTACAGCATATTTTTAGTATGCTATATGGCCTACACTATACTGGCATTTCAGGATAAGGGTTTTGGAACTTCTGTAGAATAACTCATAAGAGTAACCTTCTTGTATAGCTGCATCCCTCATTAGGCCATTTCTCACTGATTGCCATTGGCCATCAAATTTCTTCCCCCTTCATTCGCATTTTCAAGGCAGAGATCACAAGGGATTACATGCTAGAATGTAGCAGTTCCTTCATTGGCTAAGGAAGTCTCATTTTATTCTACAAAAGTCAAATGTCTTCTCTGCCTTCTCTTTCAAAAGGTACAAGCAGACAACAAGCATTTTTCAGCCAGTTCTTGGCCAAGCTCCTTTAAACACTACAAAGTCATTCTGCCTGCCAACTCATCTACCAAATACTTTCTTTTGAATTGAAATGACCCCCACTGCAGTAGATTTTAAAATTTAAATGTAGCCGACAGACTGCCTGTATTTGCCAAACTAAGAGCTATACATTTACGAACACTTCTGTTCAAGTAAGCAGAGAGTGAAAGACTATGCGTTTATTTTATTTTTCTTGACAATCATGCTTGTCTGATGGAAGGCTAAAAGCTTAAATAAAAAGCCTCCTTGAAGTGAAGGTCACTAGAATCAGATACTTAGAGCTCAAGGTTTAAATCACCATATGAAGGTTACTAAGGGAAATCATCAGAGACTACGTTGCACGATGTGGCTAATGCGGAAAGACCAGCATACCAATTGCAGCAACAGATTTTTATATGGAGTGGCTGAAACATTCAGAATGTCGACACAGGATCAGTTTAACTGTCCAGCATCCAAACAATTGTAAAGAGAACCCTGAGCAAGACTGCATGCTAATTGTGAGCTAACACAGAACCTCAACACTGGACCCTGCCAAAACAATCTTTATTACCACTAGAGGAAACAAATGGGGGTGTTGGTACTGACTGAAGACATACCTTCCTTATGCAAGGTTGGTATTTAAAGGCAAATGCATTAAAAAAAAATTTAAAATACAAATCAAATGGCCGTGTAAGGACTACAGGCATGAGCTCAGTAAACACTGTACTCAAAGGTTTCCTTCAAACACTCCACACTTTCAAATCAAATTTAGAAGTTACTTATTTAATTCTGCTCTGAAAATATTCCAAAATCATTATCAACTGTATGCAAGCCAGATTTTCACAAACTCAGGCTCACGCTGTACATAACCAGTGGACTTTTGCCTGAAATAGCCAAGATAAATAACAATGCTGTGCTTCAAGATGTCCCAGGACCTGGTTACAAATTAAATAATACATCACCTTCTTCAAGGAGAAATCATGTAACTAGAACTCCATGAAATGTTTGATCTAGCTACAGACTAACTGCAGACCGACATCTCTACAGTGTTATTGTTATTGACAAAACTTCCACAACAGGGACACAACCTAATAAACAAGAAGGATCAATTATTCCTGCACCACATTCGTTACCATCGGTTCTCCAAGCCCTCTAAGTAATTTTCTTAGGAGTAATTCAAAGCAATGGCAAAGAGTCCTTGGAAAAGTGTGCTTGACTTTATCAGACTTCTGGAAACTTCTGTGAGCAAAGAGCTGGCATTTATCAGTATATTCTTAGTCTGTACAAGACATGCTTACAGTAAGTACTAGTTTCTTTTCTCAGCAATACTTCTATGAAAACACTTTTGATGACATGGAGTCATTTCAGCACCCCAGGAGAGCAGCATTCCCTTTTCCACACCCTTCCCATGCTTACATCCCCAGAAGTTGGCCCCAGCAGGAACACAGCCCAGCACAACCCATGCATCAAGGGGTAGGAACAACAGGTCCCAGATGCAACTGCTTCAGACAGCCTGTGCCTGCATCTGTATGCAGGGGCATTACCTCTTGGAGGGAAGTTTCAAAAGAAAAGCACTGATAAAGCAAAATAAATACCAGCAGTATGTCATTAAATTCTTTCTTCACAAAGGTATCTGATTCCTCATAGATAAAATTCTGACATTTTGCCACAGCACATACTGGTTACTCCAAACAATTCATCAGAAATATGAAGATACCTGAAAAAAATTCATTTCCAAATCCTTTATTTCACAGTTGCCAATTCAGATCACAGTTCTCTCAAAAATCATCTTTTATCACTGCACTAACTTCATGCCTGTTTTTTAAACATAAAATGTAAAGGCTGTCTAGGCACCATATCTTTATTGGCTCTCTCAGAAGACAGTACAGTAGGCAAAGTTTTCTGGTTTATTTGCAGGTGATACGAAATTAATGTGAATTTGGTCAACATGCCAATAAACGTAGACCAGACCACCTGCCATACTTCATATCTGACCACCAGAACATCCACCCAGCACATACAGCAAAATCACATATTTGGAAAGACTGGAAACTGGAGCAAGCGGAACAACAGAGATGCAATGGATCCTTGCAGACACCCTTCTGGATGGCATAAAACTGCAGAAATAGTTTCTGATCTTTGTAAGCCCTGGAGGAAGAATCTCATACCATCAAATCCAAACCTCAGTCGATCCTATCTTTAACTGAGTCATCAAAGCCAAAGAGGGTATCAAGTGATGAAAATATGAATGCAATTTGACACTGCTCAAATTACAATCTTAGACCATAGCAGTAACCCAGTAAATATGCTCCACTTCTTGAAATTTACCAACCAATTCCTTCGATGGAATCAAAACAATAAGAATAAAAGTAACAAAGTATCTTTGCCAAATTTTACCCAGCTTAAACCACCATTCTACCCACAGTGATATATAAATGAAATAATTGACCATCCTCCTAACAATGCCTAGGATTTATATTGATTGTGCCATTTAAAGAGAGGAAAAAGCGTCATCTTAATCCTTACAGTGAACATAAAGAGTAATTACAGAACTACTGGATGGAAAACAATCACAGTATTTTAGTTAAAGAAGCTGAGACTAAGTAGTATAATGTACTCATCTGTTGTCTGTCATAATGAAGGCAGTAATTTGTTCCAATACCATTTAAGTATCTTAAATCATTTGGAATGCATGGTAAACTTCACAACGGCATGGCAAACATTTAGAAAGCTGTAATTTTGTTAGAAATATGAGTTCAGGATTAGGATGGCACCAACAGGGTGTGATTAAAGTGAGACACTTCACTTTCAAAATTTCCAGGAGGGGTTCAGGGGCAGGAGAGGGGATGATGTTTCCTTGGAAACTGGTCTACATGTATAGTTGCACTGTTTAATATGGATTAGATGGCACAGTTACTACAAAGCAAATATAATTATTATTCTTTAAACTGAACAAATCTAGAATACAAACATCTACAATCTCTAGGAAACATAAAAGGATGCTCAATAGGAAAGCTCAAACAGCAAGAGTGCACAACCAGAACAGAGGAGAACTGTCACCAGTGTCCAGGCTGGGAAAGTAATAATGAGAGTAAATTCCATGTGTGTCCTCCTGTGTGACGAATGACTGCCACAAGCACATTCGATCTTTTATTTGCTTGGTCTCCCCTATAGTTGTAATTAGTAGGATATGTTTCAGTTGGCATAAGTCTTGGAAAAAGGCTGCCTTTCAAGAGTGCAAACTCATTTAAAACTATTTTTGTTAGCAAATACATCTTTTATAAGGGCCACACACAAGATACATACCAAGAAGCAAACTTTAGGGGGAAAAAAAGTGTTTATAAAATACTGGTCAATCATCATGTTTTAAGTGAATACATTTTAGCCCACAGAAACAGCTGCTCCTGACCTGGAAGACACTTCTGAATGCCCTCGATTTTATGATCACTGGGGGTCTCTAACGTCAGCAGAAGTACTGCAGAAGTCACTTGCCCTGCAGACACCCATGCACATGGTTGAGTCTTTGAATACGCGCTCAAACACAGCCTCCACAAAGAACACTAGTGGAAATCAGCCGAAACTGAAGGCTATAGCTAAAGGCAAAAAATCTCATACAGTTTACACTGAAGTCAACCATTAAAAAATAAAAACCTCTGCACAGTTTTCATCATTTCACCTGCACTGCTGAATTACAGGAACCAACAAAAAAGATCAGGAGAAAGAGAATATTTAAATCACTGTGGGTTTTTTAAGTGCTTGAAGCTATTACGCATCTGTGAAATAAAATGACAGAAAGATAAAGCTGTTTGGTTTTTAAGTCAGAGACAGATCAAAGTTGCCCTGAATTGCAAGTCTATTTAAATCAGTTTTTGATACAATAAATTAAATTTTCAGATGCAGAATGCAAAAACCTATAGAAAAATTGATCTACAAAACCAGATCTGTTACATGAAACGTTCCCTGATTATGAGCCACCTAAATAGCTGTCAGCTCTCCTAACAACTCCATGTTAAAAGACATGCACTTGTGACAGAACAAAACAACCACCACCATCACATTAAATCCAAGTTACAGGCCTGTATGCAATTAGTGCCTGTCATTCCCTTTAAGAAACACATTTAATATAAAGCATGTGATAAGGAAACACTGAATAAGTACTACAAACAAATCGCTGGTGAGTTTGCTCACATTTTTAAATTAATTTAAATTTCCATGTGGAGTGGGATTTTTTCTTTTCACTGATCAGCAAGGTACTGCATTTTTGTGCACTATATTTATAGTGCCAAATTTCATTAGACTGTGAAATTCAAAACCAACCTCTTCTTATGAAAGAAACTCCATGAAAGAACACAAGCAGTATACCTCATGGTTTGGAAAATATTCTCAATAGTCCATGAAAATCTGAAGTTTCCTATCACATATTAAAAAAAAAGAAAATATCAAAATTTCTTAAAAAAAGGTTTTGACAGAATAATAAATTACTAATTTAAAATTAGCTATCTATAATCACAGGATTTATCAGTAAGCATTTACTTTAAAATATTACTAGCTTTTAAGCATACTAAATACTAAAATCTAAATGGAGCCAGGTAAGTGTTACAGACTTGCATAATACCTGGCATCCTCTAAAGCAGCTGTCTGGGAGCAGGGGTACATCAGTATGAAAACTATTTGAAACACAATCTATATAGGGTTATTGTCCAGGTTATTTATTACTGCTACTATGATATATGATATTGTGACAATCGCCCTAGTCACAATGGAGTATGACAATGGAGTGTCATAGTACTAAAGAAAAACATAATTTATGGTAAGAACACATTTCTCATTTTACCAGTGATCTAGGACAACTCTTACCAGAGTATAATTCTTGCAAAATACAGTATTGTTGATGTCAGAATCTAATACAAAAATGTTCAGTGATTTAAACATAGTTTTAGATTAAACATAGTTTTAGACGGCACTGAGTAAAGTGCTCTAAATCAACTGAACGCTTCTCTGAAGTATCTGTCATTTAAAGAACAAGATCACAAAGGAGAGGAAAGATTCAAAGGTATATGAGTTTCAGATAGCTTCAGTAATCTTTGTGCTAGAACGATACCAGAGAGGTGGAGATGTCATATACGAAAACAGAGTTATTATTTATATTTGCTCCATCTCTAAATTTAATGCTAGCTCTCCAATGCAGTTACCATTTTTCCTCTTGTATGAAGACTAGAAAGGATAAAAAATGAACTTGCACTGAACATGTGCCTCTCTGGGTCTTTGACATGCCCATGTCAACTTACAAAATCCTCTACCACCAAGGCAACAGCTGACATCTCTGCTGCTGGAACAATAGCTGCACTAAACAGCAATTTATTTATTTTCTAAACAGATAATCCACTATTTCTCAGCATAATTAGCAAAGTTCAGGAATTTCAAAAATCTAAAAATAGTCACAAAAATGGTAAATCAAGAGTAAGACATCATTTGCTCACAATGATACAGTAAATTAGTAGAGGAAACAATATTTCTGGCAATAAATGGCAGAGCTCTTCAAAAGAGCCATATTTCTTCTTCATTCTTAAAGCATTTCTGTTTTCTGAGAACAAAGTGGAGAAGGTAAAACAAAGTCAACTAAAGAGGTATATAATACATTACAAATGGCCACATTTAAGTGTCTATGTAGATATATAAAAAGCCAAGCCTATTAAATTGTTCTCTCAACTTTCAAAAATTCTAGAAGTATTTCTTACTGTTTTGGTTTAGCGTCTTTACCACGCACCTCTTAATGTGTATCAGTCTCCAATAAAGTTGTTCTGCTGACTGAAATGTGGTAGTAGTAAAATTCTGCAAGAAGCATACTAAACTGAAGCATTACTAAAAATAAAGGTAACTAAAGCAATGTGATTTATAGGTACACACTGAATAGAGAGTAACTTACTACCTGCAAAAAACCAAACCAACCAACTAATCTGTCAGTCAATAGTAATCAATCAGGTCTGCTCTCCAGGGGTTTTGGTACTGTCAAAAGCACTTAGGAATAACTCCAGTGATGAAGCCAGAGGAAACCCTTCCAACTTGCCTGTCTAGTGAACACATCTCAAGTAGTAGCAACCAAAATCTTGCATAGACAGTTTATTTTGAGTTCAAAAAGCACATAAATGTACTAGTCAAACAATGGCTAGAGAAGGACAGCAAAAAGAACAACAATCACTCAGATGACATTCCTTATACCTTACTAAACTCATGATGAAATACACAGGCTTTTCTGGCTGCTGGGAGCAGGACATGGAGAACCAGAAGACCCCCAAATAAAGCCTAAGAGATGGAAATCTCAATTTTTGTTATGTTCTTTTGAGATATCCTGTCTCTAGATCATTTAAAAAATAAAAATATTCTTGTGAAAGTTTACTTTTGTGGCTACTTTGGTCTCCCTACCCCCCATTTCATCATCCCATATCCATTTGGGAAAACACATACAAGTTCATGAGTTATTTCACTGTCATTAAATCTGCTGCTTTCAGTGCAGAGTTACCTTTCAGCACAAACATTCTCTAAAATGAGCTACAATTGCAGGGAGCTCCAGATATGCAGAAAAGTCCCTGTTCTTCCAAATTTTGTAAGCAAGACAGGCTCCTCACCAGTGCCAGGGAATAAAAAAATGCTCCCCTCTATGATACCTGGAGTAATATTTGAGGTCATGCCTTTGCTTATGCCTCTTCCTCTCTCCACTGTTCTTACTTCTGCAAACCTCCCACTGGAGTCAATTAGAATTTTGCTTGAGTAAGCACTGCAGGGTATGGCCTGTTGGCATTAAATAAGTCATCATTTTTAATTGGCATTTTAAGTTCCATCAAACTAGAGACTTTACCTCACACTGCCTTAGTAAATGTTTGCGCAGGGTAACAATTTGGATCATGCTAATATTCACAACTGATCCAAATATACACCGTACAAATACTGAGGTTAGGTGAGTTATATCAGGACAAAAGATATCTAGATCTATTCTTCTTAAATTAGTACGTATTTTGAAAGTCATACGACAGCCTAAAGTTATTTATTTTAGGGCACGCACATATTTCTTTTAGATCACTTGGTCCAGTGCCAGTAAGTATTGTACATACTGAAGACTTTATAAAAGCTTGCTTTATCAGTAAATTCATTCTAAGCCTCTTTTTAAGTGTAACATTATTCATCTTGAAAAGGCAGTAACAGCATGCTCACTACTTTTCATGATTACACTAGCTGCTATCAAAACACCCCAAAAGATCCCATTATTGGGATTTTCTCACCAATCTCACTCCTCCTCCCCCTTTCAAAAGGGGTATTAAAACAGCTTGGCTTTTTTTGTTAGCTGTATTGTACACTCAGGATGTCTACTCTTTAAAGTATTTGGGACAAGACACTGTATGAACCTCAACAGATGTTGTAGAGCATAAGATCAGATTTTTTTAATTTATGTCTTTTTAGGATCCTAAACCACTTAGCATAGTATCATTCTGGATATGTGAAGGACAAACTCCACACTGATGAACAGCCTGTCTTGCCACTTCTACTCCCACATGTGCTTCTGTTAGCTTCTATGGAAATAACAGGGAGGACCCAACGTTTTACCCCCACTTTCTTCAAACAAAGAAACAGAAAGACTTGAGTGAGTCTTATGACACACATTTCAATTAAGAAAGTGCCTTTTCTTTCTTTCAACCTTTTTGCAAGCCTAAAACATACTTCTTCCCCACCTCTCCCAAAGGAAGTCCCTATTTCTTGGAGCACCAATCTATTTCAAACATCCTCATGCTCAATTCCTGATGCACCTTCAGGATTAATGACAGCTAAAACACAGAAAACATTGAACTTGTGTAAGATTAAGTCATGCTTACAGAGAACAGAAAGCTAGAAACCTAAAGGAGCACAGGAGCTTATGCACACTATGCTTAGGTACAGGCAGAAAACGTGAAGGGAAAACACTTTCAGAGTCAAATCAATTCGATTGTTTCTGTAGCATTCTAGAGTTAAAAAGCAAAGTATAATCAGTCCCTTAGTAAAACTGAATTTGACACATCTTTTCTATTGAGATTAGGAATTATCATCTTGCAAACCTGCACTTTGAAGCATCAGTGTCAACCTGTCTGGAATGCAATTTAGATTTTTCAGTAACATAAAATGCCTACTCTTCGGTGGTCATTAGTAGCTGGAATAAACAGTCTGACAGTCTTAAAAGTGAAGGCCCTGACAGTTTGCAACACTAATCCAATATTTTGCCAGTAGCTCTAGAGCTGTACAAGAGGGGGGGCGGGGGGGAGAAGAAACATATCTCCTTAACGAGAACCCCTTTGTTTTGTTTTAAATTTTTGTACTGATGGTTTGCAAGACTTTTTGTGGGACCCACCTGATTTTTGTTGAAGAGCTAGAAAACATACAGTGAAGTTAAGAATCACGTTTTTGTCTGTGTTTAATGTTCTTATAATAAAAAAAATTAGCTAATATAGATCAGCAGTTTTTTCTTAGAGATTAATCTAAAAGCAATGAGAGAAAAAAACGTTTCTTTTGAAATGAAAACAGTCTGGGATCTCTCATTCCCTCTAGTGGCCACGGGAGCTCAGACACAGGATTCAAAAATGTATGTGAACTGCATCCTTTCATTTGATATATGTAACTAGACTGAGCTCTGCCGTGATGTCGCATTCTAAGTGGAACTCCCTGAAGAAATCAATGGGGAATTCTGCTTAAAAACCACTGGCATGTTATGGCCTACAGTTGCCTAAGGAAGATTTCTTCCCTGCAGGGACAAAAATGAAGGTCATTCTCTAGGAAGAGGGAGCACTAGGGCTGGACTTAAAGTAATTCAAAATTACATTAACATTTTGATTGTTTCTCATGTGCTGTGCTTGCCTGAGCCTCAGACCAGAAAATACAAAACAAAGATTTAGGAAACGTGAATTAAAAGAGAACTGGTGCCATTCATGGTGAAAAGCAGGTAATGGAAACCAAATAGGAAAAGGCAAGCTGCTTTTTAACAAACCCACTTCGATCTGATAGATCAAGAAGTTGGAAAACCTTCAACTTCCCTCTCCAAAAAAAAACAAAAAACACCACTATATTTTAGGCTTACTGCTATATTCAAAACTCCATTGAAAAGGAAAGAACACCAGTCCAAGTAAAGAATAGAGCAACAACATGCGAATATAACATCTAATTACTTAGGTTAAGGAAAGAAGATGGTTAGGTACTAAGAAAATTACAGTCATGAACTCAATTCTACCCCATCAAGATGAAGGGAAACTTTAAGGAGTCTAGTATATGCAGAAAAGAGTAATTCAAACTATTATTGCTAGTTTCCAGGTTAACTACAAACAGTGAGATAAAAACAAAAAACAAACCCCTGGATTTTACAGTTTCTGTTCACAGTGGATTAATGATTAAAGATAAATAAAGTGATCGATTTACACTGTGAAGGAGTGGCATCTACTGAAAGTATTAAGATACTATTAAAGTGACAGCAAATGGTACAAAGTCAGTTCTGATATCCCCATTTTAGAACAAACAGTAAACTGGGTTTCTATGACAGGAACACATGTAACCAACTGAGAAATTTGGAATTAGCTTGCTCATGAAGGAAACATAAGGCTTGACTTATCAGACTGGCAGTTTGATTAAAAGCATGAAAAGAGAAAAAGTGAAACATACTTGTATTAAAGATCCAAGGAACAATTTGGAATTTAAAATGGCTCTCTTGGGGGGAGAGGAGGGGGGAGGGGAGGAAGGGGGAAGAAAAAAAAAAAAGATGAGCAAACATCATGTAGCATCTCTATACAGAAGCATCTGCAAAATACTTTTGTTCTACTGCAAGCCTGTAAAATACCAGTTAAAATATCATTTGCACTTCTGAGCATCACATGTCAAAAAAATGGAAATGAAATGGGGAATCCAGAGAACGACCAACAATGAGGATGATCAGACCAGAGATTTTAAAAAAATATGAGGAAAGGCTAGGGTAAATACTTCGAAAAATTCAAAGGAGAGATGACAATGTGATATGCTTCAAATACATAAAAGTACAAGTAGTAAAGGGATTAAGTTTCAGCAAGACCGATAAGGACAACACTTTCAGACTGTACTGAAATACAGCACTTTAGCCTGCAAGGTCTGGCTTATTGAAGGTGTTAAGAACTAGTTAAACAATCATGAGCCCAAAGGACCAACACAGCTGATCCTGCCTTCGGGCAAGATCACAGGGGTGATCAGAGAGGTCCTTCCCAGACCTGTGAGCCTATGAACAGGTGAAGAACAAGGCCAGTCACTGAATCTGAAAACCAGAAGATAAGAAGCAAGACAAGTAAGTTAACAGCAAACACTTCAACACATTAGCTTACTGGGCCACAGAACTCATTACCGGGGAAATGAAGAGGTTGAAAGTTAAACACCACCTTACCAAGAGCAATCATTCATTTTTATAGACACTGAAAAATATCCTCAAATTCACAAGGACTGTGCAACCATAGCACTACTATTGTGATTATTTATGGCTGTTTAGATGTTAATTTTGCAAAACAAATAATAGTTCACTGCGAAGGTGACTGAGGATGAGACTGATTGCCTCCACAATTTCCTGTCTGGAAAGACAGAGCACTAATCTGCACATCCAGACATCAAGAGAAAAATATTTCCTGTCTCAATACTCACAAAAGGCCAAGAAAAATCCTGCATCACACAACTAATGCATTAACATCTGTCTTACTATGGTTTGTGCTCTGCTAAGTAAGTGTTTGCCCTTTGAAAACAGTGTAGGTAGGAGGCAACAAACGCACGGGAAAGGGTTTGCATTTCCAGAGAAGTGGAAGAACCAGCTCCCAGTAAGCTCAAAACAAACAAAAAAAATCATAACCAGATTTAAGACATCTGTCTTCCAAGAAAGTTGGTGTTCTCTCACCAACATTCAACATTTCTTACCATGAAACTGATAAGGGCAAATACTAATTGACCCACACTGCCTTTCAGCTTCATGTCATCCCATTTGAATTCTAAACAGGCTAGTGAGCATTCAAGTGGCATCATACCTTAGTGACAACAGATGAGATGAGCTCAGAAAGAAATGGAATTTCCACCTTTCACAAATATATAACCACACTTTATTATTGCCTTCCCAAGTTCTTCAACTACAGGCCAGATCTCCTACCCTGTTCTGACTGTACCCAAGACAGTGATTTCGGCTGAACACGCTTTATCTGCAAAGCAAAACCAACAATAATAACAACAAAAATAAACAACATCATAATAACAAACAAAAATCCTTACAGAACCACCTTCCTGCTGTGATTTTCTGTGGAGATTCTGGTTTCTCAATGGTTTTTTCCTACATTAGCCTAAAAGCAGATGCTTTTTCTCCAGGTACTAGGGTGTAATAATACTTTTCCAATACAAGGATTTGCTTTGAGAGAAAACAAAAACTAGGCTCTGTTTCTGACCAACATTACTCAAATATTTCATCTTACATAAGCGTGATCATCCACTATTTACAACGCTGTTATCAAAATCCACATGGTCATGCTGTTCAGACACATTGCCAATCATTCCTTTTCATCAGTGGTTAAGTGATGAAGGATTTAGTGGTTAAAAGTTGCAATATAAAATGTTATTCGTATTAGTCACTGCGAAGGTAAATATGGAAGGGAGACACCACTTTCTACAGCTCTGAGACTGAACCTTAGTAAAGCATCATAGCTTTGAAAACGGCATATTAAAATACACATGCATGTAAAATAGATCTTAATAGAGCCTAATACTTCTTTTAAAACTGCAGGAGCGCCCTCTTGTGCGAGAACTGCCAGGCACCGCGCTGCGAGCAATGCTGAAACACCAGGGTGTTTTAAGTCTTCAGCAACATAGTTACATTCCCTCCTATCACCTCGTAACTTTGTCTATTTCTGACAGGAAATTTTTTTTTCCCCAACCTCTTCCCGTTCTCATGGACACATGAGCAGGCAAAGTCAAAGCTAAATCAATGCAAAATAATCTATCCCTTATCTTGCCTCATAAATACAGTTTCCTCCACTGTTTCCCTACTCAGCTCTGCAGAATGATACTTCCTCCAGGCTGCAGCACTGACACGTACCAGACCCTAATAAAAAGAACAGAAAGTATCAGCCAACGCTTCCAAGCTGATAGGAGAAAACTGAAAAAAGGTAACTAGAACCATGAGACGTGAGTGAGCAGGGAACTCAGCTTGCTTTTCATTGTCCACCTTCAAATCAGACAGTGTGCAACTGGAAATTTCCAGAAGATAATGGCCTATTTACACTGGAATGTCGTTAGGAAAGCATAATTTGGCACAGAGGAGGATGAAAACAAACACATCTCAGACACTGGCCCGGAGGTAACATATTGACTAATGCCACAGATTGCAAATTGGCAGGTGCTCATTAAAAGCCCAGAATGAGAGCAGCCAGAGCAAAGCCAGATTTACTGAGGAAAATGCACGTGTTGCCTGTTAAAGCTGCCTTCATTACCAAAAGCAGAGCAGCCTCAGAGCTACTGAGGAAGAGTGGGTGAAAGGAAATAGGGAGGGAGGCAGATGGAAAGACCTGAAGTGAAGGGAGAAAGATAAAAGAAGAAAGGGAGAGGAAAGGAGTTTACAAGTTGAATCCACATAGAACATGAAACCCTCATCGCTTGCGTTGTCCATTCTTTTAATGTTGTGCTTGCCTTCCCCCAGCAATTAAACTGAATGCCCTTGACAGCCTGTCTTCTGTAGCAGCACAGAACTGAAACTAGATGTCAGCTTCAACCCTTTATGGTCCCCATAGTATTTTAATTTTCTAAATTGGAGATTTATGGAAATGCTGACATTCATCTCTCAGTTAAAATGCTATCATGTTGCTTACAAACACAGATTTTTTTCTCCTTTTAGCTAGAAGGTTGACAAGAAAGGCTTAGTTGCTTTCTAATCATTATCCTGCACACGATGGGCTGTGAATTTTATGTGAGCTTTATCATCTTAATGCTTACATCTCTAAAAGCATCTGGTCACAGACATGGTTTTACTCTCTGTATTCTTTAAACAGCGGTAATAATTAGCAACTGTGAGCAGCCTGATTATCATATGAATAGAGAAACAACTGAAAATGCAGCCGAATTAGGACCTAGCAAACATTTAAGTCTTTAAAATTACAGAATCTTTACCAACAGATGTCATTCAAAAGTTTACCTGCCACCACACCATTACATTAAATACCATCAACAGTAGGCTCTAAATTGTAACACAAAGTTCCAGGTTCAATTGAAGATACTTCATTGTACTGACATCTTTCCCTTTGCAGACACTTAATAAGGGGATCTGAAGTCAAGTTTGTATGATTCCAGCACTCTTATTTATTATTATTCATAAAAATAAATGCTTTTTGTCTTGTCTCTTCTCAGATATAAAAAAGTAAAACTTTACAAAATCAGCTCTGCACATAAGTTGACAAAACTACTTAAATAACCCCTTGATGTGATTGAGACTCTACTGCTATTAGAAATGTTACCACTCATTAGAAGTGAAAGAGGAGCAGCGAACAATCATTCCTCACAACTTAAAGGAAAATCGTAAGACCGACTAGAATACTAAGCTGTCCTCCTGAATGGCAACCACCTTTATTTCTGCCTCATGCTTCAAGGGGCTTCTATGGGACAAAGCTTTTAAAAAAGGCAAAACTGGTCATAGAAACAAATACGAAACATCGGTATTTCTAACTCTGTGCTAATTATCCTCAATGGAATTAACTGGGATGTCATGCTGCAAAGCACTGATAAAGGGTTAAGAAAGGCTAAAAGAAAATGCAAGTTCTGTGATCATTGACATTCATCTTTGTAAAAAGGCTATGAAAGCAGACCAAGAAAGTTCCAGCATACACCCTTTCACGGAAGGGGCTAACCATGAAAATTAGATGGCAGACAACTGCAACTCAGTGTGGGCTCTTCTACATCAGAATGAACATGCAGAATAATGATCAGCTACAGACAACAGGGGCTGGGTCTAATGAAAGACAACGCACAACTAACACAGAAGGCTGTGATATGGCCATGCCTGTCACCAACAGGACTCCCACAGAGAAAATACTACAAATAACGAGGTGTGTAAAGCACTCTATATAACAAAAGGTGTTATCTATTTTACAAGTGTCTCAATATGCCAGACCAACTCGCTGCCTTTCCAGAATCCAACTTTAATAAGAGGAAGTTTCATTAAATCTTCCAATAACTGCTGGCCATCAGTCAAGATGCTGAGACATTCCGCTCATCCCACAAAGGAATGAACCCTAATGGAACCTGTATGTGTCTAATTGGTAACCCTCAGTAGTTTTTCCTCTTCACCCATATCCTCGGGGTTGTAAATAAGCCAAAAGTGGGCTGGAATCAGTCCACATCATTTACCTACCGCTCTCTCATACACATATCCTTCCTTTGTTCCTACATATTCTCTTCCATGCCATGGAAGTATTTACATTTAGTGCCCCCTATGTGAACATAGAGGCAGATAATAGCATATGTAAATTATTTCTGACAGAAAAGCGAAACTTCATTTTTTATTAGCAAATTCATCATCTTGCTTTTTTCCAATCCATTTACCAAACTGTAAATCATGTCCTCAGAACTCTCGGGTTTTATTTGCAGAGGTATTTAGTCATCTGAGAGCCACAGCAATATTTTGATATACCTCTACAATGCCTTCCTGTTTCTACTTCCAGTCTGGGACAAAAGACAAGGGGAAA
Organism: Sclerurus mexicanus; assembly: GCA_013396755.1. Lineage (NCBI taxonomy): Eukaryota > Metazoa > Chordata > Aves > Passeriformes > Furnariidae > Sclerurus > Sclerurus mexicanus. The sequence goes on along the minus strand of VWZF01004475.1, from coordinate 1,340,644 downwards.
AAAAGAACAAAGGAAAAGCAAACCCCTCCAACTCCTCCCACCCCGCCCCCAAAAAAAAAAATCCCCTCACAGCTTCAGCAATAGAAAGTGGAGGGGGGGAGGAGTTAACAAAATAAAAGGGGGGAAAACCCCAAAATTCCTTAACACGCAGCACTTCTAGACTGCCTCTAAATCCACAATAACATTCCTCCAGGACTTCAGGGACTGACAGCACACTGCAAGCAGCACCCACCACTATTTTCCTCTAACATCTTTAAAGCCCAGCAGCATCACTGTCACCCATTAACATCCCAATTGCCTGAAGAACAATTTCCCTGGCTTTGGGAAGGCACAGAGCTGTCACGTCTCTTGTAGGTCTGTTGTCTCAGCAAATCCAGTTTGCACTTTTATTTCTTTTCTAAGCAAAATCCATGCTGGATCATTTCCCCAGCAATGAAAATTGAAGCTAAAAAAACATCTGAATTTGTTTCTCCTGAAAACACTCTGAACAAGAAGCTAAGAAACAATTTTCACTTTATAAAAAGGAGAGAATTTAAGGCTTTAGTAGACAGCAGCTTAGATCATCCCAGCAATCAATCCCACCCAGCAAAATCTAGGTCAGTGAAACCGAATGGAAGTCAGAGGGCTTCAAAGAACGAAACATTGAATTGTTAAGAATTACAGAAAAAGCTTAAGATCTGGTTAGGACAAAGGTCGTGTTAAAGCTGCCAAGGGGAAATACAAGAGTTATCTGGAAAATAACCTAAATCCTACGTGCAGCAACCTACTTTGAGAATTTGTCCTGGAACACCAAATAGAAGACTTTGAAGGGTAAATAAATAAATAAATGCTGCCCTCTTGAAGCTCTAAGTAAATATTTACCGCAGTGATCACAAGCTTCACCAAAACCACCTCTGACAAAATATCAAGATTAATAGAATTAGATCCAGTATTTTACAGTTACTAATTTTCTACTAGGACAGAAAATAGCTGCTCTTACAGACAGGTCTCCCCTGGCCTTACAAATGGCTAGAAGCAATGTGAGACTGGGAAGTTAACACACATTGCAATAAATGAAGGTAATATGCATTACTTAATTTTCCTTCCTACTTCAGCAGGAACCTAAAACCTTCCAATTCCATTTCACATAAAGGATTACAGACCACTCTGTGGAACTGCTCTGAACAGGCTCTGCTCGACCTCTTTAAACGCAAAGCTCCATCTGACCTACAAATCCACGAAGATATTGCATATCCCACACTGATCACACCCTCAGAAATCAGAGCTGCAATACAGGGTTGTTGACTGCCAGTAGCTACTAGAATTTTCTTAGTGCTCTGAGTACATTTAAGGATTCTGTTCTGGCAGGTGAACAGAAGAAGGTAATTGAAAATCCCAATTATTCAGAAGTGTCCTAACTGTCCCAACAGCCCTTTAACAATCCTTAGGCATAACAGGGAAACAGTGCCATGCGCACCATGCCATCACCTTCCAATTAAACCTCCAAGTTACAGTTATCTGCTTATGTGTTATCTGCTTGGAGCAGGGGGAGGGCACCTTCCTACAGCTAAGTTTTTCTGCTGGAAAAATAGTACCTCAAAGCCTCTCCCTGCAAGAGGAACAAAGAAAAGCTCTGAGCTCCAAGAACAACAGGTACAAAGGCTCCTCACTGTCAGCATTGAGCTTGTTCTGCTTACCATGTGAAACCAAAACAACAGAGCCTGTTGTGCTCCTTGTATTTCTTTACAGTACAAAACAGAATCCTGATGACCGCTCCTCATCAGAAAGCCTATGATATCTCCAGAATCCCTCCAAAAGGGATCTGCAATGCAAGGACAGGTTATGGGGCAGCTTTTCTTGAACCCTCATTTTATGTAGCAGAGAGAAAAGCTTTGCTGTAGGCAAGAAGTGAAGAATTTAGTTCACACTTTGCAATGAAAAGCTTAGACATTTAAGTGATAGAAAGACTTTGATGTGTTCTATACTATTTTAAACCATGTCAGTCCATATGGGCTCCTATGAAAAAGATCTTCAACCTGATCACAAGCAAGATGTAAAGAAGCAACTACTTTACACTGATCTTCAGCTATTCCCTCAACGTCTCAAACGCTCGTTTGGGGTTTGGTTTTATATGTTGTTGATGGTGTTTTGGTTTTTTTTTTTCATGTTTTGTGGGATTTTTTCAGCTCAGCATTGTCCTCCAGGAAGGACAGAAAACAAAAATTCTGAGAACAAGAAAGATCAAGTCACTTGACCCCATCCACAGAAATGGGAATGGAGGATGCCACTCCTTGGTCTACAGTTAATTTTATTAAACTTAAACTCACTAAAGTATTAAAATAAATGCACAGCTATATAGCGTTATCAAACTGGAAGGAAGAATGTTTTTTGTGGAAAAGGGAGCTTCAAAATGTATATAGATGGATCTGTTAAGTACAGCTCTTCTTCCTTATTTCAATGACACTCCCATCACTCATTTCTGGACTGTATTTTTCATCAACAACAGTCTTCTACCAGGGATGTGGTCTAATACCAGTGGGTGTAGTAATAAAAAAGAATTTCACAGCAGAGTTTAATTTTCCTTATATACCCAATAATGTCTATGTGCTGTCTAGAAAGGTTAAGCTTTTGGAATACTTAGAAAAAGATCAGAAAGTCAGACGTTAAGGGGTGAGACAATACAAATGTATTTTCTAGACAATGGGAGGCCATGAACTGCTGCTCACAAGTAACAGATATTGATGTTGATCTATTTATTATGCCCAGTACTGAAGCATTTATATCCATTAGATGCCACAATTTCATCCTCCTAACCAAAATGAGACTTGACAAAGACAGTTTGAAGGTTACAGACACTACTTGCAAAAGTACTCAACAGAATAATAACTTTTAAAATATTCTCTAATTTTTAAACTGCCTTTGCAGTGCTCTGCTATTTACTACAAGGTCTTCTTAATGCAGCCACACACGCAAATAGTTTAACATCAGCATTATCAAAAGTATTCATATTTTAAAATACACCCAAAAAATCACCAATAACTAAATTACTTAAGGAATGCTTTCACATGTTTACAAAATGCTGGCTGGTTGATTCTTATGATAAAAGAAAATACTTTTCTTTAAACAGATTTGGGGGTTTTTTTAAGTGAGAAAAGTGAATACAAGTATATTTTCTCACATTTAAGAAAACAACCTGAGCAAGGATTAAAATGCAGGAATTCCCATCTCCCAGCCTAAGTGTCTGGTAATCAGAATATGGGCTACTAATGCAGCAACAAACTTCCCATCTGTAGCCACATTTGTGGCTTTAAAGTACAACCACCTGTTTAAACCTAAGAAATCTACATAATATCTAGAGATATTGTCCAGATGAGTGCTAGATGGAATGCTACAGTAATGTATTTTTCACACTCCAAGTTTCCAAACAACTGTCTCTTACCAAAAGAGGAGCTTCTCCAGAATGCACTGAGAAGCTATGCTGATTATCTTCCTTCCCCAGGTAGCTGGGGAAATAGTATTTGCAGTGGTATGGAGAGGCTAAGGAGGGATAGTTTATTACTGTCCATTTCAAGAACAGAAATAGAGTGCATCAAGTGAATTGAGAGGTGTTTCCTATTCATGTGGCTTATTTAAGCTGTGGCAGTGCTTGCCATGGGACAGAATAAAGCTCTGTGGGTTCAGGAGAAGACTGCACAAGTTCATGAAATAAGTTCATTAAGGGTTACAGAGTAAACGGAAACCACTGCTGTCTCAGAAGGTTTGCCCTCACAAACTGTAGGGAGCTGGAAGAGTGCCGGGGAAGCACTATCTGATGCTTACTTTGGTCTTTTATTTCTGCCAAGTAGGCCTTTGGTCTCACCTTTGACAGCCAGGCTTACACGTGCATTAGTGTAACTTCCATCCTTATTATTACCATGATATTCTAAAGTCCTCATGAGGATCGGAGCATCAGGCTGGATGAGCGCAGGACTAGAACTGCTTAAGATATTGCTGATAGTCCTAAAGTACCTGCACAGAAGTGGGAATGGGAGGGCTCAGATCTCTACATCTCACTGCTCAGAGCATCCCACACAGCGGGTGTAAAATGCTCAGTCATATCTACAAGTACCTGTTTAAACTACCTCCTTCAAAATAAACACCACTTCAGGTAAGATACTTGAAAAGCAACTCAGAGGCCTTGTGAGCCTTAAAAATAACACACAGGCTCCTATAACCTAAATTCTCACTGATATCAAAGAAACAGAAATCAAGCACCAAGTATATTTCTTATTGTGTGCCCAAATGCTTAAACTGCTTTTCAAAAATCAGACTGAGTCCCAGAAATCCTGCAATTTTTTTTTCTAAATCCTGAGCAAGACAGTCTTTTGAAACATTACCCTTTGGGCCAACATGATGCCATCTCAAATATTTTATGCCTAGCCTTATCAGTCCTGGCAGGGCCCCAGCTTCACAGCTTGAAAATCTGTGCAGAGAAAAACATCTGGCAGCAATCTGAATGTGGCTTCTCTTCAGCTGCCTGATTAACAGCGCACGCTGGGTTTGGATACCTACTATCTCAGACACCTCCTTATGCCTCTCACCAGGCTCCCTGGGGAAGGGCAGTAATAAACCACAAAAAACCCCAAACATATTCATAGAGCAATCTCTGGAACTGATTAGCATTTTCCAGCCAACAATCTTAATTTCTAAGATTCAGAACCTGGATTTCAGTTCTTCTGACCACAACAGATGTGTGACTGGCAGAAGCAGGTTCACAAAGAAGGAAAAAACCCCAAACTCGTTCCACCTGCTCCCCCCACAACTCCTTCCATCCATGTTCTGGTATCAAGATTGTCTGGTAAAAAAGGCTGACAGATTACCAGAGAAAAAAGCTGAACAATACGCAGAGATTTCAGTTGCTATGAAATATGTCCCACATACACCACTCAGAGCCATCTTCTGGGCCATTCCATAGCAGATGGGAAGCTGCTGTGACACAGATACCTACAGGAGACTGGAAAGAGAGGAGGAACATAGGTTTTACCATTATACTGTATGCAATGGTACCCAAGAGCATTCACACGAATATCACTGTGCTTCTGTGTGATCTCTGCCATCAGGAATCAAAGAGCCTTTTCTCCAGTTCATCACCAACCTTGTTGATTCCCACATTGTAAAAAAAGCAGGATTCTGTTTTTGATAGAAACATGGTAACAGACAAACGAGATCCAAGGAAAAGAGCAGGGTGGCTGAAAAGTCAAACAGAAAGTGGGAACAGCTGCAAGACAGATAGGTCTGTAGCAAATAGGAGGCTTATTGTAACATCTATCAATACCACACCATCTTAAAAGAGGGAGAAAGCAAGGCAGGAGCATAAAACAAGGATCAGAAGCTTCTGAGATATATGCAAAGAAATTTATGTAAGGCGAGGTGAAATCTAACCCAAATAATATTGAGAAGAATGGTGTACACAGTCATGTTGATACTGCTGATAAGCTGACAAATCTCCTAATATATTAGGCACAAATATTTTTTCACACAACATCACACACGCATGACTTCTTATCCCACTCAGCTCACTTCCTTTTCTGCTAGCAAGAGGATTGAGTTAAGATCCAATCCAGTCAATGAGCTTCTTTCCATTGCCTTCTGTGAGCTCTGGGCTCAAGCCCTTACTTGTCATGGCCAACACATATTTTGCAGTATTTATCTTGTCACTGTCCAAAGAGGAAATTATTTCAGTGTTTTGCATATCAATTTGCTGATTTAGAAAGAAAGCAGATTTTGTTAACAGCTGTAGAAAATAGCTGGGAGGAGAAGGGACAGAATTAATTTCAGACCTTAACAAGCCAAATTACTAAGCTATTCAGTCAGTAATTGACATACTAAAATATAATAAGGAGTCCTAAAGACTCTGAATGCACTGAAGTTACCTACACAGCCTTTCCATTCCAGTGGGAGGGGCAGGCAGAAGAGAGTCAGGACAGAAAAGCCAGCCTTGCACATGTATAACCGGACACAGTATAAAACTGTCTGTAGAGCTGGGTGTTTTGTTTTAGTGTACAAAGAGTTGAACAGGATGTCATACAGTAATTCAAGTTATGACTAATACAAACGACAACAGGTCTAACAATTTCCTGTGTGCTTAGAATGCCGCAAAGCTATCATCATAGTACAGTCAAACTAGAATTGAAAGGTCTGAATAAAACAGTGCATTTCTCCTCCATGCTTGAGGTAACTCATTAACTTAGAAGAGGAATCCAGTCTTTTATAACGCTATTGTACTTGAAGCATTTTTCTGCATGTAGATTTCAGGGTGACACAGACTAGTGCTTAGTTTAACAAAGGGAGCGGAAAATTTGTACTATCAACGCTGTACAGCAACTACTTACTTGTGGGAAATACTAAAAAGAAGGAAAATGTCAAGAGCAAATGTTACAGAAAAAGGTCCTACAAACACAGTTATTAGTTGATGCAATTGTAAGGGGGTCTCTTTGGTTTTGGAGCTTTTTAAGAAACCACAGGACAGAGGCAAAAATCTCTAATACCTCACCATTCAGCTTAAATTTATGGACTGTAGGCCCCTTTTTGAGCACTGAATGGTGTGCAGAAATCCTACCCATTTTGTGTTGCATTCAAACATAACCTGACACTACAAGCATCTTTATCTGAAGGAGTAAACAACCTCCTGCACTTCCATGCTCTTTCTCAGTAATGATAACAGTGCAATATGTGATGCTTCCAACACTATCACTGTCTGCTGCCTCTGCTTCCAAGGCAGAGTTATAGAGAAAATGTTTACTCTTATTTCCTCTGTCATGCACACAGTATAGCATCTTAGGCTTACAATTTTGTGTGCTCTCTCCAGATACAGGCCTTGAGAAAATATTTTGACATTTGCTTCTGTTTCCATACTACAATTCCAAATTAATTTCCATCATATATTGTTTAGGAAACAACAACAACAAAAAAAACAAACCAACAACTAAACAATCAGGGGAACAATCCCCACGCAGCTTCACATTCTGAAGGTACTTTCAGCTAAGCTTTTAAATTATAAATTATTCATGTGTGATATACACCGTTTTGCAGAACAGCAATCAAAATAAAGTGTAATATTTTTTATTTTTTTCGTATTTTGTAGGCTGCTTATAAATATCCATACTCTGCTCTGTAGTCCCATATCCTTGCCTTGGACAAAGCCTCTCCCTCGGTTTTATGATGTCAACATAATAAAAATACTTTTTGCATCCACAATACGCTGAAAAACCTCTTCCAGATACCAGCCCTGCATAAAAAAATCCCATTCATGGAGCTCTAATCAGACTCTTAGCCTTCACAGCAAGATAAGGGCACACTGGCAGGGTGATGAGACCAACTGGCTGAGGACCAAAACAGTTTGAGGGTAAGCCAAGAATATAAAAATTAAATATGTTAATTCACGACACTGCTGGAGAAGTAAATGAAAAGACATGGGTGCTAAAATGGGATAAGGACCTTGGCCCAAAAGCAATGATCACACAGCTCCCAGTCCCTCTCCTTGGGTTTGACTGTCCCGAGGTAGTATTTCCGCTCCAGGTTCTTGTTTCCTTCACCGGTGTAACTCTGCCAGACAAACTAGCTCTTTTGGATATTCACAGCCCAGCTACCAGTAATATTAGCCATGGCCAGGAAGATCAGTTTGAGGCTGAGAATATGCCCTATTTATTCTTTCTCTAACTGAAGACTGCTCCAGTCACTAAAGCAGAGCAGCTGTTTTCTTCACTGACAGGCATGCTATATAAAAAAAGAAAAGGAAATGATTCTCAGAGAAAGGTAACAACACATCTCCAGATATCAATTTTGAAAAATATCAATCACCCATCTTCGGCTGAAACACAAGGCAGGATAACTTTCAAAATGTCACAGTGCCACATGCATTGTTTTCCTAGATGGAAGGTTCCTATGAAGTGGGTTTTACTGTCATCTTTTCCACATGCAATGTTGAATTCATTATTGCTGCCTAAGAAAAAAAAAGACTACAGTATATGGGACAAATCCCCACAAACTGCTTTTACCAGTACGTGTGAACTACAGAAAACATCATACTCTACAGACTGAATGTAATGGTTTAAACATCGTTTACAACTTCTAAAGAACTGAGATAAATAAACATTTTCTCATGATGTTTCAGTAACTTATAAACACTGTTCAAACAATTACAAAGTGTTAGCAATACCAAGCCCTACTAGCAATTCATTCATTTTAAGAGACAGAACATAGCTTACTAAACTGGTTTACATATGTTCAATAAATCATTTATAATGAACTGTGAAACCCTTAGGAAAAAGTAAATACAATAAATTAAGTTCATTTGGTAAATGCAGCTATTGACTAGCTATTTAATAAAGCACTCATAACAGACCATATGAAGCATTTGTTTATAGCACCACATGCTTACTATTCACCACTGAAACAGGCAACCTTTAATGAAAACCCACTACATTTAATTCTAAAGATTATTGACCTGCTCTAGTTGATAAATACATCATTCATAACACATTTAATGAAACATTTATTCCAAGTTACGCAGCCCTCAAAACAAACACATTTTCACAGCAGTTGAAATAGCACCAGTCTTCTCCACAGTAACTACTTCATGGCTTATGATGAATGTATCAACAATTTATAGGCTGCCCTGACTTCAGACAGAAAACAGCAGAGAGGACGTTCACTTGGATATCTGAACAGCAGGGGCAGAGAAACACCACATGAGCCCCATGCCCTTGGGGACTTCCAGAGTAAAATCCCGGCTTTCTTTGATCCTGGAAGGATCCTCTAAAACACAGAGCTGGGTCTTACGGGTCTTTGAACTTCTGCGACTACCCTAAGACTTGCTAATTTCACTTGCAGATTTTCAAAGCTTACCTTCTGCTTCTACAATGCATTTATGCTTTAGCAGAGAGCAGTGTTTTGGACCCACTGTGAGAAAAGGAGTTGGTCCAGTACTTTTAATATGACACAATTAAAGGGTCAAGATTGCAGGACTTTCAAACAGCTTGAAAAATTAACCAGAAAAAATATTTTCTACATCAAGTAAGGCAGTATTAAACACCTTTCTATTCCGTGAAATTATGATTTGCATGTAACAATTTGATTTTTCATTATTCAAATGTCAGACGTTCCCAAATAAAAGATGCAGGTGCAACCACTTACATTTCCTGACTAATTACTAACACCCACCTTGGCCTTGGGACACAGCTTTGTCACTACATCTGATTCCAATTAAGCTATGCTTTTTTCCTTGGAAATGTTGTGCAGAGCATTAGCTTGTTACTTTGCAGCTTCAATAAGAGCAGAAGCTCTGCAGAATCCAATTCTGTTCATTCTTACCCCAATTAACCCTTGCTGATCTAATGAAGTTGTGCCACTTTACCCAGAAATCTGGTTATTGGTAGCAGATAAAATATGTAAAGCAACAATCTTCAACATTTTTAAGGAGCTCTGTGCTGCATCTCTTATACCATGGCAATGCGTTCTGACTTATAGAACAGGCAAGCCTGTTGTCAACACCTCTGTAGAGTGACTCAGTACTGCTCAAAATACTTGCTGTATTTATTTCTCTGTCCCGGCACGATTCTCTCCCTATTCTTTTCCTATTTCAAATTGGTTTTTTCATTCTGTCCTCTGGAGAACACAGTTTGCTTCAAAAGCAACAAAATAACATAAAACGGCTTCAAATTCCTGAATAGCTAAAGAATAAAATGCTCAAAATTCTTAAGGCAAACTCAATTCCCTATATCTGGACAAGCAGCAGTCTCATTACTGAAACTAAAGAATCCTTCACGTATCTGCCCTGGAAAGTCATTGCTATAGTAAGACAATTCTGATGATCCAACAGATTTGAATAAATCATCAGAGTACAAACTTACAATACCACTCTTATGATACTCCTTTAAAAGGTGGTGCTTAAGAGAGACATGAGATCCCTTTTTCTGGGCAGAACAGGTCAAGCTTCACAGAAAGCAGGCTAATTAATCCCATGTGAGTGCAGTCAGAGATGACCTTGCACAAGTTTCCTAGAAACATGTAAAAGCCTGAACAAGAAAAACTCAAATTAAGAGACTAAAACTTCAAACTCCTTTAGCTGATCAGAAATTTCTGTTGTTAAATCATTTGCAGTGAAAAAGTACCTTGCTCCATTAGAAAATAAAAATGTAAATAAAATATCTGCTGTCTCTTCTAAATTTAACTAGATGGCTCAGAAAGCAGTAGATTATTCAAGAAGACCCTTCTGAGATACTATCCTTGACAGTCCAGTTAAGACTTGCACTTAATACAACTCAGCAAACTGCACCAAACCATTGTTTTGCTTAGACATAAACCAAACAGGAGACAGTAAACTGGATTTAGGACAGGACATTATTCTGACTTATGTCCAGTCTCTCTTTTTTTTTTTAGTAATTACTCCTTAAAATATCAGCAGGTGCCAAAGGAGACAACAGGTCAATCCAGGTGTAAGTAAAGGCAACAGTTTCACTTGTCCTTTAGTTCATATCCTTTACTAAAAGGAGATAATGAAAGATTCTGGAGAGAGGAAAAGCAGTACAAAAATGTCTGGCTATAGCTCCAGAGAAGAGAATCTAACAGGGACATTTGCCTTAAGCCAGAGTGGAAAAATTCTGATCCACTTAGCACAGAACAGCAACTAAACCAACAAACTGACAGAAAGAAGTGTTTATTTACAGCTTCCATAAGGTGGAACACAGACCTTTCAGCTGAAAAATCTGGAATATTTTGTTGCTCTTGAATATGAAGGTCTGAATTGCTAAAAATGAAACTTTATTTGAGCCACGTGTAGAAATCCACTTATGGTCTCTAGTGTATCAAACTCAGAAAACACTAAAAATTTTGTGTCCATATTAGGCAATGTCTAAGAAAGAAAATTTAGGAACTGGGAAAAGTATTGAAAAGCCAGAAGCTAAATTCAGAAAGACAGAGGATATGAGAGGCACAGCCAGCAGTGGCATCTGCCCTTATCATCTGTCCACCACAATGTGGACATGCATGCAAACACACACATTCTAAGCCAGTCTTACAAGCAGCAATTTATTTAAAATAGTGAATATTTGCCACTGAATCTGGGCCTGCAAAGTATTATTCCCTGTAATAAAATTTATTCAGCATCTGTGGGGTGCTTGAATAAATTCTAGAACTTGTGTGTTTGTTTTCTGTCTTTGAGCCAAAGCAAAAATAAGGAATTTCTTTCCAGAGTCAGAGGATGCAAAGCATACAACTCCCATCATGTACACAGTTTGACTGAGAACCTGGACTAAGTTTAGCCTCGAATCCAAAAAGATGAAACATGGCAATGAATTAGCCAGAGGATAGTCATTTGAACCTTTCCAGATGACAAATAAGAATTGCTAGCAGGAGAGCCAAAACCACATTGAAGCAAAGAATTGAGACCATAATGTTAGAACAAATTCACTTCAGACACCACTGGATTGGCCTTTGTTTCCTACAAGCACTCTACAACTTTTTACTAGTAAGCATTTTAGCAGACAGTTGATTTTAAGCTATGTTAAAAAGAAGTTCAACAACACATTTGTATGATAATCCTCAAGAAAACATAAGATGAGAACACAACAAAGCATTTCTCTAACTTTTCTGAAACCTATAAGTCTAGGTTTGGGCACATCTAGCAGTTGTTGTCCATGAGAAACATTGTACGTTCCACCATTTCAGTAAAGATAATGTTGTGAAATTCAAATAGCACAGTCTTACCATGCCAGCCTGGGTTAGCAGAACTCAAAGCTTCCTGTGCCTACACTACAACCTTTGAGAAAACAAGGAAGGTGTGGATTTCAGCAGAAACACAGCTGGAATAAATCACTCCTCTTTATCATACTCAGATCTATTAAAGGCATATGTACCAAGCATTCCCTCACTTAACCTTAATACCAAAAAAACGCCTATAATTTTCACACCAATAGTAAGCTATACACCTTATGTCAGGTAGCCTCCCTTGTATAATTACATAAAGCTTAACTTTTTCCACCAAGAAAGTTAATAACCCTGAATATAGGTTTTTAAATAGAGCCCTTTGGGAAAAACAGGGCAGGCTGAGTCAATGAAGTGCAGAAAGAAAGGCTGAAAAGAGATAGGACTAAGTCTGCACTCGCTCTCTCACAAACCATCAAATTACTAGAAACTTACCTGTTTAGCTAGATTTTCCTGTCTCATTGAACACGTGCAGAAAGAGTTATACTCCACCACTTCAGAAAATTCTCAACTGAGTACATTACGCATGAACAAATTAAATTTAGGCTCTAGCTCAAAAAAAACCTGTCACATTACAGTTTTCTGCCAAATACAATCTTTCAAGCATTCTTAAGCGTATTGCAAACCACAATTCCTTTCAAGAGTAGCTTACACTTAATTGTAGAGACCTTAAAAAAGGATCAAGAATGCCACACTAGTGATAACCAGGCAGTAATTCCTTCATGCCCTAAACCAATTGGTAAATGGTTCCTCTGCTTCATGACTGAAGGGCCACTGTTTCCAGCTCTTCAATCTAGCCCTCTACAAGTAAATTAAACTTCCAATGTTTTTGCCTTCTGGCAGTAACATTATGCTAACTCAGCAAGATTAATGAAAGAACCAAAAATTCTTGGCCTGCCCACAGGTGAGGATGATTCTGTTAACACAGCTATTAGACTTGTTTCAATAAACCCACTACATATGGTACACTACAATTAACATTATGAATAGCTGCACCAGCATTGAAGATAACATAAAACTGTGGAATAATTAAGACTGGGAGACCTCTGGAGATCACCTCGTCAAACCTCCTGCCTAAAGTAGGCTTAATTTCAAAGTCACATCAGATTGCTCAGGACCTCGGCATGCTGAGTTTTGAGTATTTCCAAGGCTGTTTATGCCAGGCCCCTGTGCCAGTAATAGTCAAGTCTTTTTCTCCTCATATTCAGTGGGAATTTTCCTTGTGCAGCTCATGACTCTTCCCGCTATGGTCCTCTGAGGAAAGCCTGCCTCCATCTTCCATAAGCCTCCTGGAGGTGGCAGGATGCTAGGAGCTACCCCCTAGGTCTCTGCTTTTCCAGATAAGGCAAACCCAGTTCCCTCAGACTCCTAAGATTTTTATTTTCTAGCAGCTAGGACATTAATGGGTGGTTATCTACCTCCCACTGTCCTTTGCAAAGGAGAAACCTCAGACTTTGGGATTTTTCACTTCTAAGTTTAGTTCCTGTAGAGAGAAAGCACACACCCCGCAACTTCCCATAGACACACTTGTATTTGTTCCAGGGAATGAGGACAGGGGACAAACCTGCCTAGCATCCAACAAGTCCATTCCATCTGCTTTGCCACACTTCAGGACTATCCTTGGCTCGTGGCAGGGAAAGAACAGGGGCAAGCCCTGATCTCCACTGGGTGCCTACATTTATTTACCAGGGAAGAGACAAGCTCTAAAAACCCATGGAGTAATTAAAAACCTCTCTTTTGAAAAGAGGCCTGAATTAAGCGAGATGACAGGCTGTCATTACAAGAAATGCCTTCAGGCAGCTCATTTATTGAGCCAGCCCAGGTGCCATGCATTGGTGGCTTTCAGAGAGGCAGCAGCCCCCCTTGGTCCCACTCCCCTGGCAAGGGAGCCCTACCACAGGCACAGCCTGGGAGGCAATCCCTTCACATCACACAACCAACCCTCCCACAGCTGGCTTTCATGGAACAATGCTTCTCTCAGCAGAACACGAAACAAAAGAAGAAGGAAACAAAACAAAACAAGTGTTGGGATTCATATTTTGTCAACCAGCACACATAAAACAAACGCTGTTGTAATGCAGAAAGGAGAAGCCAACTTTTCCTTCCTCTCACAAGGAAAAGAGTTCAGAAAGCCCTGGTGATGCAGCCTATTGCATGATGCATACATTGCCGTAAAATCCCACCTGTGCCATGAATTACCAACAGACTAAAACACAAATTAACCCTAAGAAAACATTCAGAGTGCACTCCCTCACACTTCTGCAGTAAATCTTAGTGTACTTGCCCACTCTTGTTTGGTGCTTCAGTAGCATCAACGAAACTAAAACAGAAAAAGCCCAGACTGTCATTCTGCTATTTCTTTGTAACGGTGGACAACTTCCAGTCTGTATATGGCTAATCTCATTTTACCACTTCAGTGCTGGACAAGCCTATCTCCCCATCCATATGTAGCCAGGGACTGCCCCTGTTTTTGTCTCAGTCCCTACCACCAGACTCAGACCACCAGCCAAATTCAGAGGACAGCTGTCTTTCACAGCTCTCACTCCTGTATTTTTCCCCCACTGTGGGTGTGGGGAGAAAAGGATGTATTCACACCTAGCTATTTTGGAGTTTGACAGAGCAGTTAGTCAGCTGAGATATTTGACATATTTTTTTATTATTCAGAATCATTGTGCAGGTGGAAGTAAATTATTACCAATTCTGAAGTTCTAAAGAGTAAGAAAACAAAATTTCAGATTGATGTTTAATATTCCCCTGTTTGCATGAGTTCTGCAAAGAAATAAAACGCGCTGTAAAAGCTAACTTTATCTTACCTGGTTTTTTTTAATGAAATTTTCGTATTCAGTCCCTTGTGAAATAGCAACCCGTATGTTTTCCTTTTTATTGCACAAACAAGCCTGATTCAAGCTTCTAATGTAAAACCAGCTGAACCTCTGAAATCCATAAGAATGTTACAGTACAAAGATACCTGAGAAGTTAGAAGTTTTCTTGTAACATTTCTAAATAAAATGTGATTTTACTTCAGAGTCATTAATGTAGTTTTTCCTATAATTTCCAGTCGAGGGCTTGTCACAGCTGATGATTAAGTTACCATCAGAGAATACCTACAGGGATAGCCTAGGCTAATTCCCATTTCTATTGCAGTTGTTTGATAAGACGCACACAGCATTTCTGAGATTTCATTTCTGGCTGGCAGAGTGCAATAAATTAGGAAGCAGAAGTGACATCCCTTATCAAACCTTAACCCAACTGTCTATTTTTAGACCTGATCCCCAGATTCAGGTTTCAGAAGACACTTTCATATAACTTTACTTAAATAACAGTAATACTTATCTATTTCCAGGATAGTAATTCAAAGCATTCATTGCCTTAATCTGCTTTGAATTAGTCCTTTGCATCTGCTATTATACTTCAAAGAAATTACTTCAATTAGGTTTAATTACTTCTTTCCACAGCTTTGGACACAGCCCTTATTATATTTCATTACCTTTCCTCATGGACCACCTGACAAATAAATGACTAATAAAAGTACAAAACCAAAGCAACTATTAAGTACATTACATATACATAACAATACTGTACATGTATCATACTAATTAAGTTATTATCATAGTGTGCAATCATATAAATGGAATATTAGGAAGGAACTTTTCACAGAAGCTCAGCAAAACCTGACTTATTCTTTGAAGTTTTTAATACCTTTCTTACCGAATTTATAAGTAGTTTTAAATTCCTGAAAGGAAACAAGCTTACTAAAGCACTAAAATAATTTATACTTTTTACTCAAGAGTATATTAAAGAACATCATCTAGACAGTGAGTTGGCTACCAATTACATTCCTTTGTACTCTACTTGTCCAGTAGTTCGAGAAGTATGCAAAATAGCTCCAGTCTTTCCAGTCATCTGGAATACCAAACCCATGATTCAATACGAATCCTATCATTTCACTTTTTTTCCAGCTACAAATGGCAGGAAAGATGAAGTAAAGCAACGGTAGTGCTATGAAAGTAAAGCAATTCTTTGGATGAGAGGTCACAAGTGTTGACTTGAAAAAGAAAGCCTAATTTGTTTATATAAAATGATTAATGACTATTTTGAATCAAAACAATCTTATGTCCACCAAATGGAAATATTAGATCAATGTTACCATAACATTTTTGGTTCAGGCAATGAGATAACCTTTAAAAGTCCCTTCCAACCCAAACTATTCTATGATTCTATGAAAACAGCAATTTTTTTGTTGTTAGTCATAAAATACTGATAAACAATAGACTTTATTAATAAAGTGCACTGCTGTTTTTAGAACTCTTTACTGACTGAAGAAACATATGACCAGACATCACATCTCTCAGGCTGCTAGAGACATACACCTTGAAGACTGAACAACAATTTCAAAACTCATTTCATTTTGTACAGGAAAATAAATGCTTTCTTCCAGTAAATAATTTTTAAATCAATTGAATGTTTGGGGTTTTCTTATATTTTAGTTCCACCAAGACACTCCCCAAGTAGATTTCCCGTGGTTTTATCTAAACTACTGATGAGTTTTCCATTCTCCTTCTTTCAAGAATGTTTATTTCCAAAAATGGATTACATTTTTCCATAGATTGCTTCAGAGCACTCTCATGCAATGCTTCACAAGACACTTTACAAACACAGCAGTGGCTTAGGGTGCCATTAGCAGGATCAGGAGAAGCCAAGGTACCTTGCCTTGAGGCCCAGAAGGAAATTCAAGTCTCTGGCCTTATTCATGAGGGGCTAGGAACTTCCCTTTGAAAGCAAGATTTGGCAAACAGAGAGAAAAAAAGATATATATACAAAATACAACACTGTCAAATTCCATTTTCTTTTCAGTGTCACTGATAATGTTTCCCTGCAGATTTTGAAGCTAAAACCAAGTTAAAATCTATTTCCAGCCACCTGTGACCTGCATGGTATCTGCCCTTTGGGGGATGCGCTTGTCCCCGTGCAATTGTTCCTCGCTCCAAAAGCCTCAGGCAGATTTCAAACTGATGATCAGAGCTAAAAGGTAAAAGAGAGGAGTTCTGAGAGCTTCTGCAGTTTGCATTCAGAACAAGGACACCAAAATCAGCTTCTCCCCGTGGAATCAATGAATGGTGAGTAGTAAAAAGGTCTCATGCAAGAATTCAGTGGGAAGAAAAGCACAGTCAAACTTCTGGTTCATTTGTAAGTGCCATCAGCTGTAATGTTAGTTTTAGCACATACTGAAAGCTGAATCTTCAGAAACACTCATTTTACGACCCTCACCTGAAATACCAGACACACCAAGAGTCAAAGAATATTATGTAAGTAAAGCTTAAAGAAAATGCCAGCTGAGCTTCAACTCTTATACCTCAAAAGCACAGGCACCCATGGGAGACAGGAGAGGAACTAACACATGGCCTTCCAGATGTGTGGTCAAACTTGAAATACCAGTGGCATTCAGTGAAACAACATGGGAAACAAAATGTCTTCCAAATCAGCAAGATGCAAGATCACAAACAATTTTAATTTTTTTTCTTTATTTGTCAGACAATTAAATCTCATTCTTTAAAGAAAGACCAACTACAGTGCAGTCACTGTTGTCTCTTGCTCTCGTAGGATCCAACAAGGGAAAATTTTCCAAGGTCTTTCTTGGCCACATTATACAACATACTGAAACAGAGTGCACTTCAAATAGCGCCTTCAAGATATCTGACTGATACAATAATGGGTAATATTCTTTTAATTAAAAAAACTTAGCTAGAGGACAATGATAGAAATAAAATCTATGATCTGAAGAAATAGGAAACAGAAAAGAATCACAAACATGTTAAGGATATAGATATATATATATGCACTCATATGCTGTGTAAGAGACTGCATCTGAGGGCCTTAAAGCACAAATTCAACAGACTGTCTCTTAAGTGTCTACTAAGTTGCTTGAATACAATTGCTATCTAAAACTATAGCATTAGTGCTATTAGAATACACCGCTGCTTCCTAAATAAATCAGGCCTACATACAGAAAAGTGTAGAAGTGAAGCAATGCAAATAATTTGTGCTACCTGGAGTTTGTGGACAAATGAGGAGGTGGTGGCACACACAGACAGGGAGAAGGTCCAGAGGTATTGTTCAAAGGTAGTAAAGCCAGACACATGCAGCCAGCTCAGCTGGGAAAGGTTACAGAGGTATCTACAAGTCCAGGACAAACCATCATCTCCATCAGGATCAGATAAATAGGAAACACCCCCAATTCTAGACACATTAAAACTGTGCTCCTCCCTGGGATGACACATTTGGCTCTGGGATCCCAGCCTGTTCTCGTGGTTGAGGTAGTAGTTCCAGACAAGGTGACCAGGTCTCCATATTTAGGATTCTCAAGAGGAAGTGTGGTTAGAACGGGGGGTTAGAATGTCTATGACATTTCCCAGGTCTCTGTTTTCACCTAAAGTGACCTGGCACTAAGATACCTTAATTGGTTTAATGAAGTGTGAGTGGGCAAGTGGCAGCAAACATGACATAAAAACACAGTATAAACTGCATTTCGTAATAAGAGTTGTGACCTGCAGAGACAGACTTCCAGGTCCCTGTAACAGGTACTGTGAATTTAGTGCTGGCTGAGAGAACACGGACACTAAAGAAAGGATGCCATTCTAGAAGTGTTCCCAAAAAGGTGCCATTTTTTTTCTCTTGCTTGGCACATTCAGTGTCTCTATTCTTTTCCCACTTCCCAAGAAAAACACTTAATAGGATAAAACTAGTTTTTCTGTAAAAACATTTTTAAGCCCTGGGGAAGAAAAGACAGAAAAGTGATAGAGACACACGCAGAGACAGCTGTCTGAAATTCACTCAGTAATCATATGGAAAAAAGTTACAAAACCTTTTCTTTTGGCAAAACTTCCATACCCCAATTACCAAAGATGTGTCTTCAACTAGCTTTTTCCCCACATTACACATTCCACAGCTCCCAAGGATCCCACAGAATGAGTCAGTCTCATTCTCATTCCATTTTTTAAAAACCCTTTTTCCCCTCTCCACATGAGAAGCGCTAATAGAAAGCTCTCTTCTGTTAACAGCTAATTTTTACCTGACTAGCTTGTCACAGTTCTGAATGCAAACACAGGAAAATTAAAATAGATCACCTGACACGTAGTAACTTGTAAATAACTTATCCACTTGGCTCGGATGACTGAGCTAGAAAAGTTTAGTAAAACTAAAAGGAATTTCAATAATTATATAAGCCCCGGGTTGGACACACATAACCTGGAATTAAAATATTTATTCCCCTGCCAAATCAGAACAAACAAAATTGTATAGGAATTTTATTCTAGTGTGACTGCATCCCACGGCAGAACACAACACATTAAAACATGAAAGCCTTCTAGCCTTTTTTAATTAATCCAAAAAATAATTTCTACTTATGAAGAAGGACTGGATCACAGAAATTTTGAAGAGGACATACATAAACCAAAAGCACAAAATTTCATAAGCTAATGTAGAACAATGTAATAATGATTATTCAAAATACACCAAGCAGTACTTTACTGGCCCCAATGGCAGCAGTAGTAATACCAGTATGTATATTAAAGAGTTAATAGATACACATGTTATTTCTTAAATGTAATGTCATCTCATAATTGCAAGAAAACAATTAAGTTCAAATTTGGCTAAACAAAAGATTTGGAGGAAACTAAAAGCTTATGACTAACCAAAGGTTGTGAAACTTATGAGAAAAAAAGAAGTTAATTGGCATTTGGTTTCTGGGTTTTCGTATTTAGAATTAAATCACCAAGTCCCACATTGTTGCGTACTCAAGAGGACATTCTCTTAGCCAACCCCTGGCAAACTTTTCCTAGTAGTGAGATTATATATAATTTTAAGGAAAAGGATTTTACACCAAACCAACATGCAAGGAACACACTGTTAGATGAGACAGGAACTATAAATAATTCATTCTGCATATATTCTTTACAAATTGCTGTTCCCATGAAATAAACATGTTTTTCTGATTACTTCCAACTGCTCCACACCTGCCATCTTACCTGCCTAGGCTGGTAATCCACTGCCTATTGTTAATGCAAATTACTGAACAACATATCTTCCATAAGAAGCTACTGCTTCATTTAATTATTAGAAAATGTGGTGCTTCCATTTAATTTTAAAATGTTACATGCTATGCAGGTAAACAAGAACTGCTTAACAAGACTGCTTTTAGATAACACAAGTCATTGCTCCTGAACAGCAACACTTACGAGATCTCATGTCCTAAACCCTTCCATTTCAGTTCCTGCCTCACTTTTGTTCTTCTCAGTAGTAAAGATGAAAAAAAATATCCATCATGGTATTTTATCCATTTTCAAATATATAAACCAAAAATTGTCATGTTTTCCACATGCTTCTGCTAAAATGATCAGAAGAAAAATAACTATCATTATTTTAAATACAAATCCCATTTATATACATTTCCTACTGATAACATAATTTTAGTTGGTTGTCTGATTTTAAAAAAATAGTTTACCTGTACAGCTCCTAGAAAGCACATGAATGCACTAGTATAAGGATATCTTACTCGATATAACTTCCATCAAAAGCATTTATTTAACCATGTAAAGGCAATATTTGCAAAAACACAGGGTTTTCCTGAAGGGGCAGTACAGAGAATAGCTCAATATTTACCATTTTCTGAGATGACATAAAGCAATTCACACCTCATGCAGTCATGTTTTATTCTGTGCTCTGACTCAGGAACACAACACGCATTACAGTCACACACTGTCCTTTTATAGTCCATGTTCCCATTCTGTAGAAACCAATGAAGCCACTGGAAAAGCAGTGGGCTTTCCTACCTCAGCAATCCATGGGTTATTCACAAGAAACACCACACAAAATGCAGCAGATGCAGTTTTTCCTCCACCGGCAACAGCAAATTCATCCCATGTGAGTATTTAATGCTGACAACCGCAAAGCAACTGCTCCCTCAGCTTTAAGAGATCACAGGGCCCAAGGCAGAGTTTCGCCTCGTTTATTGCAAATACATCCAATAAATAGAGCAGCTTCCACCCACCTTGTTCACAGATCCCCACAAAGATCAATTCTTCCTGGACAAAGCCCTCAGAAAGGTCTCAAACACTAGCAAGAACAAAATACACCAACACCTCTTCTTTGTTATGTATGTGCACACTTCCAGCCTTCTGTGTTATGAATCAGACCATGGATGGAGAGCAGCTGGTTGGCAGAAGAAAGTATTGGGAAAGTGTCATGGATAACAACCACTAAATAAATTACCTATTTAATATCTGAAAATAAAACTAAAAATCTAAAATAAATTAACAATCAATAGTTTGATTCTTCTTGCACAAAATAGCTCTTTCTTTTATGGTAGAAGCTGCTCTGGGGAGAAGATTGGTCCAAAAATTATATTCATCCAATAGCCACCAGGAAGACAAAGAAATTCAATTTCTATTTCATGCGTGAGCATTTGACCTTTCCTTTCCTGAAAATACACAGAAAACTTTTTCTTTTTTCTCTCTTAAGCAACACCCAAAAGAAAAATCCCTCTTAAAAAAAAGTCAATCTGCTGCTTAGAAACTGCTTCCCTGGGCAAAGATGAAAGAACAAACTCTGGACAGATCACCACAACCAGTACTACACTTCTAGAAGGCGCACAGATAGTACTGGAATGAAACATGGCAAAGGAACAGAAAAAATGCAAAAAAGCTCTGCCTTTTTAAATTAACTGCACAGATGTGTGTAGTTGTGATTAAAACCCAAAATGTGGGTTCCTTTAATTTGCATTTCAGACTCTCTTCAATTAATCATGACTGTTTGGCTACTGTCAGAAACACGGTATGCTTTTCTTTTGGCTGCCATCTCACTAGAAATAAGGAAGAGCACATCTGTCTTACACTTCAGGAGGTTTGATATGTTAGGTCAAAGTATAGGAATTTGCTGCTTCCTATGATGCTTTCTGTCACACTATGACATGCCAAGTTATCTGGCGTTTGTGCCTTCAAAATGAAAATTGAAAAAAATGAACAGGATATAAATCACTGAAGCTCACACACAAGTCTACAAAGAGGCTGGATTTTGAGACTATTCCCTTTAATATGTGATTCCATACCTGTAACAATCATAGAATCACAGAGTGGTTTGGGTTGGAAGGGCTTTAAGGATCACTAAGTTCCAACCCCCCTGCCATGGGCAGGGACACCTTTTGTTAGATCAGACTGCTCAAAAAGCACACAAGGCCAGTGTATCCCCGGGGAGAGGAGAAGCCTAAAACATCTGGAAGACACATGCTTCATTGTTTAAAGATGAACTGCAAAACAAAAACCTTTCCCCCATTACTGCTTTATCACAAAACTACTTAAATGTATGAGACACTTCATAATTTCATGCTGGTTTTGTGGTTTTAGTTTTCACAACTCTAAGTCAAACACAAACCCCAAGTTTTAAACCAGCTGAAGTACGTTTACACTGGAGATTCCCTTGGTTTAGTTAAACGGGCATCACAAAGCAACAAACAACAGTTTTGAACAACAAAGCAAGTTCTCTCCTAGGACTAGACTGACTAGAACGCTCTCTTTCTGGGAGGGTGCTAAGATGTTATCTTTAAAGTATAAATAGTTTAAGGTCATTGCAAGTGAGAGTGAAAAGCAATTTTACACTTCTTAGAATTTAATCTTCCTTGAATTTTCAAGAAGCCAACATAATAAAAAACACATGATGAAATTCCATGTACTACACTCCATAAAATCTTACATAGTAATTAAGCACCACTGGACCACGATATAGCAAATCCCAGTCCAGCACATTGCAGGGTTCATTAATGCAGCTTTATTCACTTTGGAGCAATTTAGAGGTAAACAACGTAGAGCCCCCTGCCAAAACAAACAAAAAAAACCACAAAACAAAACAAAAAAGTATTTTATTTATAAACAGAATAATTGCAAGAAATTTACTTAAAATAGAAATTTCCAATGTAGAAGGAGCATTAGAAAGAATTAAAAATGGAGTTTTGCCAGATCTGCTTAGTGGGGTAGAAGAACAGGAAAAATCACACATAGTAAGTAAGGATGGAGTGACCCACAAGAAACATTGTTACTAGCAGAAATCCTGATTCTTCTCTGTAACACCTTTTTGCACCCCCCTATTACCTTCCAGCTCATTTGTGCATACCTCATAAGGGGCACCTTTCACATTAAGGAGGGGAGGTCACCTTTGTTCCTTCTCCTAGGATCTCTCCAACTCTTGTCATGTCAGAGGACAGAGCAGAGCATGAGAACCAAACAGGATCCAACTACAATTCTCAGCACAGGAAAACGAATGGATGCCATGCATAAACACTGCTGCAGTCAATTTAACAGTCAAGGCAGAACATGAATTATCTTGGACCTGATTCAGGCAGGATACAGAGGTCATCTCCATGGAAGGGTCTGCGTCCTGCAAATCCCCAGCAGTGAATGAATTATGGTGAGACTCAAAGCCTACACTGCACACAGAGCAGACTGAAACAGAGAATGTGCTTTTGATGAGCAGAAACTTGGGAAGGTGTACCTATAATTTTTGTAATGTACATAGACTTCAAAAAAAAATCAAATTAATAACTAAATATCCAGGATTACAAGCGTCCAAACACCAGGATCAGATTCTTTCAGATCCTCTGCCTCTCCCCTTCGAACAGTCACTTTCCAGGGTGGAAAATTTAATGTAATGAGATCAGCTTTGCTATTTTAGTCTCAAAAGTGCAGATGGAGCATATGCCTGTAGATAGTAATGTTATCTGTATTACTGCAGTGTCTGAAGACCCCAATCAGACACAGGCCACTGAACACTCAGAGAAAACTCTCAAAGAAAATTCCTGTCAAAAACGGTTCACCATGTGAACTAAGGGAAAAATGCAACCTGTGAATTTAATTAAATCAGTAGAGATTACCATGGAGAGGAAACATACAAAAGGATCATAGATAAACACACAGGTATAGTCAACTTTGACAGCACCCTGCAGAAAACAGTTACACGCCTGTCCTTGAAGGGTTTTGTTTGTAACCCACCAGTTATGTTTTGCAAAACAGTTCTTTCAGTCTTTGAATTAGACTTAAAAAAATACTAAAGAAGCTATGGATTTTAGTTGGTCACTTGCTTACCTTGAGAGAACTCTCAATCAGCTGTGGTAATAAGAACAGTGGATCACATTATACAAATGCTGTTTAGACCACAGAGTTTCACTGAAGGTTTCAACTCACTTGTGATCTCTGCTAGTACAAGGTCACATCCAGCCCCTAGGCATATGAAATCTCTGTTGTTCACTGCACAGTAAATTCACAGCACACAAACCAGAAGGAAATGTCTTTCTAGATTTCATGCTTAGTCCTCACTGTATGGGCCCATCACACATGATTTTTTTTTTTTATTAAATTCTACCACAGTAAGCCTACACAGTTAGAAATTGTACTATGATGACAACATAACTGACCTCCATCATCTTCTTCAAAACTTCCACTTTAAAAAGAAGAGTTGTTAATAGGGCAAGACATAATCCGCTGCAAAGTGCAGTGTGTGCAAACTAAGTTACCTGTTCTTTTTGCTTTAGAGTATCATGGTCCAGTCCTCAGTGGGGATATCAAGATTTTATAGTCTCATTATCATTCACATCGTGTTTTTTGTAAGATGACAGGTACTTTGAAGTATCATTTTTCAATTATGCAAAAAGTGGAGTTTGAAGTAATTTATTAAGTAACATCTGTCATCATTTTCAAGAGACAGTGGCTGACACAGCAGAACTTAGGGACTTCAATATCAGTAGGCATAACAGTGACTACATAACTAGTAATCACTGCTAATCTAGTAATTGGCAAGGTGACATGCAGCTACCATAGTAACAAGCATAAGATCAACTGTTTGCTTCCAAGAAATGCCTACACTTCACTCAGCTTTTCTGACATGCTCTCTAAAGTCATGACGGAGAAAATAAAAACACATCGTGCGTTTTGGAACTTGCCTCTTTCTCTACTTTTCTTTTATAAAACAGAGAATTCCTTGGAAGAAGCATTTCACTGGTTTTATCAAGAATGTCCCACAACTGATTAAGAAACAAAGTTTCTGGAGCCATAATCAGTGACAGCCCCACCAACCTTACCCAGGCAGAGTGCACACCAAACACCAGAGACAGAGGGCACCCTAGGAAGAATCACCTTCCCAAGCATTTCTGCACAAGCTGCACACAGATTATTTCATGCAGTAGTCAAATTAAAAGGAAATCTTGATATCTAAAGGTCATACACATCTTCTAATATGCTCTTAACCACTCTAAGTAACTCCAGTTAATTAAGAGCCACCTCTGTTCTTTGCACTTTATAGACACCTCTATCCAATCTCATATTAAACTTTCACTCATACAGAACTCCAACATTCAACAAGTCTCAATATCCTTGGCAGGGGGTTAAAAAGCTAGGAACAGAAGAGGGCAAGCCATGAGGCAGAGTCACAGAGACACTCAGGGCTGAAGTGGCAAGGATACACAGTTGTTCTGGCTTCCCATCCAACGTGTAACCACCTCGTTCAAATCTGTACCTACGGATGCTTATTTTTGATTTTTTTTTCCTGTTTCCACACAAACTGATGACTGAATA
The DNA here is from genome assembly GCA_013396755.1 of Sclerurus mexicanus. Taxonomy (NCBI): domain Eukaryota; kingdom Metazoa; phylum Chordata; class Aves; order Passeriformes; family Furnariidae; genus Sclerurus; species Sclerurus mexicanus. The sequence continues at coordinate 1,315,310 of VWZF01004475.1, read as the reverse complement.
AACAAAAGAGTCAGGACAAACTTAGGGGAAAGGAGGGGGGGTGTAGTAAACATATTTATATTTTCAGGAAGAAATTAGCGTGGCATCACATCAATATATATACACTATTCAGAATTTTCTTGTTAGGGAAAAAGCTTGAGGAGTACCTGTAGACATTACATTAAAAACTTACACACCATTAAGTATCTTGATCTAGACATTTAAATTACTCCTGTGGGATATCTGTCTGAGAAAATCAGCCTGCTTATGGCAAAGCTAATCTTCTCATATCTGTTTCACTTTTTATCCTTGCACCTGCCTGTATTAACAAGATTAGGAATTAAGTTGGAAGAGGGCTGTCCATCAAGGAATTCCAATTAATCTATTGATTTAATCCTCAGAATAAACCAAATGGAATTTCAGGCCTGGGCAAAGGGAATATGTTTATTGTATTATAAGTCAAACTCTAAGCCATGCTTGCGGCAGGCTGTGTCACCAGGCTGTGCAGAGGAAACAATTGCGGTGGGGGGAAAGAGACACTGGAGTTTTCTTTTAAAGGAACATTCTTATTTAACTGTTACAGCCAGAGGGAAGATTTTGCATGTGATTTCTCCACACAGTCAAAAAACCGTAAGAAATTCTGTCGTCTGAATAACTTGCAGATCCAAGTTAAATCATTCAGGGAGTGTTTAAAAAGGAGTGCACAAACAACCTTTGTGAAACCAGGCTCCATTGACAGAGCTCCTATCTCCCCATCCCGAGTCACAGCTCTCGGTTGCATTACTGCTGTCTGAAGAAGTTTGTTACTGTCTATCTCCAAGCAGAACCTGCTAGTTGAGGGAAGTTTCTGCACTTGCAGCAGATTTTGCTGTATTTATTAATATAGGCTGCCACAACCTACATGCTTGTGACAGAAAACTCAAGAAACACCCATGTACCACTGACAGGCTAGTAGGGAATGAATGAAAAGAAGAAAACAGCACAGCCAAATAAGAAGTTAAGGACTGGATTCATAGAGACAGAAGAATGCTCACCATCTGGAAACTGTTTTGGAACTTTGCAATTTATCCACTTGGTTGATATGGTGAAGGCAACTACTATGAGAGGCCATCCCAAAGTTTGGGACAATCAACTCTTTGTTAAAAGATCCGATTGAAAATAACAAAGAACTCACGGACCAGTTTTATTTACCAAAAGACACCAAGTGCGAATACACTGAAAACACACAGGGAGCGGAGCAAGCAAGGCGGGTGAGCAAATGGATGTGAAACAAACCACGTTCCAGGAGGCTCAGGAGGGCGACTCCCCGCGAGGGAACCAACGCTGTGTGCTCCCAAGTGGCCGCACTTCCGTCTCCTCCCCTTCCATTCAGTGCTCCGGGAGAGGGATGCTCCCTCCACCTACATGACAGGCGGGCTGCAAACACTCTTATCTCGCTCAGGAAAGCAGGATGGGCAAAGCACACGGTCACACGGTAAGTTTTACATTTGCGGGCATGAAGGGGGGAACCCCCCTATCTGCTCAAATAGAAAATGCAGTTCAATATTAAGCATAATTGCGTGGAGCATGTGGCTCTTGAGCAGATTCAGCAGGGGAGTGTGTGCTTAAGGAGCAGCTGGGACAGCTGTGTGCATCTGCGACCTTTGCTTTAAAAGCAGTAAATGCTGCAAGGTTAGAAAAAGAAAGTAACTTCCCCATTTTGTCCTTTGTACTGGACGTCTGTTGCACAAATGCTATTGTTCCTGGAGAAATTCAGCGTAGGACAAAGTCGGCTGAGATAAACCAGAGCCCTTCTCCCCCCTCCTATTATTTAGTACATACTTCCCTTCCCACTAGCTCAGTTCTGACAATGCAGGGAAAGAGAAAAGGAATGGCAGAGGGAAGCAGAGCACAGCTGTAAGTTGCAGAATCTCTCCATGTTCATTTCCCAAACAAAGCCAGTATTGAAAAAGACAAGGAAGATGCACTAGGACCACACCGAATCCGTGCCTCTGAGCAGCGAGGGGCTCTCTAACAACGCATCCGAGCAACAGATAGAGATTTACCTTCAGAATGCAGGCCATGTTCTTTCTCTATCCTTCCTACCACAGAGCAGCAGGGTTCTACTTTGTGAGCAGCAGTTCCAGCGTCAGGCAGAAGGCTGGCGGAGCTGCGGGGCTGCCGGAGCCTACATTCCCGCGGGCCCAGGGGCAGGTACCACGCATCCAGGATCCGCTAGTCATGTTAGCCTTTTTATGGCCCGTCGGTTCCACCCACCAGCTCCTGCCACTGGCCGGGGGCCAGCGCGGCACCTCCTCCCTCCATCACATGACTCCGTTTGATTCATGGCTCCGCGGGTGCTTTCGCAGCATCCCGGGCGCTCTGCCCCGCCGCCCTGCGTGCGGGCGGCAGCGTGTACCCTGCGGATGGTCTGCGATGGCTGCTGCAGGTCGAGATCCGTGCTTATAATTAATCCCTCCGCGGCTCCCTAAATGTTCCCGGGAGGCAGCAGAGTCCGAACTCTTCTCTATAATTAGGGCTCCAAAAATCCTTACGCTGCTTGTTAGAGCGCAGTGTTGTGTTATGTTCAGCCCTTTTCTCTGTAGAGCAGCCTTCCCCTTGTCCGAACTGCTGCCCCGTGAGAATTAATCGTTCTCAGCAGCCGACACAAATACACAACCAGAGGTGCTTGTATTGTGCTGTGCACGCCTGTTTGTGTAAGGAGCTGGCATCCATCACAGGGAATGGAAAGCATGGGCTGGTTTGGGAGGTTTTTTACTTTTGCAAGTCTGATAAAGGCTCTCGGGAACTTTCCTCAGACTTTCTTATGCTGCAGTGGAACTAAGTGCAGATTAATAAATTCAGCTCCTGAAATCTTTCACTTTACATAATCTCATCAAATTCAGATTCTTCCCTTACATAACATACTCTTCATATCATAAAGGTTTCACTTTATATTTGTCACTTCTCCTGCAGTCCCTTTCTCCCCTTTTCACACTACTTCTCATTACTCCATCTTGGAACCCTTTGCATTTTCTGTACTTGGCACCTTCCCTGTATTTCTTTTGTGCCACATTGCTTCACTCTTGCTGCTTTAATGCACAGCAAAACTCTCCCTTTCTCCTAATAAACTCCTTGTAGCGGGTGTCTTCATCCTTTCTGCAGCAGACCAGGGTACCTGTTTACATGCAGCCAGTACACTCCATTCGTGTTACGAAACTGCTCACCACAGAGCTCCTCAATATGTGGAGGCCAGAAGGGGTTAGTGCTGTTCTGCACATTTAATCACCAGTGCTGTTCCCTGCCTGGCAAGGCTCTGCTATCCAGGTGCAATCCCTCAAGACCGTAAGTAGGTTGAAACTAAAGGAACTAGCTGTGCTCATTTTTATGCAGGGGCAAATCATCCCCAAGAGCAGAACAGAAAAGGAACTGGGGAGGATTTCTGCAGCTCACACTCCTTGGCTGCCTTCCTGTGCATTTCCAAAGAAGATGCCACTGTTTGGCCTTTGCACCATACCTCCAGAGTGCTGTAGTTTCTCACAGGTCCTGCAAACTCCTCAGCACCTCTCACCGCTGGAAACTGACGTCTTTGCTCAATTACAGCCACAAGCCAAAGCTCTTGAGCTGAAAATTGTAGCGTTTTCAGCTCCTATTGTAGGGGAGACTAACAAAAAAACAAACCAAGTTTCTGTGTTGACTAACAAGGAAATACTTAAACCACAAATCAGTGGAAGAAAGTTGTAAGGGAGGATCCTATGGCCTTTTTTTTATTAGAAGCTACTACCAATCATTCTGGATAGCAGTTTGTGCCTCTCTAAGTACTAATTATTCATAAGGAGTTCTGTAACAAGCTGGTTTTTTTAATAAGATAAATAAATTATTCATTTTTCCTGATTAAAAAAATAATTGTCTATTTTTCTCTCCAGCAGTCAAGAATCTAGTTTTTCTGGGACTGCGAATATTCCTTTCACCCATGTGAGAAGTTTTCATCTGAGACAAATAAAAATATTCCATCCCCTTCCCACCCCCCACTTTACCAACTCTGTAAAGAATAAGAGGATGAAACCTGGAGAGAAACTGTCCCGAAAAGGTCAACCATTTCAACATGTCCAAAGCGTTGAGGGATTTCCAGTGAATTCTATTCCTTAAGGAAAGGCAGAGATGTGGGTAGGTGTCTTGTTTTAAGCATCTGTGAAATGCTTTGATTCCAAACACCGTATCAGACAAAATGTGCTGACCTTTATCCTTTAGATTTTTCATGAATGGACATTTATGTCAAAGATACTTCATCATTACTTCACACCAGCAACAGCCATCCTTCCATCCATCCACCCTCTGTGACTCACCACCATCCAAACAATCCATATTCACCTGCCTGCTGAGATACTTGCATGATGGCTTTTTAAGGGCATAAAAAAGTAATTTCTTAGATTGTATGAAAAGCAACTACAGCCTCTCTAAATTTTTTAGTTCACTGAAAGACAGTCAGATTTTCTGGAATATTAAAAGTGTTCTAAGTCCCCATGAGAGTCCCCTAGCTCCTGTTGGCCATTCCCAGACCACAGCAGCTGTTGTTTCAGAAAACATGCTGCTGGCCCTAGTGAACCTTGTGAAACGCTGTATTCCTTCACTGCAAATGCAGGTTTTTTTCATCCAAAACTTAATTTAGAAAAAACCCAAACTCATGCCTTTCAGACAAATACGCACTTTTCTTTCAGGAGGGATATGAGATTTTTTCACTTCATTTTCTCCCAGGGACAAGAACTGAAGGTGTGACTCTAGCTGGGGCCACCACAAACAGCAACAGAAAGTCCAGCCTTAGGCTGAGCTGATTTCACCTCAGAGAAACTACACGAGGAAATGACACCACCAAATGATAAAAGCAAACAGCCATTGTAAACACATCTTTTTCATTAGCCTCATGAATTGCCTTACCTGAACTTATAATGCTCTTGAAGTCAGCTTTAGGTCAAACATAGCTCATGCAAATTTCAGTCGTGCCTGCAACTTTCTGTCCAAAATTAACACAGTTGTTGTTGCCTGGGAGGGATGTCAAAGGCAGTATGAATCTGCCTTTCAAGTCTGAGTCATTATGACAGGCCACACAAAGTCACTACTTATACTTCTGAGGACAAAGACTTTGTATGTTTGCCATCTAGTTCAAGCCTTCCCAATACATTCCTATGGAGATGCTACCTTGGGGAAAATATGGTTGGTTGGGCAACAACTCCTTTCAGTTCTGGGTCTTAAAAACTAATTCCATCATAATAAATCAATCCTTTGTGTAGAAGGCTGATTAAGCCTTAATTTGCAAAGATTACAGCCACACAAAACCAGCATTCAAGAGTTTCTCTGTACTGCCAATATGGGTAATTCTGCTGGGCTAGGCTGTGTCATGAATATTGCTTGATTGGCTTGTTTGGTGAATGGACACCATGTCACTGAGGAAGCTGCTCTTTCACCTATGATAAGAAATCAAAGCCAAACTCTCACAGATAGGTAGCAGGCAAACATTAAGTTAATTTGTTAGTTCCACACTCTGTTTTTTAGAAGTACACACTTAGAGAAACTCTGAAAGCTATCATCTTCACACTAATCAATGAAATCAGACACTGGCTCATGCAGTGAAAGTGTGCCAAAAAGGAAGAACCTGTTTTTACATTTGATACTAGTACAAAGTTATATCAGACAGGGGTGACACGAGATGGCATTTCTCACCCTTCAGGTGCAACCTGAGCCAGTGGCAGAGTAACAGATCTGCTCTATTGTTATCCAGACGTCTCATCTTCCCAGCCTTCTGTATCAATTTTCCCTTACCTCATGTAACTCACCACTAGAGGTAAGTAATATAAGCTACTCAGCAGCCCAATGTCATGACAAAAGGAGAAGATAAGATGATAAAAAGACAGCAGGTTATGATTTGAACAGGAAATTTTATCATGTGATCTATCCAAATGTTACATTGAATTTTAATTTAAAACTTAATAATGCTGACTTTTCAGGTAAGAAAAAAAGCTGGAGAGCTTCATTTTAGAGATGAACTCCGGCTGCATTCTGGAGTTCAGAAGCTGAGGACATGGGACTTGATACAACCTGATTCCTACTATTGCTTTTCAGAAAACCCTTACAGCTTAAAAGAAGCATGCCACGTACACAGTAGTGAAAAAGCCAGTATATATTGCCCTGCCCTGCTTCCTTCTCAGAACTATTCATCTCTACCTGATTCAACAGCAGGACAACCGTGGTGCATTAAAAAAAACCAAACAAACAGGTTTGTCATGGAATACTTCTGCATGATTTACTGGCAGGCGACAACGATTGCTCGGCACCATTAGCGCTATTAGAAATTCTACTCATCACCTCACTATTATTCAGTGTCATGGTAACAATTTAGCACAGCCACACTGCACTTGCAGACCTTGCATGTTGTGGAGTTTCCCCCAGCGCCTTTCTATTGCATACATACAACCACATTCCAGTCCAGGCCTCCCACCTTTCTTTCAACTAAACATTCTTTAAAAATAAAAAAAAAAATAAAAAATCAAGTTCTGGCCACATCCAACCATTTTAGGAAAAAACCCAATTCTTTTTATTCTGTAACAGAATACAAAATCTCTGTAAAAGGTAAATGCTATGCTATCTTATATCTGTAGGATATAATCTATGCTATCACTGTAATACGCAACTTTTCTACGAAGCACCCGATGTTGTCAATAAATATTTATGATCTTAAAAAAAATAAAAAAATCACAATATTTTTAAATGCATGAATATTCAGAGATTAAAACACAAAGGTCTGTAGAAGTTCCTGGAAGCAGAAAAAAACCAAACCCTACAAATCAGTAATCCCTTCAGACCGTTGTCATTTTATTTTGAATGCATGCTCATCTGAGAAATTCAGGTTTCTGTCTTCAAAGCTGCTTATTGGACAGTGATCATTTTACACTGAACTGCAGATTGTGAGTTTTTTATATTAATGAAAAACTACATCCTCTGTTATTTGTGTTTGGTTTAAATTAAATGTAAATATTTTAACAGAAAAAAAATATTTTTTAAAATGTAGGGAAAAAAACCCCAAAAGCCATGCTTAGAGAAGAACATTGTCTGTCCCAGGCAGCTTTCCTCTAATTAAAATCGACTAAGCAACTCTGGAGAGTGCTGTGTCTGCTTATGCCACCAGATGTTTTGCCTGCATAAAAGTAGTAATATAAACAAATGTGTAACTCTATTATCAGTGCCTTACACTCCCACTATTTTTATGACATAAAACTAACATCACAAAAACATTAATGCTGTTTCACACTGAGATATGTCCATGTCAATTTATCCTCTAATGAGTTTTATCCTGGAGAATACAGCTGTTCACATCAAAGGAGTTTATGAAAAGGAACCAGCGACAACATCAATCATGGTATTGAAGGCCCTAAATTGGAACAGAAAATTTAAATTCAGCATTTCAGCTTAGGAGAATACCTTCTCCTGAACTAAAGAAGCAGAGACATTCCCTGCCACGCTTCCTCTAAAGATCCAGTCAGCTCCTGTTTTTATGGGCTAACCTCTGTCATTATGCAAACTGATTGTCTTAAAAATACCGAAAAAAGCGAAAAAACCCACCTGGCCCTATCCCTTGCCAAGGCTTTATCTAATGTTTCGCTGCACTTGAAAGAAAAATCTTAAAAGCACAGCAGTAAGAACAAATTTATTTAATTTGGGAGTGAACTAATTGGGGCAGGGGAAGGGTGGATTTTTTTGATCACTCTCAAGTAACATTTCTAGAGGGTCTGACAGTGTCAAATCTGAGCCACCTTGTTCAACATCCTGCTACACATCATACCATCACAAAACTCTGAAGCCCAAAGCCTCATCTTGGTCTTGAATGAAGCAATTGTCCTCCAGGGCAAATAAGTAATAAATAAATGTTTATTCTGGGAATGGGATGGGAACTTGAGAATCTTGTTTCTGCCAGTCTCTTTGTAGCTACAGGCTTTTGTCAGAAAAACAGATGAATGTAATCAGAAATTGGTTCAATTCTGCAATAATCTGTCACCTGCATGGGCTCTACCAAAGCAAAAAAACATGCCAAGGATGTAAACCAGCACCAAGTGTAACCCGTGGTCTTGTTTCATTGAGCATTATGAATTAGCATTACTTTAGCAGGCTATAAATGGATGTATAACATGATAACAGTAATTTTAGGGATACAAAAGTATTTCACAGGGTTTTTTCTTTCTTGGATATACTTTATTAAGTTATGGCCTCAATGTTTAGACATGCAGAAAAAAGTCATATATATACCACAAAACTAAGCAACATTTTTTTGTTAACAGAGGTGTCATACGCAGAGATTTACAGGAAATAGTCAGACAGTCCCTAGGACCCACCTATTCCTCTTTTTAAACCTCATTCTCGACTTGATTCCTGAGTTATGAAACCAATCAAACTGTACTGAAACCCAGCTCTACTCCTTCCATTAAAGTTCACACAGTGAAATTCTGTTCATGTCATATTTAAAATCCTACCTAGCCACAGCATGAGAAAGAGTAAAAGCTGCTTCCAGACCTGGAATCACGAGCTTTACTCCTCTGAACCCAAATAAACTGCTACCCTACTCTCCTGTTAAATCCACACTCTCCATGGAGCCTTCAGAGGCACTGACCAGCCATCACACTGTCCTATTGTCAACAGACTTTGTTCCACTGCATATAAAGAGAATATCTACCTTGTTATTAAATTTACTTTCACCCATGAAAGTTGCCAGTAGCAAAACTTTGCTATACTTTGAAGAATCCGTCTCAAACTATGAACATATATTCTCAAGAAAAATCCCTTTACATCTTCTGAGACATCTGAGAGCTATCATACAAATTTTTAACAGAATCTATTCCCTGCAGTGCTTTGAATTAACAAGTTTACAAGTCTATAACTGACAACAGCCTTGCCTCTGACAGTTTTCTACACTACTCTGTAATAGTGAACTAGAAGATAAAAAGATGCAGTTGTGAGGGGATTTGTTGTGTTTAATGAGTCAGAGAACCTGTGAATATTGCCTTATTGGAACAATCAGCAGCCTTGAAATTAAAGTGGTAACAATGAACACAGGATAAAAGAAATACAGGAATTCAGCCTTTGTATGCATATCTCAGAATTTTTAAATTACACTGCACCATTCTTGCCCCAAAGGAAGTTTTGGAGTTGTGAGTTGTTGTTTGTTTTGGTTTGGGTTTTTTGGGTGGGGTTTGGTTAGGTGTTTTGGTTTGGGTTTTTTGGTGTTTTTCTTTCCTTTTAATTTGTCCTCCTTATTTTAGTTCAAAGGATGAAACTTCCAAAAGATGAGTGTGAATCAGCATTACATGAATATGCTGTTTCCTACAGGACTGCTGCTTCATTTACTGGAAAAAATTATATAGTGAACAAGAAGCGGTTTTAAGGAAAAACGGCAGAACTCTGATGATTCAAGTCATGAAAGCAGCTATGAAGAAGTAGATTCTGAACTTGTCTCTAACAGAAATTCACTGCAATGCTCTCTGATTTAATAGCTAGGCACTTGGATTATTTTCCCTCATTTTCTGGACTCGCAATTTGAAACCATAAGGGCTTATTCACCAGTGCAGTGGGTACTTGCAGCTGCAGTCAAAGGTAAGAAGAGTTATATTTTGAGTGCATTAATTGGTACATAATGCTAAGTACTCTGAAGTAAAAAAAAAAAAAGAAATCTTAGGCACCCTATATTGGATAGCAGTATAAAAGGACGCTTTAAATCTTTTTCCTGTGACTCACTCTCTTTCCTATAAAACAGTAATTTTTAATGTGGATGTGTCATATTACAGTGAATGGCATAAGAGTGTCCATTAGGAAATTAGGCAACCTGTCTTCAGGAAATGCTTTCAACTGTCATGAAGTAACATGTGGCACAGAGCCACACTTGGGCACGGTGGAGCAAACAGAATATTAAAGAGCTGCTCTCCACCTCTATCTGGCCAGCCCGTACACATAAACGAGTCAGCAGCACTAGACCAAAAAACATGTTATTAATCACATAATTTAAAACTGTGTTTAGGAGATAATTTGACCAATACTTAGGATCTTCAATAATAAATACTTAAATAATCATCCAGACTGCAGAGGTAATCACTTTGGCATTTTAAAATTTGAAACCTTAGGTTTCTTGTTTAATGCTATTTTTAGATCCCAGAAGCCAGAGGCACAAATTCCATTTCTTGCCATTACTGGCAACCCTGTTGTGTGCCAGTGTAAAGTTTTCTAACTTCCAGGACCAGCCAGGACTCCAGTCCTCAGAAACCAACTCACACCAAAGCAGCCACTGTTAGACCACTACAAGACACACCTTTCCCTGATAGGTGGTAGCAGCAAAGGCCAACTCCAATCTGGTTAATATTGACTGCTGAATCCACCAAATCTGTCACCAAATAGAATATAACCTGAGTTGTCCCTATCACTGTATCCTTTCTCCATTAGAAACTAGAGAAAGAATGTATGCCATTGCTATTCTAACTTTGAGAAGAAAAAACCCAAACAACCAAAAAATGCCATGTTTTTTTAAGAGTCCAAATAACTTAAGAACTCTCAGAGTAAGTGCATTTAATTATCCAAATAAAGTCCATACAGTTGTCCTTCAACAATTAGAGAAGTGGTGTTTGTTCATTTTCATGTTTTATGGCTTCTAGTGTCCCTGATGTTTTGTTCAAAGTAATTTTTGAATTTTAAAAAAGTCATAAAGCCCCCTGTTAACAGTTTCTTCAGACTGAAAGTGGTAGATGCATACATCCATTGTAGTAGTAAAACTCAAAGATTGGGTGGTGTGACTATTTTTATGAAGCCCTTTTTTTGAGCAGTTCAGTCCTGCGGTACATCACTCTAAGCCAGCAAGGGACTTTATTGACACAGTGGTCTTTGGTGTAAAATACAGGGTTTGGAGAGATAATTCAATCTGCAAAGTTTTCACTGGAAGTAAGTTCCATATCTCCAAGATAAACGTATTAATACTGCCAAATAGTTACAGCCTACATCCCAGTAACAAGGGAATTAGAACTTGGAACCAAACACATTTGAGAACATCTAAGTGAAATGTGTTCATAATGCAGATTTTTCAAATTTTGTGCATGACAAATAAAGAGCTTTCCCGCCCCTATATTTTCAAGATTGTTATCAGCATATAATTTTTCTATGTGTGTTCTCATTATAGACAGCATAGCCATCAGTGTTTGCAAATCATGCAACACCCTGTTTCTTTCACAACAAAAGTGCAAGTAACATTGCTTGTCAACACCAAGGAGGGGATAAAATAAGTATAAGGAGACATATTTTAAATAGAAAACATTTTGGGAAGAAAATAATTTTAGTCATCCTCAAGTGGGCAACACTCCTCATTTAATTTTCCCCCAGAGATTTATTACTAGAATTGATTTCAATAAAACTAATATTTCTGCTAATCCACCAGAAAGTATCAAAGTTAAAAATAGCTTATGATTTATCATGCACATCATAACAAAGTTTCATAACTTTTTGTTGTTCTCAAACCCTTCTGGGATTTTCCTTATCGAGATGTGACATAATTCTTCCCATAGCTCAGTTGTCTCTTTATAATGCTGCAGTACATGATAAAGAAAATACTTTATAGTTGGAGATAAACTCACTGTGCCTGGCTTTCCATTTCAATAAGATTTACAACAGCATTTGGAGAAGCTGCAGTGCCAGATTCCATTGACTCTGAAAAAATAAATACTATTAGTAAGATTGATTTTATGCCCACTTAGACATTTTGTATCACAATCATGGAAGCAGACTATCAGGACAAGTCAAATTAGGGATTTTAAGGACTGGTTCAATTTAAATTCAGGAGTCCATAGGCAAACAGGATGGCTGCTAGCACCAGAAAGTGTCAGAGTACATGGATTGCCTGGATTTCTTTGTGTGATGCTACATCCAACACGTATCTAAAAAACCCAGAGTTCCTTCATTTTATTCCTCTGAAATAAAGCTTTCTTTTGTAACTAAAGGCTCCTAAAGTAGAAGTGCATAGCTTTGGAGTTGGTGCAGAGGGAGATTTTATTATACTGGACTAATCTTATCCTTTCATTCCCTTAATGAAGTATCGTTCCAGAAGTGGATGCCACAGAAGAAATAGCCAGATCCACTGGACGTTGTCCAGGACCATATTTACGTCCTTCTTGGTATAAATCACAATGCTTTGAGAGTTAGAATGAAGATACAAACCTGACTGTCAGGCTAAGTTATGAACAGCTGAGAGGCAACTGGTTCAGAAGTGTCAGGAGGGACAGCTTTTTTAAGTCATAGCTCTGTCATAGTCTTTGTATTTTCAGACAATTTGCTTTGCAAGTTAACATTTATGTACCTTCTCCTGATGAGAATAAAGAGAACTGAACATTGCTGTGGTCCTGTAAAAATCTTAGTCTAATACAATAGCAACCAGTAAAGCGTTCTACTTTTGGAAAAATCACACTCTCCTTTTCAGTCACACTCTCCTTCTGTGAACCTTGCAGTTTGCTGTTGTTGCTGCAGTCCAACCATTAGTAAGGTTTCTAGTCAGGACTGAAGGTCTTGGAATAATTAATACAGGGTGGGGATAAAGAAGAATGGCAGTCAGACAGAAAACTACCCCTATTGCAACTTCAAGAGCATTTCTTTCCTTCCTTCCCCTGGTTACTATTTTTAAATCCCACAATGTGAAGCATCAGCAATTCCTCCAAGACGACAGCAGCTCTGTATCAGAAGGGTAAAGGTATGAGACTGCTGGCTGGCATAGTTAAACAGACTGGCATCAGGGCTGGGTAAAGAGCTGGCAGATTTGTGTTTAACTCTGTTCCCACAGAAAGAAACAGAGGCTGTTTCTCTAAATTGAAAATATCTTCCTTTGACACAGATTCCCAAACATAAGCTCTGGCTAAGTGAGAGCAAGTTTATGAATTTTCAAAGCAGTATCTTAAACCCACTTGAGATTTTAGTGACATTTACATTTCTACAGCATGCCCAGTTTATTTCTATCTGGGTTTCAGAAGAAGGCCATTATTTGCATCGCTTGAAGCTTTTCTTTTGCAGTCAAAACACACACAGTTACACAAAGTAAGTTCACTGGAGGGGTAGCAGAATTCAGCTTTGAATATATTCAGAGAGTAGTTCTGCTTTGCTTTGAACAAAGCTTTTGGAGTTTTATCATGCTACTCTGTCTGTCCTTGAGAATAGCTGCAGAGAGATATGTGGAATTCTCCCCAACCTCCACCTGCCCCTTCTGCTCTCCTTCATCCTTACTTCCCTCTCTGCAAACCAGCTCAAAGCAGTAGCAAGGATGCTGACCATGGCCAAACCAGAAGAGCATTAGAGATTGCCCCTGTAGTATCATATTCACTTACGTAGATCAATAAGTAAGTGCTGGAAAAAAAATAATTTTCATATAGCAAGGGGAGATGGGTTGTTAAAGGAAATTGTATCGGCTGGGGAGCAAGCAACAATCTACAAAAGCCAACATTTCTGCTTTACTGTTGTCTTGCTACAGTTGACAAAAATACTGAATCGACTTTCAAGAGGCAAAACAGAACTAGATCAGGACTCTGCAAGTCTGAGAGGAAGAACCAGAGAAAGAGAAGACCAAGAGACAAGGCTATTAACACTTGGATATCTCCATAACACACATGAAAATATATATAGTTTAAAATATTTTAATTTATTTTCTGTATTAATTTAATTTCTCTTTCCAGGAGGCATTTGCTCAAGTGTTTAACACTCATTTGCAGTTTGTTTCTAAAACTACACAAGAATTTTCAACAGTATGTGAGAATCAGTGGGGAATATTCTCAAACAAAACATGAATCTATTTACAGGGACAGTCTAAAAGTTTCCTAATTGTGGCTGAAATGCAAATAAACACTTGTGATTTAGTTCACTGCAAAAGAAAACACCAAGAACTTTTCAGGAAGTTGCTAGACATGCTATAAAGTGATGTGATTACTCAGAGAAATGAGGATCTGCTCTCAAACAGGTTAGAAACTTCAGACACTAAATTTAGTGGCTGATTATACTGCATGTGATGAAATACCATGTCACCCACCCCTTTTACACTAACTATGTGCATTTTTAGCAAGGTAAATTACAAATGAATCCAGCAGTTTGCACAACTAGAACAGAACTCTCTTGTAAGAAAAGTTATTTAACCATCTTCTCTGCCAAACCTGTACTGTTGCCCATTACTTGTGATTGACTGTTCAAGAAATGGCTGAAAAGCAGAACTGACTGGGCTGCAAACTAGTTACCTGCACAGCATCATAAAGCAACTCAAGCAATGGTGGCAACTGCTTTCACAGGCATCAATGTATGCTTTGTGTAAGGGCCAGTAGTTTCCTTAAGTGTATAGTTGGCAGGATAGCTCATTACAAAAAGCTCTTAATTATATTATCATCAGGAGAGCCACTTGTCTTCAGCAGCAAATACCCCCATTAACAGATTACTCTGCTTTAGCTTCAAGTGTACTCCAGTTTTCATGCAGTACTCTTCTTTGGGATTATCCATGATACCTGAACATAGCACGATCCTTGTTTCCTGTTTCTTGCACATAGTACTGCCAATAAACAGAATTATTAATTTTAAAGAAAAATGGGTATTTTCCAAACCAAAAGAAAAAAACACAGGGGGAAACACGCAGCAGATCCAGGCCATCTCTACTTGTCATTACACCAGAAACTGAAAAGATGGACAGTGAAAGTGAAGAACTGCACTCCTCATCCTCTTCCCCTACAATATCAAACTGGTTGCAACCTGCTCTGGACCCAGGCATGCCCTGGGCTGGGATGACTGATTCATAGGTGGCAGCTCCCCCAGAGAGTAGTAGCATTTGTCCCCTCTGTCCTGGAAGACACCTTTGCAATGGGAGACATCTACACAAACTTCCAGGGCAGGGAGGGCTCCCTGGGAGGGCGATGCCACCCATAAGAGCTCAGCTGTTTGGGTGGCATTCGTGCTGTACCGGGTGGTTCAGTACCACGGAACTCTGCCATGGACATCGCTTGGAGCGGGGCAAGCAGTGAAGGTGCAAACAAAAACATGTCAGAAAAGAACTGTACTTGTATGCATGCAAAATCAGAAACTTAACCATTTATTTTTTATTTGAAAACAAGGGATATGTGTTTTAGTCCTGTTCCAGGTCAGTGGTAATTAAAGAGGGGCTGGAAAGGCCCTGGAGATTAAGGTGAAGAATACAAAGCAGCAGAAGGGAAAGATACAAGAAAGAACAGCTGCTCCACGTGCCCAGTTTGGCACATTCAAACAGGAGCACAGGAAGACGTATGTGGAAAAATAAAATAAAATTAAAAGCTCAATTCCCTATCCAAAAGTTGTATTACTTTAAATTGCTCTCTTTAGTCACAGAGACAGTAGACTGGCAACTGTGTGAAACTGTCTTCCCATACATACGAAATGAACCAACTTCACTGCAGGTTTTTATGAGAAACAATTTTCCTCTGTTACAGCTTGAACTAGTCTAAACTCTTTCATCTTCGAGATTAATTTTCAGCAAGATCAAATTTTGGCTTATGGATTTAAGAGAACAAGAAAGAAAATGTAACACAGTCACAGTTAAAATCCCATCTGTCATCTGGAAAGAGCCAGGAAAATAATTGTAAAATAAAAATGAAGTGGTATTATAATAGGGTTTTGATCTGTTTTGAAATAGTTGGGGCACAGTGCAGGGACTGCTGACCAGAGGCTGACCAGGCTACAATGTCTATGTGGTGCAACACAGTACCCAGTAGACATACTAAACAAAGTTCTGAAAGCACAACATCTGCATTTACACAACACTGCAACCAGTGCTGTTCTGCAGACAGGAAGAGAACTGTGGAAAAAAGATGCTATAAACCTTTTAGTCTTTTTACTTAAAAGTATCTTGGCATTTGAAATACAGATGAGAATCACGTAACAGAAATATTTCTAGTTGCTTGTCATAACAGGCTAGAAGGGTTTCATTCTTCGCCTAAGACTGGCAAATTTCACATCAGAAATTTCTGTATGGACACTGCAACCCAGAAGAAAAGAAGGATTCAAAAGATTTGAACTTACTAAATGATCTACAACATAATTAGCTACATAATGAGTGTGGGTTCACGTATGCCTGTCTGTGTTTGCGCACACATGTATGTCTATATATGTAGGCATAAAAGTCCTCGTATTATTAGCCTCTTTTCTATGGCTGTGAATACATTTCAAATTCTTCACATTAGCCCTCAAAATTATTTTATGCTATCTCTCTCACAGACTAACGGCTTAGTCACCTAATGAAGTAAGAATTTATATAGTGAGTACTTAGATTTGTTTATCTGGGGAAGCACGAGAGAAGAAACCTTCCTGAAAGTATAACAAACAAAATTTTTAGTCAAACAGCACTCTAGCAATAACAGAGCACAAGAACAATACTAGAGTCTGGCATTAATGACCCCCAAGGCAGATTGTTTGTGATGGGGTTATGCTGTGCTTTTAGACAGAGTGCTCAAACCCAAATTCTTATAGCCATGGCCTTCTTCCTGTGGCTTCAAAGGCAAACCACTGCCATGGGGGGAAAAAAAAATACATATATATGCACATTTTGGTCAAGATTTCAGCAAAGGCACTGAAACATAAAATAACACTGCAGAATAAACTTGTTAACATCAAGCCCTCCAATTTTCACTGAAGGCTCTTGCTTGGGAGTGTGCATTCAGCAGTATTCAGAGAATGTACACTTTAAAGTGACAAATTCAAAAGGCACCCAAGCACATACACTGACCTCCATTCCCCTTCATGGTATTTGGTTGGGTACAACAGCTCACTACAGTTCTTATATGCCATTCAGAACAACCACAGTGCAATTCAGGATTGTACTTAACAGTGATTCTCCAGGTGAGAAGATTGAATTACTTTTCCGAGTCAGAGCTTTCTAACTTGCCCTCTGTAACCTTGCTGCTCTCCTTTCCTTTCCATTAGTCTCAAGTGCAGCATTCTGATAGCACAGAACACCTGAACTCAGCCTGATTTGGTCAAACATTATGTATTTTCAGATTTTCAATTAGTTCCACAAATCTAGACAATAAATTCCATCAGACATTGTGTTTGTATTCTTATGTGACCTCTGGCCCAAGCAGTTTATTTTCACATTTAAAAAAATATAAAAATAATAATAATAATATTGGCATTCAATGGTATGGGCCGCATCATGTTATATAGTCAGAAGATCACAAAGCAAAAACTCTCTGGGACACACTGAGGTGAGCAAGATCACCTGGATCTGTCTTGTCTTACTTTGAAATCAATCTCAAGAAGAAGAGGAATAAAGAATTAATAGACATTGGGCAACTTAGAGCATGTTGAACATGGACCAAGAGCTAATCCACTATTTCTTGTTGAAATGAAATAATAGAATGGGCTTGTCTATCTGAATTTCCTGTTCAAATAACTGTTAGAAACCGATTATGTTTTTCACTAAAATATTCACAGTTATTAGGAAATAAACCACAATAAAAATGCATGTACTTAAAATAAATAAGCTTTCAATGGTCAGAGTCATGCTTCAAATTGGATCCTTCAGTTTCTGAAGAATGACTGCCTTTTCTGCAGAATTGTGGGATACAAATCATGGCAATGCTATTGCCTGTGACTTGCCAAGCATGATGCAAGATGAGCAGGAAGGCAGTCCTGCTCCTTTGTAATGCTCTAGTCTGGCTCCTCACACTAAGGAGGTAATTCATATTGCCTCCATATGCTTTCCATTTAATTTTTCAAAATTCCTCTAAGTTAATCTATTGTTTCATTTGGACTTTATACCCACTATCACTCACAGTCCTGATGTGGCAGAAGTTCATAATGTACACATAGGTAATCTCTTGAAGAAGAGTGAATTACCTCACTGGAATTGTTATTCTTTGGAACTAACTCTTTTTATCATCCTCCTTGGGAAGGATTTTGAGAAAAATACCTTCCCTCTGTTTTTCCCATTGCTGTTCCTTACACACCCTGTTGAGTGAAACTGAATCAGTTAGATTCCTGTCCTCTTAAGGAACAGATCAGAAATCGGCTGTCATGGATGAACATTTTCAGAGCCATGATTTACATCTTCCCTTGCTTGCCAGGGACCCTCCATGTGATTGTCCTCTGAAGCTATGAGTTCATAAGTGACCCTTACAAGCTGATAAAAGCAAAACAAAGAGAAAAGCCTTTGAGCCATGGTGGATTGACTCCATTTATAGTATATTCCCTGCAGGAAAAAAATAGTCATGTATGCTTATATAACTAATTGAGATTTCCTTTCCCCAAGCTTAATGCTCAGAACCTCATAGAGAAGCTTTGACAGAATTTGTTTCTTTGGGAAGATGACTGCCTCCACCTATTATAGCTCTTATGCTGCTCAGTAATCAACTGCACATTACCCGAAAGCAAAGCCTCAGACAGACCCCTAACACTTTCTCTTCTTCTACTACTGAGTTGCATAATATTTTATCAGTTACTTTTTTCCTGTTATTTTGAGAGTTTGAACAGCCGTGAATTGGTGGATGTTAGTCTCCTGAATGAAGGTGGATGAAGGTGGATGGGGACAGTTATTATTGCAGAAATCAGTATGCTTCCATTGTACTTAATGATTCCCCTCACCTCTAGCTAAAACAATGCCTTTAGCTTGCTGCAAAACTTCATAAGCCATGTCTTTGGAGGTCTCGTACAAGCCACTTTCTGTAGCCACAGTCTGACAAGGGTAGATACATAGAACCCTTCCTGTAAAACCTCGTTTCATTAAAAACACAGGAAAGAGAGGTATCACTGCCTGCTTCCTGCATAATGGCCAGCTCCAGAATATCTGCTAGGGAAAAGGATTCAAATCTTCAAAAGGAGCAAGCAAACAACCCTCACCTTGGGGTATTCTTACATGGGACATTCCCCATGTCACATGCTGAACTTGGCCATGTCTGGGAAGGATACCAGTGGAGACCAGCATGGGTAACCCTCTTGTGGTGAGGGTTCCCTGCTCTGGACCTGAAGGCCAGTATCTCTATAAGAGCTATTGGCAACTTGATTTGACTTCTACCTTAACACCTTCCTTTTAACTTAGGGCCATCCATCACTAAAGCCATTTATAGAGTATTTCATATCCAGGATTACAAGCAATTGCATTGCATTCCATATGGGAGTACACCTGTAACAACTGCCTTCCCAGTAAATTCTCTCACTTCCAAATCAAACCAAGGCTGGCTCCTGACTGTCCCTATTAATCAGTTCCTTCTGCCCTGTACAGTCTAGGAGATAAGATGTTTTATTTTCAAACCCTTTCTCAGTCTTGTCTTCAAATAACATACATTTAACTCTCAAGGGTCTTTACCACAGGAATCCCAGTGCATTATTTTTTGACATGTACTAGAACACAAATACATGTACAAATGAGTCTGCAAACTGCTGGCACTGCATACATGGCTAAGTCTTATCTAAAATTCACCTGTAGCAATGTGATGGCATATTGCTGCCCATTGGTCATCATGCTGGTGCTGGAAAGTAAATAACAACGGCTTGCATCAGAATGTGCAAAGGAATAGTAGAAATTCACACCCTCTTCACCTCTACTGGGTTTCTTTGTGCCATATTAGGGTGAGTGGGTGTTTCTGCAGACTTTTTTTGAATTAAAGAGTCATTTTGAAGATTACCTGCTTTACTCTGGAAAGCTAAACTAGAATGGGTGTAAAAGTCACCCGCACACATCAGGGAAGCTTGAAGTGTTCGCCTCCTCCAACTGCCTGCAGTAGGAGCTTTAGTTGGTGACAACAGCTGGCAACACAATGCATATTGCATACAAGGCTCTTAATGTTTAAGAAGCACTCAAATACTAAGGTAACCAATGCAAGGCAAGACCCTGGTGAAAAACGAAGCCACAAGACGAAGCCACAAAAGCAGAAAGGAACAAGGACCAAGAGGAAACACGGACCCAGACCGGAACAAACCCACAAAACCCACAACAAGAGCAGAAAGGAACAAGGACCAAGAGAAAACACAGACCCAGACCGGGGAAAAAACCACAAAAACCACAAAAAAAGCAGAAAGGAACAAGGACCAAGAGAAAACACGGACCCAGACCAGAACAAACCCACAAAATGGAACAAGGACCAAGAGAAAACATGGACCCAGACCGGGAAAAAAAAAACACAAAACCCACAACAAAAGCAGAAAGGAACAAGGACCAAGAGAAAACACGGACCCAGACCAGAACAAACCCACAAAACCCACAACAAAAGCAGAAAGGAACAAGGACCAAGAGAAAACATAGACCCAGACTGGAACAAACCCACAAAACCAGCAGAAAGGAACAAGGACCAAGAGAAAACACAAACCCAGAATGGAACAAGACCTGCAAAGACCCACCATGAAAGCAGAACCGAACAATAAACAAAACAAAACACAAACCCAGAATGGAACAATAAGCACCAAAACCCACAAAAATCATCATGATGCAGAAAGGAACAAAAACCGAAAGAAGCCACACAAGAAGCCCGGCAAAAAACACCACCACCCCAAGAAAAAAAACCCGACACAATTACACTGCTGCCCATCTACCATGACAATACCTCCTGTCACTGCTGCAGGCACAGACCAGCCAGTTTAAACCAGTATCTGAATAAGCTTCTTGGCTTAAAAAGGACTTCCATGTTGGCCACCTTTTCCAGATACCCCTTGCTAAAACCTCATAAAGGGTGCACCTACCCATCAGATGCAGAGCACAGCCAGTTAGAACACCTGTATTGACTTGTAAGTTAAACTTTGCAATGAAATCAAAGGGGAGTCTGAACCCCCTATTTGTTGGGAAAATATCCAACATACCATAAAGATCCAAACTTAACTTATCAAGTCCACAATGTATGCGTGCTGCATATAGATACCCTAATTTTACTGCCTGGCTTTGCTAGACAGTACAATACTCTCTACCCACTGCTAGCCATCCCTGGATGTTCTCATGCAGCAATACTCTTACCACAGTTACAAGTTCTCCAAATCCAACACACTCTCACATGAGGAATCTGTTTCTCCAGCTAATCAGCAAAAACAGTGCTCAAATTATGCCTAGGCCTATGATGAATCAAGAATTTAGATTTTTCACTCTGTGTCATGATTTAGGAAGCCCTCCAGAGTAGAAAATACATCTCATTATTGATGACATCACATTTTTGGCAATGTACAGGCATTCTGTGTTTCACAGTGCTGATAATTGCATTCTAACAAAAATATTTGTAAAATCTCTTGAGAAAGGTAAATGAAAAGGCAAGAGAAATCCTAAACAACTATTCATTGGCCTTTCATTCTCTTTAGAAATGCTGGTTCATTTGAAAATATATAAAACATCCTTCCAGCATCCTACTCAGAATACATTACAAGGATTATTCTATTTCAGATGAAACGTAGTAAAATACTGTTATGTGAAACAAAGATTCTTGCTGAAACAAAGAGAAAATAGACTTGCTTCCATCTTTATGTTGATGGAGTACATCACAGAATCAAACTGATAGAAACTATCACTTAGGCTGTTTGGAAAAGTGCCAGCACATCAGAGGAGCACTGTCTTCCTGAGGACACACAATAGCAGATACACAGTGAGACCAATGCTATGCAAATAATTGATATTGCAGTTTGCTTGGGGGACACAAAACCTCATTTCAGATTAGTCCAGAATATTCTCCGTTCTTGGGGGAGAAAACAAACAAACAGAACCCAACCCAAGTCAGAAAGCATTTGATACTTGAAGTTTTTAACCTTCTGAAATGTGTCTGTGTAAGATGCTAATGGAGGAAACTTTAAATGTTTATTGCACATTCTGCAAGAGTCATTAATACTATTTTTCATGCAGACTTTAAAACAGGCACTGTTTAAAGAGAAAAAAATGAGAAACACACAAATTCTTATACATATCTAAAATTACATTTCCATTTTAATTATTCATTAATGAAAGAAAAATTGCCAGGTGGGTTTTATGCCTGCTGCATAGAATACACCACCACAGTGTATATACTTATAGCCCTCCCTGAAGAAATCTGGAATTAAATTGTGATTTGTTTCTGGAGCTTTGACAATAGGTTTAGCAGAATACCTTAACCCATTCATATCTGTGCCCTATCATTCTACAGAATAGTACTTTCTTCAGAGAAAAAATTATAGCCTTTCCCTATAAGGCTTGTTCACGTCTATTACCTTGTCCTCTGGGTTGTAGTGCACATAGTAATACTTTTGTTTCTTTTTTCTATTAGTTTTGTATACATGGATCAAAATTTAAAACAACAAAACTCTATAAAGTGTCAATTATTTCTGTCATCCATAGAGAGACAAGATAGTCCCAAGCCAAATGATGGGCTTTGACTGCTGTTCGTGTCACAATGCCTTACATGTTCTAATCTATATCAGGTCCTAAAGGTTTTTAAGCATCCATAAAACAGAGACGTATTATTTTCTACAAAATCATTAAGAAGTTTTCTCCAGTATTCATACTTTGCAGTTCTCCATGGCTTTCATTTTACCTTTAAACAACAAACGCAGACTTACCTAACATGGTGCCTCTAAAAATTCAACCAGCAATATTTTCTTCACAGCCCATATTTAAATCTTAGCACTTCAGTAGTATTCTACATATTCAAAGCAAGCACGGTAAAAATATTTTAAGCTAATCCTCAAAACACTTCAAGGTCCACATTAGCTCAGAGATTTAAAACAGCGAAAGAATTTCTAATACAAAGAAAAAAAATATTCCAAAAAAACAAGAAAGGAAACAAATACAGCATGCATTCTCTATCCTGAACATGCAGACATTGTGGCCTGCTTGAGAGACAGCAAAGCACACACAAGCAAAGATATTCCAAAATGTGTTAATATTAGACAGCCAGCACTGTACACATAATGCTTAGAGAAAAAAAGACCCCACTACTAATAACATGCTAACAACCCAACTTCATTTGTGAACCAACCTTAATAAGCGCATCCTACTCCTTCCTCAGATAACTCCTCACTTGCTCTCTCCTTAGTGCAAACCCTGACTGAAAAGCTGTCTGTTTAAAAAGCAGCTCACACCTGGGTTACAGCTGTATCAGCCTTGGAGATTAACCTGCTTGGAAAGCATTTAGTAACAAATAAACCACCCCACCCTTTCCTGGGTAATCATGGTCAGAGCTTCTGCTCTGCAGCTGTTTCACCAAAGCCAATTTATTTGTCATGTCCCACCTGTTTACAGATTCTGTAACAGCTGTACATATTTAAGCATTTTAAGGACTAGGTTTTCAGAGGTATTTAAGCATCTCACTTATTTACTGCAACCAGAATCAGACAATAATCTCTGGGGCTCTGGGCCTTAATTCTGTACAAACCATCATCTCCCAACTTGTTAGAGTTAATTGGATGGTTTGGCACAAACAGCTCATTTGTGTCACTTCCTCCAGTCAGGTTCTTCCTTCTTTTCCTTCCTGGGCTCTCTCTATATGTATTGACTTCTTTCCTTCATGTTAAATTTAGGAAGTTCCAATCAATCCGCATTTATAGGTTACTGAGGGGTCTCCATTCAGTATCACATTTCACATTTGATTTACAGTAGATGCTATAAAACCAAGGTGGACATGTGGAATCTAATTTAGGTAATCAAACTGTACTGATATTGCCATCAGCTGAGCACTTTCCTGTAGAGACCACAAGAAGCCCTTATTTCAAATGCAAGTTCAGAGACTGTACAGGTTTAGTGAAGACACCTTTGCTGTATGTAGCAAGGCCCCCACCTCCCTCCATGCCATGTCACTCTGCAAAGACACAGGATGTTACAGGACCTGCAACCACATAGGAGGAAAATGCCCCTACCAAGGAGACATTTAGGCCTCCTCAGTTCCTGCTGCAGAGAGAAAGCACCAGGTACTGCTCAGGGCTGGCACATCTGGGGCTACACTGGGAGTGTTGAATTCTGCTCTTTAGCACAAAACCACCCACAGTAACTCACTGTGGAGTCAGTAATACATGAAAGCTGTCCCTAACTTCCCTTATTTTGATTAATTCAATAGCCAAAATGTAAGTGGGAAAATTAACATAAATACCTTTTTTCACCCTCCCTGCTGGTTGTATCTGCTATGTAAGAGAATCTCTCCCAGATTCTTTCATACAAACTGTTTGCCAGATTTGTAGAGCTGAAAACTTGACTGCAAAACAGAAAGATGTGGGAGGCAAAAGGCACAGATGTTCTTCCTAGGGAAGCTTAATTAATTGTTTTTGTAGGACATTAATGACATTAAATGCTTAGAAAGTGCCAAGGTTTTTTTATCATTACTACCACCAACACTCACGGAGAAGGAGAAATAGCACGGCCGCTGTACTTGATGCATTGATTTTAGATTGTGACTTCAGTGTTCTGTAGCTTTTTATTTCAATAGGTAATCACAGACCACATAATACTATAATGGAAAGCTCTTCTAGTGCAAATACAGGGTATTTGGGGGGATTAAGAGAGAGCACAAATGTAGCACTTTTTTCTAATATTTTTCTATGGTATAGGGACCTCAACCCACCTTTTATGCATTCACTTGAGTCCATGCTGGTTTTTATTCCATTCTGAAATTATCTTGGTTCCATTAGAAGGCACTGCTCCCAGGTGAAATAGATGCAAAGTAGATACAAAGATAGTACAAAGGATAAGGAGGCAATTAAACCTTGCTTGTTTTCCTCCAGCTTCTACACACCTTTCTCCTTACTAGCAGTCCCAGCTAGAGGACTACAGTGCCATCTCTCTCTCTGAGAAGTGTTTGCAACATCATTTAACCTGCCTTGGACATGAGACAAAGTTGGTAAGGTTACATAAGCTGAAAACTACGTGATCACAGAACTGCAGAGACGCTATTGACATGTTAGGTTTGTCTACTGCAAACTGTCATGGATTTTTGTTCATACAAGCAGTTACACGTTTAAGCCAATACGATTTAGAAACTGTCCTTGTCAGCCTTAGGTTACAGGTCGTACGTGGTGGTGATTTGCCTAACTGGACATATTAGGAAAATAATGTTAGGAAAACATAGGATAAAGATTAAAACTCCAGCTAGTCCTCTGAATTAATATTCGATAAACCTGTACAAATACTAGTGAGCAGCACATCATGCAAACAGAGTTTAAACCAAAATATTTTTCTTCTTCTGTGTAACAGTTTGCCTAGTTTACATAGTTAACTAGGAACCTTTACCATCCGGGCCACTAGCTTAGGGGTTAACAGGAGGGAAACAGGAAAAGAATAGTAAAACATTTAGGAACTCAGACCCAGGATACCCTTTCCCTTTGTTTCTCACAAGACAAAGATTTTCCCATACAAACTCATAAACTCCAATGGGAAATGAATTGTGATTCAGTGACCTGAGAAAGTTCAAAGCTACTAAAGCAGCAGATCAGCTCAAGCAGGCCAGTGCTTACAAAGAACACATGCTACCAGTTACACTCTTGGAGACTAATTTACAGTAGTGCTGAGCACTCACAACACCAAATGAAGCCAAGTGGAATGGTGGGAGATCAGCACATCAAAGATCAGCCTCTTTGATTTAAAGATTATCCTGAGGCACAGAAAGCCTACCAGTAGGATGAAAGTGTGGCAGACAATGACTGTCAGTAAGAGTCAAGCATTTTTGAAAAACAAGCTGAAGTCAACGAAATAAACTGCTCTGTGTCCCACTCCTCAGAAAGGCATAAAACTCAGCACTCTAAGAATCCAGGGGTGAGAAATATTTGTGGAGAGGAAGAAAGTGATGCGTTGCAGAGATGGGTTTCAGACATGCGTTTTTAAGGGTGACTGTTGAACAGATGCTTGATAGGTGTACCTAAGGGAAGGCTGATAGAACCCATCTCTGCAAATGAATTGTGCAGGAATTCTTCTATTTCTGCAGAAAATAAAGCTATCCCCACACACAGCCCTGTAACTTGTCTGCCCAGCTGTTCAGCAATTTCCAAATCTGCCTAAGTGTAATAAATCATGCTTTACTACACAATATATTCTCTCTAGTACCAATAAATATGACAGTTTATTGCAGTGTCTTGATTCAAGAGTATTTCTATGTCCTCATTTAGTAATTGCCTCACCCACTGACAGCTACAGCTCTATTAAGGCGATCCTAGTGATATTCATTACGCAGTGTATATAGTATTAAAATACTAAATGCTTACTAAATACTCAAAACATGTCACCCTCTATTCTCCTTCCCAACCAAAAAGCTTGGTAGTGTTGGTAACCACAAAGGAGGAATTGAATAAATGCATATTAAACACCAGCAAAATGTTACAAGCACTTTGAGTTTGTAAATTAGCACATTCCCCGTTGTGTCAAACTGGGCCCATGACTGCACCAACAATCTCCACAAACATGTAAAAATGAAGCAGTGCATTTCACACTATTTTGTCAGGCTGGAGAGATTCAATGCTCTTTTTAACTTTTCCTTTAACCTTCCTCATCCTCAAGGCCATGTAACAGTAGACATTGCCCTCAGCTGTGCCCTGCTGCTGTTTCTCTCTTGTGATCGTTTTTTTGGCTTCTGGATATGCAGAGATAGTCTGAGTGAATTGGACCACAACCAGTATGCAGCAGTAACAAAATGCCTCATTCTCTTGAGCGTGGAACTTAAAACTGGGAGAGAAAACTACTTTGTAGCTCACCCAATTTTTTTTAAGATGAAGGTGTCTCCACCTCTTCTATCACTTAGTAAGAAGAGTTTAAACATACATATTTGGAAAGTGGGACAAAATCAGAACCTGTGAGAATCACTGGACATCCATGTGAAATTCTTCTTTTATTTTTTTTAAATGTGACACACACCATAAACCTTTCAAGCAGTAAACTCCCAATGCTTCCCTGAGTAGAGCTGCCTCCTTGAGGGCAGTGTACTGCAGAGGGAGAAAAAGCACAAGAATACAGTCTCAAACTCTTTTAGATAATTAGAGACTTTTATCTAGCTAGAGAAATAGATAGAGGCAATGTGTTCAACAGAAGAGAACAACTCCAAGTTAATCTTCCCCTTGGAGACTGGACACAGAGAAAACCAAGGAGATTTCAAAAGGTAAATAGGGTATTCAGAAGAGGCTTAGAGGAAAGCAAGTGGAAAGAGGTGCCATTTTCAAGTTCTCCAGGAAAGATAATCTTTAATGACTCCCTTGCCACCGAATGCCAAATACTGTGGTAAGTTTCTAGTATGCTAAACCCCCAATTAAATAGTTTATCTCATCACACCAATGTCTAGTCAAGTCTCATACACTGCAGTAAAACATTTTGAAAGAACAACATTTGTGATTCTTTGTAGAGAGGGGATGGATATAAATGTATGTAATTGCTTTGCTGTGCTGGTTATCAGTCGTTACCAGAGGTGAGCAATTTGTGAATATGTTGTTTTAAAAGTTACCCCTGCTGCAACATGTAGGTGCCTTGATTTTTGCCTGTATTTATGCAATTAAGTGGCATTTAAGTTTCCACTGCCAGGGGTGATTTCTGTGTTAATGTGTTGTGAGTTTCTCTCTAGGACAGGTTTTTAATAATCTCGATAAAGCTTTAATATAAACACACAAGATTTGAGTCCTGGAAATAAAGACAGGTTGAATATCTCTCTTCCTGTTTTTCTGTGGCTGCCTGAGCAAGCTTTCCTGAACATGAAACGATCTTGCTGTGAATGTAATCAGCATTGTATTTGATGGGCCCTAACTTCCACGTCTTTCTGTATTTTCACTGGCTATTAGTTTTTTATTGTTTTCCAACAGCTGTTAGTGAAAACTGCAAGAAAAAATTGTATTGTGGTAGTCTAATTCATATATATATTCTCATGTGTTTGACACAAATTTAGATGAAATGGGCTATAGGTCCTTCATGACCTCAATGTTCCTTGTAAGAAATTGAAGAAAAAGGAATAATTATAAACATAAGTAAAGATATTTAGAATTAGCAGCTTTCTCTAGGATAAAGAAGAACTTCATAGTACTTCCATTAAAGTTTGCATGTGGTTAATATTTACTGTGGATCATAAAACTGCATGCCAACACTTGTGCAAAGCTCCCATTGAGCCCTGCAGGAGATGTTTATATGTCATTTAGTCATAACACTTATACTTTGCAGAGGACCTAATCAGTAAACGGGTAAACTACACTGAGACTACACTTGCTTAGCTTAAAATGTAAGAAGTAAATGCCTAAATACTGGTTACGTCTGACCAGACTGAAGATAATAGAGCTTATTCTGTGAATCCAGGCTCCAGGCTGCAGTCCATATGAGCCTGATCCTCCTTGCCCAGTAGCCAGGGACCCAGCTGAAACTCAAGAGAAGGCCAGCCATGCTCAAGAAAATGCACATCCTTCTAAACAGCAGTCACATTAAACAACTTAAAGAAAGGGGTTTAACATATGCATTTGAAAAAGAAATATGATAAGAAAATTATGCTTTTCTTCAGCTGGTGTACGGGGAAAATACCAGATAAACCGAAGATGAGTAACTCTATGACAGATCAGGTAAAGTTATTCCAATCGTAGTTACGGAAACTGGACGCAAAATATTTGCAGTTTGTTTTGTTTGCTGGTTTTGAAGTGCAGTAATTAACTTGTTGTAGCTGTTCCAATGAGTATGTGTTCTGATGATACTGTAATCTCATCTTTCAGGGAAGAAGGTTATGGTTTGCAAAAAAAAAAAAAAAATCAGCAAGGAGTCTAGCCCTCATCCCTGAACAAGTATATCTTCTTTCTGAGTGACTGAGATTGGCATATTCATAGAAGGGTAGTCCTTCATTCTCTCAGTAACCAGATTATAAAACAGTAGGTGCTGCTAAGGGCAAGAAATCAAACTTTATGCTCTGATGCAATATGGCAATTCCTAGAGCACTACCAGTGGTTCATTTCCATACAAAGTCCTTCAAACAGCTGGGTAAGAATTTTACCCTCCCTTGGATATCTCCGTCAATAGAATTTGCATTGCATGCAATATTTATTACATCCTTCAGGCATTCCACATGACTTGTCTCACACTGGCATCTGCACACGTCCAGGTGCATGTCATATTCCATGACAGGTTATAAGGGAACCCCTTGGCAAAGAAGCTCCAAGAGGCAGTCAAGGGACTAAGTGTCAAAACTTAGTCTAGTTGGGATTACACTGAGACTGTAACATATTATGAGCTAGCACTGTGAAAATACCTGTTTAAGGCAAAAATTAAGACACAGCAGACATTCCATATTAAGAAACAGTCTGGCACGCTGGTAGCTAATTGATTGTTATCGTTCAGTATATTTGTGGAATGGACCATAAGGAAACAATTAAGCCTCCATACTGCTTATGAACAGTAGAATTGATTTTTGAAAATCTTATTTGACAGAAAATAATAGCAGCTTCCAGCCTGCTCTCTAAGTAGACAATGCAGTATTTTTCTGTCATTATGTTACTTATGTAACAAAATGTGCACTATCCCCCTGCTTTTATTGTCAATTATCTTCTCTTTAATGAACTTGCATATTAGAGGCAGAAAAGAATCCTGCACTTTAAAAAAAAATAAACAGGACAGCAGTTGCTTACTTTGGAGTGTTTAATAACAGCAGATCAATTTCTCTTCCCTCCAAATGAAGGGCTGGGTTTTAAAGTCTATTCCCTCTGCAGCATTTTCTATCCAAATATGTGTTAGCATTTTTCCTGTCAGTTGTTGAAAAATATGCTAAATAAGTACTGAAAAAAATGCACTCCACTACAGAAAGCATACTGATTTTGGGTTTTAGCACAACTAGATTCTCTTTGAAATATGGAGATGTATCTATTTGGAATTCTAAAATAAACTAGAAATCCCCAGCCAAACCCTAGAGGAAGGCAAAAAAGTAGATATAAAGCAGTTATCTCTCCTGTCAGCATGCTAAGCAAAGAACTCACCCTTGATTTCTAGCAAATATTTCAACAAAAGCAAGATGAAGTCTTTATGAACTGGCAGGTAGAGACAAAATACGCCTCATCAGCTGAGCTCTGGAAATAAATGAGATGGCTCCCTACTGTCAAAGTAAAGTAGATCCTTTTGAAGGAAAGGCACCATTGGAGAATCTAATTCCTTTGCAATATCCTCTCCTTTATTTAGGCTCCATACTAATTGTTACGTCTTCCTTTTTGGTAAGTTTTTCAAGGTTTTTTGTGCCTTTTTCCATTTGTTTGGGATGCAGTCTGTGAATACATAACCAGCTTGTGGACATGTCATCATCATAACGTGTTTTATATATTTTTATGTAGCATATTTTAATACAATATAACATATTTTTCGTTTTCTCCTAAATGTCCTAGAAATACCTTCTCCACCCACCACCTCCTCTTCAAAGAGTCCATCATAGCAAAACATACTTCATGAGTGCCAAAAATATATATACCAAAACACATTGCTAGGTTTTCTTCTGTTCCAAAATGTTGTCTACTCTGTAGTCTGGACAGCATTCACAGTGTATCTACCCCCAGCTGTGACTTTTTTTGGGAGTACCTCATTGAGCCAAGGTGCATCTAACAAGGGTTGTAGTGATTTGTATGCCTTCAGCACCAACCTCACCATAATGCTGCCTCTTGGCTTCTGAACAGTCTTCATGTCCATCTGGTGCCCCAAGGGGAACTGACAAACTCATCTGTAGCAGAGGATACAGCCAGCATTGAGCTTATCTCCTTTCTGTGCCCATCACAGCACTTCAAGCTCCACTGAGCTGGCTTTGCATCAGTGCCGCTCCTAGTCCTCCTTTCCAGGCATCATCACTCCTATTGTTATACTCCCACCCATTCCACAGTGACAAAGGTGCTAAAGGATGGTCTTGTGCCTCCCCCTGCTCTTTCAGACATTTTTGGAACAGACTAAATCCCTTAACCATCCCAAAGGCTCATAGGCACATTGAATCTGGAAATACACTTGGTAACTATTCTAAGTCTACTTTGCCTGACCACCTTGAGCTGAACATGTTCCTAATGATTCAGTTTCTCTGGCTCTAGACAGAATTCTTCAGATGTCACGTGCCTTCTTCATCTTCAGTTTTTGACACAGCTTTTACCTTAGTAATGCTTGGTATCTCACTCCCAGCACTCAGAGCTGTTCCAGCTTGGTTTGGTGATGAATACTTTGTTCATTGAGGCACTACTGAGTGCAGTCTTCGTGCTTGAGGTTCCCTCTAGCCCTATTTTCTGGTGACAGTGAAACTCCTCTTCAGTCACACTGATGGCCAGAAACAGGGGGGTCTTTTTTGCTGGACTTTTTTTTGGCTGTCCCTTTTTTTGTTTTAAGAAAATTAATGAATACTGAGTTAGTGACTGAAGCGTTATATTTTATGGAGGCCTTGACACTTTCAGGACAAGTGTCAAAACCTGATTATAACTTCTTTTGACAATATTTCTATTAAAATATGTTGGTCATCACAGACAGTATTTTTGACCTTGTACTTTTTTGAGATCTGAGAATGCACAAGACTACAGAGCAATCTGTCAAAAGTAGTAACGTGTCTCTAATGTGAACTTAAAATTGTTTGTACAGTGAAATATTTAGCCTTTATTTTTTTTTAAAAAAAAGGAAAACATACAGTATTTGTCCAAAAGTTTAACTGACAGTAATAATTATAGCTAATGAAGGCAAAGGGACAACACTGTATGGAAGTTTGTCTTTTTGACCCAATTGTTTTCTATTTTTAGTAGGGATTTTATGTTAAAATAGCCAGAGCTTGCTACTACCACAAGTGAAATGGTTAAGGTTATTGCAAGGTCTCTCTCATCTGAGGAAAAAGCACGTAAAGCCCAATTTCAAAACTTTCTTCTTTATTAAATTAGTCCTGGTAACATCCCTCTGCCTAATGCATTATGCATCGAAATTCTGGCAATTAAATACTAGCTCATTGCTCACAATTCAAGATCTGTTTTTAAAATTTACTTTGTACTGTAAAGTGTCAGTTGAAAGCGCAAGATGTTAACATGGTCAAATACTTTTTACAAGGTGTCTTACTAATCCAACAAAAACATGAAGGTAGCTTACTGGAAATGTTTATTACAGAACAGCTTAAAAACAGGTTGATCATACGGTCAAATTCCAAGATAAACTTCTAAAGTTTGTAATTTATTTTTTATCCAAGTTATTCTTATTAATCCACATAAATTTTTTCATATTTGATTTGTTACATTTAATAAGTCTGCCCAGCCTTCACCTGGAAATACTAAAAGATATGTGTTGCCTTGCTTTTGTGAATTATTAGCTACTGGAATATCCTTAAGAAGTTTGGGTTATGTTTTTATTTTACTGTCGAGCATTGTCTTCAAAATACATTACACCCTCCCTAAGCTGATATTGCATGATGGGGAATCACAAATCTTTCAATAAACAAAACAAAATCCAGAATCATTAAAGACCTGGACCAGCTCCTTAACCTCCAACAAAGTCTGGGAAAATCCCCCTGTAATTCTCAGGGTGTTAATAATTTGAAAAAAAAAAAAATATTATGTACCCTACAAAAAACTAATATAGCCCAGTGGCTTAGGAAGAATAGATGGAAGATGTGGTTCATGTACCTGTTCACCTACCTGTTGACAAAAAAAACATACATTTTGAAAAATAAGAGGAAAAAATCTAAAATGCCAAGCTCCATATGATAAAAGAAACAATAATAATTAAATTCTTAACAAAATTTCTGTCAGAGACATCTTTATCATAGCTCTGCCTTTTTGCAAAACAATTGTAATAAACAATTTAGTAAAAATACGTTACAGTTCCATTTAGAACACTGCAGGCTCAGCCTGGTTGCCTGAACATGGAATTGTGGCACCAGTTAGGATGCTGCTGGTGCTTCCCCAGCTGCCATCCCAGAAGGGCTCTCATCGTTTCTGTGTCACATCTGACAGCCCCCTACATCAACACCATAACAAATTTAAAAAAAGAAAAAGGAGGAATTCAGACAGTCCACTATTCAGTAAGTGGAGAACCTTACTCTTAGACTTGTTATCAACTCATTTTGCTTCTATAACCAGATTTCATAAATTATATACTAGTCAGTACTTTAGCTAAAAAATTCCATCCAACATTCTTATAGTCTGTAATAGAAACAAGCATAAAATAATCATACAGGAAATAGTGAAATAAAGATTTTACACATCTAAATGCAATCTCTAACAATTCAGGTCTTTTCTCAGAGTAATAATAGAACTGCTTAGATTTATCAGAAGAAGACAATTGCATGTCACAGAGTGGCATAATGCAAAATGAGAAACTTTTATTATCTGTGAAAAAAATTACATTATTAGCATTCATAACATAGCCTCTAATGTACTGTATTTCCATTACTTAGGAGTAGCATTTGTTTGATCTATTCAGAGCAACTCTGGATATGAAGACCTAACTCCTGGCCACAATCTTATTACAGAATCCAAGATCAACAGGACTATTGCTGCCTTTCCTGCACTCACAGGACTCATAGGTACAGACTGTGAGAACACATTCGTGTTTAATTATTATAAAAATGTCACATAAAGAATGAGAAGGGTGTTAAATCACTGCACAAAGATTTAAACTGGAAGCCAGTAAGGTTTTAATAACACTCTGCTTGTGAATTATGCTTCCAATAACACATAAATGTATTATGAAGCTTTAGCTGTTATAAAGCAGTTTCTTATGGTTTAATGTATTTGAAAAGAGAATAGCTGTACTTTGTGGTAACAGAAATACCAATTATGAATCAAACTCCTAGTTTAATTTCACTTAGTGATAGCTGTAGTTAAGGTAAATGCTAAGCTTAAATGACTTCTCTTCAGTTTGTGAAAGTGGAGAGACAATATTCATTCCCCATATTTATAGGAGCGCACCAATGGAAGCCTTCTTTTCCACAGTGCTGGGACCCAGCCACCAGATGGGAAGCCGTGTGCTCTCATGGAGTGCCTCTCCCATGAGCTGGGCTCCAGCTGCACCCCGGGCCAGCTCCTGCCCTGTGCCACACACAGTGGCAGCTCCTCCATCACCTCTCCTGTCCCCTCTCACCTCCCACAGCACCTCCAGCCTTTCCTCTGCACCCCAGGATATCCAACCACACAACTGCTGCAGGCGTGGGTAGTGGGGCAGGTTGAAGGATGCTCCTGCACTTGGTGCATCAGGTGCCTGTGCCCAAGTGTTGGTGGGAATCTCTGTGAGGAGAGGGCAGGGCTGCCCCATGGCCAACACAGCCAGTTCCAACCAGTTCCAGCACAGCCCCACCACAGGGTACAGCTGAGCCCCTCACTGACACTGGTGGTAACAGATTGAGAGGGAAGAAAACTGCAGGGTGTGAGGAATAATGTGTGAAAAATGAGCCCTGTGAGCACCAGGTCAGAGGTGGAGGAGGAGTTCCAGGTGCCCCTGCAGCCCCCAGAGAGACCATGGCAGAGCAGATTTCTTCCTGAAGGACCCCAGCCCGTGGAGAAGATCCATGGAGAGGCAAAGGAAAAGCATGAGCTCCAGGTTGTGTAATCTGAGAATGGCACAGGTGCTTTCTCCATGTGAGCCATGTGAATTGTCCTTGCAAGAATCCAGCCTGCTAAACCTCAGCAGATGAAAGCAACAGCAGCACCAGACATTTTGAGGATGGTTTGTGGCAGCCTCATGTAAAAAGCTGTCTTCAGATTCTTCATTTTACTGACTAATAAAGAGAGAAGGAGAAGCTCTGTTCTTGCAGTACAATTACCACAATAAAAAGTTCTTAAAAAAAAACCAAAAACAAACCTATGTTTGTGTACTGGGTTCTAGCTACAGACTGTCCCTCTGCAAGAAAAACTAACACATTATGGAAAATTTGGAAGAAAGGGTATTTATTGTATTACAAGATTTTTATCTCATGTATATGGAAACATTATTCTGTTAAAAAAAGGCCTTATCACAACCATAAGGGAAGGGGAGCCATGACAGAGCCTGACAGCTCAGATTTGTCCTAACGGCTTCTTTTTGGATTTAAATAGCAACCTTCAGACTCAGCCCTCATCCCTACATCTGCTTTAGCTGGAACTGAGAGCATCCAAAATTTACACAGCTAGACCCCTTCTGGCCTCAGAACAGCTGCCAGCCCTTCAGAAGCTACTGGTATTCTGTTCCCACAGTTCCATCACTGAGAAGGTAACCACAATATTTCATGTATATTTAATATTATCATGAAATATTGATCATCTTTTCCAGGTTTAAGTTCTGTTTAGCATTTTATCTCAAACCTCAAACTGGCACCAAAAAGCCCGAACAACTGGAAAGATTTCAGTCCTGTAATCCATGAATGCTACAGTTAAGTGAGTTGCTTCACAAGATCACAATTAGAAGTTTATTTGCATTGTACGTAATCACCACTCTTACACTCTGAATTATCTTGTCGTTATAGTGGATACAGGAACTTTTTAAGATATGTTAGAGGATTTGAGCCTGCATTACCTGATCACTCTTATGCAATGTGTCAATAAATCAATGTATGGTTACTGGACATGCTTGACATATTCATCCTAGCTGTCTACCCCAACAGTAAAACTTATTAACCCTCTGGGCATTTCAGATCTCACACCTCAACCTCTGATGCAACACAAAGCCCTCACACTGCAGTATCCTCTCTAAAAACCCTCAAGGAGTGCAAACTGGACCCATCCCAAGCCCCCTGACCAAGCATACAGGCTTTGATGCTACCCCTCAGGCCTCCCTGTCTGCATGGACAGCCTTGCCCCTGACAAGTAGGGTACCCACAGCCTCTGACCACCTGCATAAGGGACATGAGGGGTGAACAAAAGCAAAACTCAATGTACACAAAGGTGGAGGATGCATGTTGAGGCACAGCTGGAATTACAGGAGGCATGAGTGGCACAGCACAGAGTTTCAGCCAGGGCACCCACTGCAGAACAGTAGCATGAGGAACGGGCAAGAGTACTGCAAGATGGGGACACACAGCAGCCAAGAGATATCTAAGGAAAGGCTAGAACCAACCCACCACACCTGCACCCCCTGTGTCCTACCACAGGAGGAGGGGGCTAAACCTGAGCACATCCATGTTCATGGCCACCCCACCTGGGTACTGGCACCCAGTCAGCTAGGGGTCACAGCCTACAGGCTGGGTGGGGACACCTGCAGAAGCTGCCCGCTGGGCACAGGGCTGCAATCCCATCAGGCCCTCACCCAGGTCTAGTGGAAGCTCTGGAAGTTGCAGGCCAAAGAATCACACCTTAGCTCATCTGCACCAGCAGTGACACTTGAGCATGCCAGCACCCTCCTTGCCAGAGGTGTGGGCAGGGCAAAGTCAGTTTTCACTTCTTCCTCAAGGTGGACAAACAGCTTATGTCCAGCTCAAAGAACTGGAAGGTGTTTAAAAAGTAATTTAGAAAGTTTACAGCCTGCAGTGCAAGGAGGAAAGGGCTTGCCTTCCACAGGCTCCAGCCCCACCTTCAGATACTTTCACCCACTCCCCACCAGATTCCTTTGAAGAAGCAATGTGCTGATATATTAAGAACCCCTCTGAACAATAGTTACACTTGTGCCTCCTACTATTACTTCCTTCAAAACTCTACCTTTCAAGTCCAGAAAAAAACCCAAACCCCACTTAAAATATACATCTTGAAATCCTATCAAAATCTGTTTTCTATTAGATTAACCACTGGCTAGTCAACATCCCTTCCTGGCTTTAAGGAGAGCAGCTGCCAAGAAGTGGCCTTCAACTCACACACACTACAGAGGTTTTGTTAGACATTCCCTTGCAAGAGATAAGTTCCAGCTGGGTGTTTCTTGTTAAAAAATGTTAAACATTTTAAAATATGCAAGTTACTTAAGCTTTAAACAAAGTGCTAAAATACAAAGACCAAAGCTTCTCCTTAATTAATAAAACAGTATATCAGTTCTGCTCATCTCTGCTTTTGCTGAAATAGGTGACATTACAGCTCATTTCACAAGTCCATGGCCACCATTCCCTAATGCACACTCAATTTCCACTTTATTAGTCAGACATTTTTTTCCAGGAGAAACTCCCACTTGAGCAAACCTCATGTGTTTAAACAAGAGGAGCTCTCACCAGCACCCATCTTCTCTCACTCCCTTCTTGATAATGGAGTAACAGAACTTCACAATTCTTGTAGTTCCGTAATTACAGGTATAAGATGTAGAACTTCCTCCTATTTTTAAACAGTGCCAGCTCATCTCAGAAGGTTAAAAAAAATAAAAATCATGCCTTATGCAACAGACTAATAAAAATGCTGCATATCAGCATAACAGGCAATGCGTAACTTTGACAGTTCTGCTTGTGGAGGAAGTTATGCAAAGCCTCCTGGTGTCAAGCATCTGGTACACCCCAGCATACAGTAAAGTGACAGCCCAGCTCCTTGCTTGCAGAAGAATCAAGTAGGTATTCCAGATACTTATCACTGCTTTCCTTTGTGTCAGCAGCTCCTGTGAACAGGTTCGATCCATCCAAGCAAAGAGGACAAATGCTTTCCACCTCTCAACAGTGGTATACTTGAGGAAAGGGACAAAAGTTTCAGTCTTAATATGTGGAGAATAAAACACAACTAAGCAGGCAGGATAGAACCATAGGAAGGTCCCTCAGGCACACGCTTGTTCAGTCATTTTGTTTGCTGGAGTTGCATCTGTGACACAGAAGTATTCAAGGCTGTGGGCTCAGAAAGGGGCTGCAGAAACCTTCCAAATTCCGGGGGCACGAGATGGGGATACTTCTATATATCTGGAGTCAGCTGAATGAAGCAAACATCTGAAAAAATTTCTTTGACTTTACCTGTTATCAAACTCAATAGCAAGATGACTGCATCTCAGCAGTGTGTGCTGACATTTTGCAGAAATGAGAAGAGCATTATTAGCTGCATTTCCAGTTCTCCTTCTCATCAGCATCTGAATACATGTGTAATGAATCCTTTGGGGAGAAAGAAGAAAAATAGAATAGATTTCTTTTGTGCCCACTCCCTCTTCATTCCTTACTGCAAGAGGAGGACCAAAGAATCCCAGCTCATCCGTTCACCCACAGGGCCAGGTAGTGTTATACGATCCCCAAACTACCATAGGTATTTTACCAGCAAGAGCTGCCCCACCACATGCTTTTTTTGCAGTTTCATCTCTCCTGCCACTACAAGTTTTAATTTGAATGATCTCACTTAGGAAGAAAAAGAAATGTCTTGGTGCCAATATCTCTCATCTTGGTTGCACAAGGCAGGCTTTGCTAGCACAAGATTTTCCTTTACCTGGGTTAGAAGCTGATGACGTCTCAGCTGTCTATAGAACTGCAGCACAGAAGGATCAGCTCTCACTACTTTTGGGTCAAAATCCAGAACACGGAGACCTGCAAGGCTACGGGCTCGGGAGAGGGCTACATAAGCCTGCCCATTCTCAAAGACACGAGACAGGGAGATTTCCACACAATCTAAAGACATGCCCTGTCAAAGACAGGGAGAACTTGGTTATAGAACAAATAAAGAACATTGTGGTGTACCAACACTAACCTGGCCTGTGAATCTGTCAAAAGTACTATCCTTGGTGTAAGGGCTTGATTAAAAAAAAAAGTCTTTTGTTTTACTATGTAACTGATTAAAAGGTAGGAATCAGAAAGGAAAGGCAGTTTTCCACTGTTAGTAAATAGGATCCACTAATTCCAGCGAATCTCTTGTTGCATGAAACTCCATAAATCCCATTTAATCAACACAGCAGGGAAAGAAATCCTGCTGGTTTCACTCCTAGTAGTTAAGTAGAACAGTCACCATTCTCAAGCAGTCCTCAGACAGACCAGAGAGAGTGTGGGATTAGGCCTGGCCAGCTATGTCTGCAAGGCTGTCCTAGGCACAGCACAATTTAAAACCTGGCCTGATTTAAGCAGTGGCGTGAGAACAAATTCACAGGTCTCCAAGATCAGTATTTATCATTTGTATGAAGTCTTCTCGGAGGAAAGGACCTTTGAAAAAGTTGCACTGTTACACTGAAAAAAAACACACACACCACTGAAGAGTGAGTGCAGCCCAAAGAGCAAAGCTGTAGCTCCAGCAGCTCCCTCAGGTATGCTGGAAACCTCAGGGTCACTAATGCTGATGACTCTCAAG
The DNA here is from genome assembly GCA_013396755.1 of Sclerurus mexicanus. Classification (NCBI taxonomy): domain Eukaryota; kingdom Metazoa; phylum Chordata; class Aves; order Passeriformes; family Furnariidae; genus Sclerurus; species Sclerurus mexicanus. The sequence continues at coordinate 1,276,298 of VWZF01004475.1, read as the reverse complement.
GAAACACTACTCTCATCAGCCCACAGTGGTAAATAATGCTGCTTTACGGTCTAACACCAACTGTGCAGATGGCAGTGCACTTATGGAAACTCCAACAGTGTATCTAGCCCATCTGTGACCCCACAGACAAACATCACAAGCAGCAGACATGCTACCTTCTCTGCAGCTAAACACATATTCTAGAGTTCTCCCCCAACAAGGGCCTTTCAGCTTTCTCTCCTATTTTACCAGCAATGCAATCTCATCCAGAAAATAAGGCTTATGATGGTTTAAAAGTCTATCGACAGCTGTATAAGAACACCTACCTGACTCTTGTGAATGGAAATGGCCCATGCCAATTTTAAAGGCAACTGTTGACGACTCAGATGAACTCCCGATGGTCCTTTGAAGACCCATTTCTCCGTTTTTATGACCTGTGTGACCCCACAGAGAAACCTGACCTTGGGTAGCCCTGTAGGAATGGGAGCAGGAGAGAAACAGGGATGTATTCCTGACACTCAACAGTCAGGAAACCAGCAGCCTAAGAAAACATCCCCCCCACCCCAAACCACACCTAAACCCACAGATGGTAAAAAGCATGTACCGAAATGATGTTTGGCACCTACTTAAGGAAGGAGACTTAAAGTCAGGTAATTGTCTGCTGAGATGCAGAGAAAAATATGCATTGCAGGTAGCAGAACATTATTCTTTGAGAAAAAACAAAAACCTACAAAAACTTGCTTAAATAGAACAAACAGGAAATGCAAATGAGCATTCACATCTAGAGAATACAGAAAAGCAAACACAAGAGGCCCATAGATAGCTACAGCTGATGCATGCATGACATCACAGCTTGTGAGAGCCCCAAGCCTGCAGAGATCTCCCTGCTTTCCCTCAAATTATTTTTACCAGGCAGTAAACAAAGTTAAGAAGTCATCAGCCACCAATGACAAATTGTTTTGTTATTTTTCCTCTTCCTTCAGATCAAAAAGCTTACTTACCCTTCTGTTCGCTTTCAAATCCTACAACAACACCTCGTGCCCCATTCACCAGACCTTGTGACACATCCAAATTCTTTGCTAGCATCACCTACAGAGAAAAAGAAAAATCCTTCAGTGCACTGGCTTTACAGCTTGTTCAGCCACTGCAGCTAAACTTCTTGCCAGGAAGCATAAGCACATCAGGCTGATATGGCCACATCATCCTATCCTGCCTACTGCAGAACAGAGCACCATCTCCAACTGAAACTATTTCACAGTCTTTCCTTCCTAGATTCCCAACAATGTCATTTTACAGCACTGAACACTTCATTTGAGCTGATTCTGTCCACATGTATGAGCTGCCCATCCTCTCTGCAACCTGAAAGCTTCTACACCTGACCGGAAAAGTGTGTCAAAGTCACAGCAATGACCATTGTCCCCAGGACATGGACCTGCACTCAAATGAAACTCATTCTCTGTCTGGATAAGATTCCAAGCAGAAAAGATACAAAGATTGTGTCTTCTGTTGGCCTGGCATGGCCATCCTAGATTCAATCTGCATTCTATATATTAATCTACTGTATGATATTTCTTTATATTTCCTATGCCATTTGATCTGCTGTTCTGTCACACACGTATGTACACACACTTACCTGAGCTCCAACCTTTAGCTCAACTCTACCACCCACAGGACACTGAGCATCAATTAACTTCACTAGCATTGGGTCACTGTCCAAAGCCTCAAACACGTGCACTTCACCTGTTAAGGAAAGAAAGACGTAATAAATTGCAGCTGTTGAACATATTATATACAGCACGGCAGGAGGCTCAGCATTTATTTCTAACATCAATTCCTCTTTTAATATCCATTCTGCACTGCTGCTAGGACATCTTCACACAAACCTTGTCACATCTAACAGCAGAGAGCTCACTATTGCCTCTCTTCCCAACATAACTCTTAGAGTATGAAAAGGCACAGTAATCAAAGGCCAGCAGTAAGTAAGAATTGAGCAGCCAACATTTTGAGCATATGATTGGTTTCACTTGCTGCCAACACCAGATCTCCAAAGTAGAGACTAACAAAGAATCCAAGGGCCAGACAGGAAGGCAGAAATTGAAATAGCTCTTAATTCAACTCATGGGTGGATAAAGCACTGCCTTTCTAAGATGCTATAGAAAGAAAAAACAGGGGTGTGGAGGTAATAAATGAGCCACCCTACCTCCACAGAAACAACGATTTTGCTGTCTATTACAAACCAAGAAGTGCCAGTGTGGATTTTTAAGCAAAAAAACTGTACATTTTTTTCCCCAGGCAGCTCAATTATAACACACACATCTTGGACTGGTGCTGCTGGGCATGGCAGAACACCAGTTCCTCCTGACACCACAGTATCCCCATTGCATCCACTCAGAGCTCAGCCCCAAAGCCAGCAGTTTTCTCCATGGAATTCACCTGATAGCTGTTGCAAGCGTCTCTCATTAGTTATTTCTACATCATCTTTATGAGTGCAGAGCCTTGTGGCCAGGATCCCATCACGTTCAGACCTGTTGGTAGCTGTCTGCATCAGCTGTCTGGTAACCTCCTCTGTGCACCTAGTAGCCAGGAAAAGGGAATTATTCTTTAAAGTGATCAGGAACAGGTCTTGCGTAGCAGTAGCCTCCACACAGCCAGATCAGTCTGGGCAAGCTGCAGGCCTCCCAAGAGAACAGCAAAAGACAGCTACGTAAACTTGGAAAGCAGTGCCTGTGTGTGCCCCAGCCCTGCCCTGGCCACTGCCAGCTCAGGATCCATTGAATTAACTCAGAGAAATTGCAGAGGAACCCTAGGAAGTGTCCTTTCTTACCAGAACAGGATGCATGAAATCCATCTACATTAACTGAAGCATTTACAGATTTTGCCCCCAGCTACACATTCCTGATAAAGCCCAGAAAAGTGACAATCTGCTCTTTCTTCTGCTCCATCAGTGAGAAGCAGAGATTACAAAGAGATGAGTTTCTCCTCACCTGCCTAAACGGATTGCACTCAGGAGCGAGACAAAGGTCTTGTCAGTCTGTCTTCGCACTTCAGTCAGCTCCATATTTATGTGTATACATTTCCTCCAGCTTTTTGCCTGGAAAATCATTCTCTGGTTAAGAAAGAGGCAGACTTGAAGTATGAAAATGAGTTTAGGAAGTGTTTTGTACCTGGAAGCAGAACTTTGTTTCTTCATTAGCCTTGCAAACTGGAGGTAGCTGCAAGAAGTCCCCACAGATGATTAGCTGAATTCCTCCAAAAGGCTCATCCCGTTTTCTGACAGCCCTGAAAGCGATAGAAAGACAGAAGTTTTGAATGCCCTCCAAAACCTGGACATAGTCAGGTCTCACAAGTTACTTCTTAATTTGTCAGTATAGTCAAACATACACCACCTGCAGTTAAAAGATGTTTATCCTCAACTGAATCAGAAGAGCTCAAATAATTAAGCAATGCTAAGACATTAAATTTGCTTTGCTTACCCACCCTAGATGTCATTACCAGTCTTTCTTTGGTGGCTGTTATACTACAGCTGCTTCTCTCTGCAAGAGAGGGATTCTGGAAAAAGCTGTATTCTGGACTCAGCTCTATAGGGAATACTTAGCTCAGGAGATGGAAAGAGCAGCCCAAACAGTCACAGCTGTGAGGAAAGGGCATCATCAAAACCTATCTCATGATAAAGATCTACCCAGATGCTATGATTACATGTTTCCTTGCAGTCAGCCCTATGCCAGCAGCTACCTTGTATCTGTTCACCAAGACAGAGGAAAGAAGCAGCCTGGAAATTTAGGGAAATTCATTTGTTAGTTGTTTGACCTGACATTTGCTCACCTTGCCACTGCCTCCAGCTTGTCAAAGAACTTGCCATCTACCATTGAGATCTCATCAATAATTAGGTGCTGGCAGGCCAGCCAGTGCTGGCGCACCCCAGGCCTCTCTGCCAGCTGAATGCACTGTTCCAGCGGTGCCTTCCCAGAGCCGATCCCTGGCAGGGGAGAAGAGAGCAAAGCTTTGGGAAGCTCCTGATTCATTGGGGAGTGCAAGCTCCCAGCTCCTCGCTGTCGGGCAGGCCATTACCTGCAAAGGCATGGAGAGTGGTGCCACCAATGTGGCAAGCGGCCACCCCCGTGCTGGCAGTGGCATAGGTGATGGTCGGAGGGAGGGAGCCCACGATCCTCTTCAGCAGGAACGACTTCCCAGTCCCTTCGAGGGGAGAGAAGCAACAGGTGAACGGCGAGGCCCAAGGGCTTTACCTAGGAGGAGCCTCCGGGCCCGCTCACCTGCACAGCCGGTGAAGAAGATGCTCTTCCCGCTCCGCACGGCGCCCAGCACCGCCTCCTGCTCCGCCGACAGCCTCGCCGGCGGCCGCCTCTCGGCGCGGGGCACCTGCGGGACAGGCAGCGGTGCGTGGTGGGGGCAGCGCCGGGACCCGGACCCGGGCCCGGCACCGCGCCCGCCCCGGGGCTCACCTCGGCCGAGCGCTG